>CM044554.2:11427505-11797737 GCA_024416835.2 Perccottus glenii
CGATTCTCTGAACTGCGTCTGCGGCACAAACTAACACGGCGGCGCCCATCGCGCATACAGCTCAACTAACGCAATCGTTATAAAGGTGTTTAAGCAACAATATACTTCCACTTGCATGTATTTGACATTCGGAATATTAGATATTTCATGCCATAGCTAACACATTTGTGAATATTCTGAATAAAAAGGAAAATGACTCAAAATGCATTCAGCGCTGTTGCTGCTGCGGTGTGTCACGTGACAAGCAATGACGCGTCACAATGTGTGCGCACTGGCTTTAGCGGTGCATTCAAGGGCACGCGTAAAACTGATGTTTGTTGTGACTGCCAGAGTTGTATGCAGGGCGAGCGCGGAGAGGGGAAATATATATCGTCTATATCGTTGCTTTTTTCGATAGTAATATCTTGAAAGTTCATATCTAGATATAGATACGATAACGATATATCGTTCAGCCCTAATGTCTGGCATGAATCGCTGTCTTGAGGTCATGCCACAGCATCTCAATGGGGTTCAAGTCAGGACTTTGACTTGGCCATTTCAGAACGTGTATTTTGTTCTTCTGACACCATTCTGAAGTTGATTCTATGTTTTGGGTCATTGTCCTGTTGCAGCATCCATCCTCTTTTTATCTTCAACTGTCTGACAGACGGCCTCAGCTTTTCCTGAAAACATCCTGATAAACTTTTGAATTCATATTTCCATTAATTGCAAGTTGTCCAGGCCCTGAGGCAGCAAAACAGCCCCAAACCATGATGCTCCCTCCACCATGCTTCACGGTGGGGATGAGGTGTTGATGATGATGAGCTGTTCCATTTTTCCTCCACACATGTGTGTTCCTCCCAAACAGTTTTGCAAACATTAAACGTGCAGCAATGTTTTTTTTTAGACAGCAGTGGCTTCCTCCGTGGAGTCCTCCCATGAACACCATTCTTGGCCAGTGTTTTACATATTGTCGATGTAAGCACAGAGATATTGGACTGTGCCAGTGATTTCTGTAAGTCTTCAGCACTCTAGGGTTCTTTTTTACCTCTGAGTATCTCTGAGTATTCTGTGCTGAACTCTTGTTGTCATTTTTTGGTGGACGGCCACTCCTTGGGAGAGAAGCAACAGTGCCAAACTCTCTCCATTTGTAGACAATTTCTCTAACTGTGGATTGTAGGCCTGGGCGAAAAATCGATTGAATGAATTAATTTGATTTTTTTGTGGCGGGCGATTTAAAAATAAGTAAATCGAGTTTTTGTGTAACGGCACATTTTTGGCTCCCCGGAGCTTCCGTAGCGTTAGTTTCACATAGCAGAGCAGTACGGCACGCGACAACAACAACATCATAGCACACACAAAACAGCAACAGAAAGCGATAACATGGCTAACGGTGAAAGTGGGAAGTTTGGAACTGGTTTTGGTTTACTGCCACAGACGTGGATCAAGAGACCTCACGCTGCAACATTTGCCTAAAGCCCATTGCAGTCAAAGGCAGCAGCACCACAAACCTATTCCAACACATGAAACGGAGACATCCAGCCGAATATGAAAAATGCCAGTCTCTCCGAGACGAACAAACCAGCAGTGACCAACAAACCTTAGCTAAAAAACAGCTAACTGTAGCCGAATCCTTTTCACACGGCACCGCATATGACAGGAAAGGGGCACGGTGGAGAACAATCACTAAAGCGGTCACTTTGCACATAGCCAGAAGACATGGTACCCATATATACAATGGAGAAGACTGGGTTTATTAATTTGATTAAAACCTTAGACCCCAGATATGAGCTACCCAGCCGCAAGTACCAAGAGGGTGTTCATTTATTTATTATTCATCCCAGAAATGGGGGTTACATTTGTCTTGCTTTTAAATAAAAGCAAAATTTGCTTCAAGTTGTCTGCCATTTGTACTTATTGCTTTTCTTAATAAGTAGGGGGGGAAATCGGGAAAAAAATCGTAAATCGAATTAAAAAAATAAAATCGGATATTTTATTTTTAGGTCATATCGCCCAGCCCTATTGGATTGATGAACATCCAGACTTTTAGAGATGGTTTTGTAACCTTTCCCGGCTTTATACAAATCAACAATTTTTGATCGCAGGTCTTCAGAGAGATCTTTTGAGCGAGCCATGGTGCACATCAGCATCAGACACAATTCTTACCAGGTGTGTGTTTTAATGTGAGCAGGGCAGCTTTAAGCCACTCCTCAGTGATTGGACACACCCCTGACTTAAATTGTTTGGTAGAAATTGGTATTAATTGCTCTCAAAGTCTCCTTAGGCAGAAGGTTCAGTTACTTATTCCTCCCCCTTCTGTCATTGTTTGCATGCTATCCTCATTAAAAATATGAAAACCTATAAATGTTTGGGTGGTTTTAGTTAAAGCAGACACTGTTTTTTCATTTGAGTCATTTTGACAAAGATCAGATCACATTTGATGGTGATTTTATGCAGAAATGTGAGAAATTCCAAAGGCTTCAGATACTTTTTCATGCCACTGTATCCATACAGTGCTCAGTGGGTTGGTGTAAATATTATGTACTGTAATTTATCAGCTCATTCTGCAGTTAAAGATAGAAGAGATTAGAGGATTGTATCGCCTCAGTGGTTGTCTCTGAGGACGGACTTGTTAATTTAACACCACTTCTCTCAATTCTCACTGATGTGAATTGATTGAATTGTTCTGTGTGATTGAGTTACCTATTGGAAGTACACTGGCAGTGGAGTTTAAAGACCTATCTTTATAATAATACTGTGTTTTGCTGTGGAAATTGCACTGGTTATAATGTATCATATTTGTCCGTGTGGAGGTGTAGCTTGGCTGTTCTTTACCACCTCTCACTTAATCAATCAATACCATATTTACTTTTTAATTTCTTGGACACCCTTCTACAGCTACAGTGGGGATCGAAAGTTTGGGCACCCCAGGTAAAAGATTTTGTTAATGTGCATAAAGGCGCCAAGAAAAGATGGAAAAATCTCCAAAAGGCATCAAATGACAGATTAGACATCCTTATAAGTAAAAAAAAAAGTTAGATTTTATTTCCATCATTTACACTTTCAAAATAACAGAAAACAAAAAAATGGTGTCTGCAAAAGTTTGGGCACCCTGCAGAGTTAATACCTTGTACTGACCCCTTTGGCAAGTATCACAGCTTGTTTTTCAATTCTTGTTTGAGGTATCTTTGCCCATTCTTCCTTACAAAAGTCTTCCAGTTCTTTGAGATTTCTGGGCTGTCTGTCACGCACTGCTCTTGTAAGGTCTATCCATAGATTTTCAATTATGTTGAGGTCAGGAGATTGTGAAGGCCATGGCAAAACCTTTAGTTTATGCCTCTTGATGTAATCCACCGTGGATTTTGAGGTGTGTTTAGGATCATTATCCATTTGTAGAAGCCATCCTCTCTTTAACTTCAGCTTTTTCACAGACATCAAGATGGCATCAAGTTAGCATCCAAAATTTGCTGAAATTTTATTGAATCCATTTTTCCTTCTACTCGTGAAATGTTCCCTGTGCCACTGGCTGCAATACAACCCCAAAACATGATCGATCCACCCCCATACTTAACAGTTAAACAGAGGTTCTTTTCATTAAATTCTGTGCCCTTTCTTCTTCAAACATACCTTTGCTCATTCCGGCCAAAAAGTTCTATTTTAACCTCATCGGTCCACAGAACTTGTTTCCAAAATGCATCAGGCTTGTCTATATGTTCATTTGCAAACTTCAAACGCTGATTTTTGTATTGAGGACGTAGAAGAGGTTTTCTTCTGATGACTCTTCCATGAAGTCTATATTTGTACAAGTTTCTCTTTAGAGTGGAATAGTCTGCCAGATCTTTCTGGAGGGATCGTGCAGTCAAACGTGGGTTTTGACTTACTTTTCTCACAATCCTGCGAGCCGTTCTGTCTGATATTTTTCTTGGTCTTCCGGATCTTGCTTTAACTTCCACTGTTCCGGATGACTGCCATTTCTTAATTACATTCCGAACAGAGGATATTGGCATCTGAAAACGCTTTGCTATCTTTTTATAGCCTTCTCCTGCTTTGTGAGCGTCAACTATTTTCAGTTTCAGTTTTCTTGACAACTGCTTAGAAGAACCATGGTGCTGATTGTTGGGGCAAGGTCAGATGAGTCTGGGCATTTAAAACCTTTGAGATTGACATCACCTGGTCCAGACGATGATTGAGAACAATCCATGACACTGTCAGGTCCTAGCTTGCCAAAGGGGGCAGTACAAGGTATTAACTCTGCAGGGTGCCCAAACTTTTGTAGACACCATTTTTTTGTTTTCTGTTATTTTGAAAGTGTAAATGATGGAAATAAAATCTAACTTTTTTGACTTATTATAAGGATGTCTAATCTGTCATTTGATGCCTTTTGGAGATTTTTCCATCTTTTCTTGGCGTCTTTATGAACATTAATAAAAAATTTTACCTGGGGTGCCCAAACTTTCGATCCCCACTGTATATAAGGAAAGGAAATTCAGGGATATCGGCATTAGGCAAGCATCAGCAACAAGCATTGATCAGTTTGATAATATTGAAGCAACCATAAAAGCCGCAGGTGCTTGGCTGGAATAAGCAGCAGAAATGGTGTTAGAGAAGCTGTTTGCCAGTGTGCACTCCTCATCTAAGGAGTTGGCTGATATGGCCTGGCAGGAGCACATGTGGCTGAGCAAATACAATGAAGACAAGGCTTTTGTCAGACCTACAAGAACTGTTGAACCGTGGGTCTAAGATAGATGGGTCTTATCTTATTGTAGTTTGCCTATTAATCTGGTTTTGTCTACTGTTCTCCCCAGCTGAATCAGTGGAAGAGCAGGTCACTGCCACACCGTGGCACACAGTCTCCTGTGCCCATCTCCTCTCAGCCGACTCCCAGGACTGACTTGTTCCCCTCTCATCCCATCGAGGACTGCTCTGCCGCATCCGAGAGTCGCCCTACTACCCCTCCACCGGAGCCCGAGCAGCCAATACCCTCACTCTCAAAGGAAGAGGAGGGAGAGCCACAAGCAAACTCTGACCTGAAGCACAGGACTGCCAAAAAAGACCTGCTGGAGATAGACCGCTTCACAATTTGTGGCAACCGCATCGACTGAGCAGCAGCTCGGCTCATGTAGCCCTTAACCACTCAGGAAAGTGCAGTGGACACTTCAACCTGGCTCCCAGCCAACTGCAGCTAAATATAGTATTTATTGACTTTGGTGGCAATACAATAAGTTATTGGGAGTTTTTGACAATTCCGCTGTTGTTGGAGCTTCTGTTTGAGCTAAACTAATAATAGTGGGAAACTGAAGTGCGTGTCAGGAGCCCTTTTTTTTGCAGAGATTGTGACTTATTTTGTGGTTATTTGGACCAGTCATATCACCTTTCTGTCTGCCTCAGCTTCTTTTATGCTTCTTTCTGTGATACTGGACAGAATTTCTTCTATAGTTATCCCACTCAGTTAGCCATAGATGCTATTTATGCTCCAAGCATCAAAAAAAGAATAATTCTCTGTCTCCTTTTATCCCGCCGTACTGGCATTCCATTAAAAGACATCCAGTGAGGGATGGGCAATATAGAGTTAAAATTACATCAAAAGTTTATTTTGTATTTGTGGCAATAAGAAAACAATGTATATAACATTCCCTATTTTTTGGCTACAAGTGGTAGCCTCAGAAACAAACACTGATTTTCAGTTAAACTTACTTATACTTGTATATCTTCGCTCTGCACTTGAGTCACAAATGTGTTGCATATGCAAATAAGGCATATATAATGGGTTGCGCAGTCAAATATACAGAATTACACCATCTAGAATTTATGGTTGTAATTTGTATTAATATTATAATAATACAAAATAATAAACAAAAACATAAGCCCATTGCTACTTTTGGAAAAACATAGTATGTATTCCCAAACAAGCTTTTTTCACAACAAGGCAAAAGTAATAACACAAAAAAATAAATGCCACAAGAAATCAACCAGAATGCAAGTGCGAATTTGCACAAATGGACAAAAATGCAAACTCTTGTTTTTGTGTTTTTACAACTATGTACACACGTTATTCGTTTTCATTGAGCTGTCCCATTTATGCTAGACCCATTTCACCTGTGTTACCTTATCTCTTTGCGGAATAAAGACGAGACCACTTCCTATGTCCCACAACGGCACAGCAACCTTTACTACGGGATGAGACATAAGAAAGACAAGAATATCTGGTTAAAAAAAAAGTGTGCATAAAAGGGGTTATGGAATGAGCGTTTTAAAGGTTGTTCTGCTTTGAGCACTATTCTATAAGAGACCTTTTTTTTTTTTTTACATTATGACGTAACTTTGCATGGCTAATTTGCATAAATCCATGTAAATGCAGAATATTACTAATGCCATTTCAATTTTCATTTACATACCATCACTAATACCAACAATACTTAATGGCCCTTCTGTCTCAATTACACCTTATACCAAATTTGATTTAAAAACATGGAACAAAATCATTCTCCATTTCAGAAAAATACCTTAATGATGAAGTGAAGCAAAGACAAAAATATCCCGCAACAAAAAAGCTGTTTAAAAAAAAAAAAGGGTGAGGGGGGGCTGAGCATGTGTGAGCGTGAGAAAGTGTGTGTGTAAGACAGCATACGTGTTATTGTGAAAGCACACGAGCACTTCCTGTTTAAGCAGCACTGAATCCAGCGAGGAGAGAAGTGTCACATTTAGTTCAGCAGCCACAAAACTTCCAACTTCTAATTAACAGTTACCACTTGACAACTCATCCTCAAGATTCTCTGCAAGAATAATAGCCAGTTTATATGTTTCTACTAGGGCTGCACAATATCAGGAAAACATGCAATACGTATGCAATTACTGTTGAATATTGCGATAATGATATGACCTGCAATATTTCAATACCCCTTTAACATAGTAAAAGTTCAATTGAATTCAAATATAGAGAAACACAAGGCTCTAGATTTATTTCCTCTGGTCAAAACTAGGGCAAAATCAAAACAAAAAACATAGCATAAAAGCATAAAAAGTAAACATTTTTCATATTAAAGCCTATAATATTGCAATATTGCAATTGTTTATCACAATATGCATATTGTGATCAATTAAAAGGATAAATTTGCAATATATCATGCAGCCCTAGTTTTTACCCAGTTTCTGAAAACCATCTGTATCTAGAGCAGTGGCATTGTAATTGCTGTAAAGTTTGCCATCAAATACAATTCTTTGCAAAAATCAGTCAAATCAATGGTTCTGTCTAAGGGGACTGAGTATTGTCAGGAAAAGAAACGGTTTTATCTCCACTTTTAGAAGTGGTCATTTAAATTCCTGCCAATTTCTGATTGAACATTTATTTTTCAATGGTCACAAAAAACATTATTGCTGGACAAATAGTTTATTTCTATATGGATATTGATATTTCCAATATTGTGATGGTGATAAATATGCAATATATTGTGCAGAGTCTAGATGCTAGTTTCTACCTTGCTATTTCAACAAAAAAGTCTATGTAATGTTGTGCCATTGATGTAAAGTTTGTCGTCAAATACAATGCCTAGCTAAAGTTCATAAACTCTTAAAGTTAGTTCTTAAACTGTTCTCGGTCAAAGAAGACTAATTATTGTCAGGAGAAGAAACAGTTTTATCTCCACTTTCAGAAGTGATCATTTAAATTCCCGCCCATTTTAGAATAATAAATGAGAAAAAAAGTGTCTGCCACATGCAAGGCCAGAATTTTGTGAGCAGTTTATTACAATACAGATATTGTTATTGCTATACTTTCACATATTATTGTGCAGCCCTACATCTACTCGATTGTAATCCAGAGTCATCAACAGCTGTGAATTTGAGATCGAATACAATGCCTTGCAAATGTTAGTAAAATCAGTAGTTTTCATTTCGAGGTGACTACATTCAAAAGTAACAAACAAATGATGCCCAAAATGACTAAACTATTTAACATCTAGTATCTATGAAAATGTGAATTAAACGTAAAGAACATATCAGCTTTAAACATTTAAGCAATTGCATCCTATATTCTATGCTGTTGGTTTACTGCTACTGTATGAACAATACATTTTGTCTTAGAGGAAACCTTTGTGCGTGTAGCCAAGAGATAATGCCATTCAGTGCCGATATTGTTTACGAGGCACATTTAACAGACTTGAATGTGATAAGCCCATAGCGGCTTCTTTCAACCATCGTCACATTATTTTACATATTATTTTTAACTTCAGTATCTTTGCTCTCAAGAATGTTTGCAGTGAAAGACCATATTGTCTTAAATCCACAACACGATGGGTCATGCTTTTCATTCAGATCAATGTTTACTTCAGACAAAAGCAATATACGCTATAACCAAGACAGAATGCTTTTCATTCAGTATTAGCCTTTTTCAATATACAGTAGTTGAACAATGCCATAATAGTTGCCATGCAAAATTGTTAGAGTTGTGTTTACCGCCAGCTTTTGTTTACCAAATTTACAAAAAAATGGACTAATATTAATATGTAGCATTTAATTTTTGCCAACAAGGTTACGGTTTATATACAGCCTTTATATTGCCACCACACAGCATACTATTTCATGTCTCATAAGATATGTTACCAAAATAATAATATGACAAACTAACATTTTCTGGCACGCTTTTCATATACAATTATTTAAAATTAAAATATTTATTTTGTGTTTTTTTTATAAAATAAATGTCATAATGTGAAGTGGATTGCCACAAAAAAAAGAAGAAAATTGTATCTAATGGAAACAATGCCTTCATTTCTGAAAAAGGCTCTCTTGATGGTTGTGTTTGGAGCTCTGGTGGTGATATGATATATCTGCATAAGAAATCTTACCCCGGTTTTGTATGGTTTTTTGGGAGCTCAGTGTTGTACCAATTGAGGTGTATTTAAAGTGTTCTTATGCAAGTTTCCGATGATCCAATACACTGCCTGCTTTGTTTTATCTGTTTTTGTTTACTATTTAATTACTTTATTGCTATTGTGTTAAATTATCTTTTTTAATATATTAAAGTTGGTTTGTTAAATGTGTTGTGTTATTCCGTGGGTATATATCACTTTAGATTACTTGTGATTTAATGCTACGTACTCAGCTTATGTTTATGGTAGTTTAAATGCTACAGGATTGTGAGCAGTGGAGCAAATATAGTTTTCACAAGTCTAAGTAACGTTTTTTTGAGAAAAGTAGAAACAATATGGGTTTAAGTGAACAACTTTAAAGGTAGCTATTAGTAATTCAGTTGTCCCTAAAATAACACACATTTTATGTTTATCTTGGAAAAGGAGATATTTAAAGCTTCATAGCACCCAGTGGACAGTTTATTATTACCTGTTCTTGTTGCTACAGCTGCCCAGAGAGGGCGAAAAAAACAGTTATTAACAATATTCATTTTGAGTGAACTCATGATCAAACCTATTTCCACTGTTTATAGACTGAAACTGAAAGGCCCACCAGATGCCCCCAGATATTACACACACCAGCACCAAACTCAATGTTTTGTTACCATGGCAACATACATTTAAACTGACCAACAGGTGAACCATGAACAATCTGCTGTTCATGAGTCATGAGTTTGTCAAGAAGGGTATTTTGTCTGCACAACCTAAATTAGCCATGACACCTAAAGCTGCATTCGAGTGGTCTTTGTCATACATTTTAATTCCTGGAGGGTTTCAATTTCTTGTAATTCATTTCAAGTTTAGTTTTTGTTTGCTATAGGCTATGGATACTGTATATGTTTAAACTTTTAGACTGGTCTAATTCACTTTTGTAAAGGCAGCCTCAAATAATTTTACTTTTTTACTTTTTAAGAAATTACAGACAGCAGAATTAGTAATTTTCTTGTATTTTTACAAAGTTGGTTAAAGCAAACAATGACACTATTACAGATTTAATTTTACAATATAAATGTATTCTCAAAAACATGACATCTTACTCTTATAGCAATCATCATATATGCAAGCAGATTATTTTTTTCTCACACATTTTTCAAGTTATTAAAAATCCTCTTCCAAACACAGATTTGATGACCTCACCTGTCACCAGAGCAGGTTCGGTACACGAGGAAATCTGCAGACATTCTTAGACGACTAAGCTCCTTATTGCTTCAGACATGCTTCAGCTCTGTCAGGACGAGGATCAGAGAGTTGTATCGAGAGAAGACCTTCACAAGCTGGAGTACGTCCAGTCTGTGTCGGTGTTTCTCAGTTGCTTGTTCGAGACCCATGGGTTAGTTGGGTTGACATTTACGTATATATTTTTATTTAAGTATAATTTTTAATCACTTTTAAGTTCTAAGTACCACAGTTAAAGTAATATCATATGAAAACTTTTGGTACATTTTGATCACACTCCTTAAAACTTATACAAACAGTTGCAAAGTAGATCCACAATTAAACTTTATGAAATAGTGCATAAGAATATTAGCCATAATGTGACTCCAATATAAACTGCTGTGTCATAAGTAACATGCAAACATTATTATTACAGCAATAGTCAGACCTATTTACCTTTAGCACCAAACAACCCTTGTGTTTAGCTTACATTTGAATTAATTTGAATATTGCCTGTGTTCAGAGAGCTTATGTTCTTTTTGATTGCTGTAATCTTATTGTTAAAATAATTCTGCTAATTCAATGCCTTTAGTGGAGACAGTAAATTTGGATGGGTTGAGGGTGGTGGGTTGATAAGCTGATCAACAGTGGAAAACATTAATGTGCATTATTTTAATAGTAATTTATGATAAAGGCACCCTTCTGATTTTTCCTGTTACATACCCAGATGAATTAATCTGGCTATAGCTATACCAAAAATGAAATGAGAGCGCTGCATCTGTATCCGTATCGGCATTTCATGCACTGTTTGTGCACATTTGATTAGTGACTGAATTTGAATGTCAGCAGAAAAGACAAACCTTGAACAAAAGCACCTTTAGAGCAGTGACATTTCAGCTTCCTCTCACTCTCATGAAAGTCACTGAGTAAGTGTAGTCCTAACGTCCCATCAGCCCCAGAGCAGGGCATACACCAGAGGAGAAGGTGCCCTCGATGACTGATCAAAGGCCTCCACACAGAAGGCCCCTGTGTCCAGGAGCCGGGGCCCCATCTGCCGCAGAGACAACACAAGAGTATCTTTGTTTACAGAGACAGGAGGAAAACCCATCTGACCGCCGCTCGGCCAATCACAACGCACCATCGGAGTGCGCCTCAGGTATCCTCTGTCTGCCCTCTGGGAGGAATGGAGGTTAGAGGTCACAGAGACAGACAGTACCTGTTGCAGACACAATGAGGGGGTTATGTAATGAGGGCTTAGAAAATCACTGGCAGCAAGTGATTCGGATAAAAACAGGAAATAAAAAATCATTTTAAGTGTGACGTAAAAAACATTTTTTTTACAATTAGGCTCTTCTTAGATGTATTACTTGAAAGTGAGCCCACACTGAACAGTGACCAGTTGAATGTATACTTTCTTGACTGTAACTCAAAGAGAGAGAGAGATTATTGATGACTTAAAATTAAAAACATATAAAGAAGCCAGTTATAAAGAGTTTATAAAGTGTTTGTATTGGACCATATTTTTTGTCCCCACAAAATACAGTATCTAAATAGAAATTGTGTTGATGCAAGAGTAATTATGCTTATTGCATTCACTTGAGCTTTTAGCTTTAACACTTTAACACTGCATTGGTTGCTTTGTAACAATGCTTTGTCTCTGTCAAATAAACATGTTTACATTTACATTACATTCAGTCATTTAGCAGACGCTTTCATTCAAAGCGACTTACATTAAGGTTCCATTCACCAGTGTTACAGCTGGAACACCACTGGAGGCATGGGGGGTTAAGGACAAGTGTCTTGCCCAAGGACACAACGACAGCATAAACTGTGGGGAGAGCGGGATTCAAACCGCCTACCTTCAAGTTACCACTGTTTCATGTTCCTTTTGTAAAAAATAAAAAAAGCCAACATTGACCGCACTGTTTGTAGTTACTGTCAAGGACCAGTTTTAAGCTGTGATTTTCAAGCTGTCACACACACATCTGTGGCTGCACTGGTTTTGAAAAACCTCATTGCTGCACATTATCCTCACTTCATCCCCACTCCTAGCGTTTATTAAAGTTGACAATGTTTGAATGTAAGGTTTCATCTTAAATTAGAGTCTTTTTCACAGTTTGGTTTTAACATTCATTTCCCCCTTTTATACCCAATTTTATTTCATTGTTTTATGAATTCCTTCTTAAACCTGTTAAAATCCAACTAAAACCTGTTCAAATCCATCAAACACTGCTTCTTCAAAACTTCCTTAAACCAAAAACTACACAACAATGTCTGTAACTATAAAAAACTAATGCTTGTTGTAATTCTGAAGTATATTCAATGTGTGTGAAAACTCCCATTTGCAGGGAACAGGTAAGTGTAAGTTATTATTGTCTTTAACAATATAGTTATTGTTGTCATTTGGAGAAGCAGACAGGAGCAGTGGTTCTTTTGGCTGTTCTCTTCAGAAGATGCCAATACAAGTCATTGAGTGATTTGTATTTTTTGTCAGGCAAACCCCTTGTAGCTGGATTCAACTGATAGGAGTACAAGATGATACAAAAAATGATAAAATAGGCATGTGCACCCAAAACACTCAAATCAATAATGATACAATAACATAATACAAAGTCCCATTGGTTATTAATACATCACATTGACAGATACACATTTTTGGTGCAAACCTTTCCTTTGTACATTGTGTTACATCAACCATCAATATAATAAAGAATTTATTAATGTCTTTAATTTAAAAGCACAACCTAAAATGACATTTGAATACAAAATAAATGGCCATAAATGTGGTTTATGACTGGCTCTTGTTCCTCCCACAATCTCAGAGTAAATGAAATGACTGACCTATCCCTTTAAATCCACTCCAGAGAAGTTGCCGTGTCGTCTCCGTGCGCAATGCCCAGCAGGAGGAGCACTTCCCTCTGGACCCAGCCTCCTGCGCGCACACGGCTGCCTTGTTCTAGTAGTGACGCTGCGCGGTCCCGTGGCGCACAGAGAGAAGCTGGAGTGTGAAGCGACAGACGCGCTCATCTCTATGTGAGACCGAACAGCGAGGAACCACACATCTCCGGGTTTGGGGGAGGCACAGACCGCGGGGGGAACAATGCTCAAGGCGAGGGTGTCCGCGGGCAGCAACACGTAACGAGCTGCGGACTTTTACATCGCGATATCGCTTCACGGTTTGTTGAAAAATAAGAACATTCAAGCAGCGGTCATTCAGCGCGTCTTGTTTGGCTTTTGAGTGTAGTTTTACAGTTGATGGACACGATGTGGAGGACGAGGGTCGTGCTGCAGGTGCTGCTCCTGCTCTGGGGACTGGCTCAGGGGGAACTCGAGCAGGACACGGACTCACGAAGACTTCCACCTCCGGAAAAGTTGGATTTTGGCTACGTGCCCGCGGGAGTTTACGAGACTCTGGCCCATTACGAACCGGGACCCATCGGGATTCTGTTTCAGATGGTGCACACCTTTCTTCACGTGGTGCAGCCCAACCCTTTCCCACACGGTAAGAGTTCACGGGCACTTTGAGCTGATTTGGCACCGTCAGTGAGAATGTTGTGGGTTAGTCTGATGGGACTAGCCTCACTTGGCGCCAGAATAGCACTCTAAACACTTGACCCTAGACATGTCTGTCTCTTCAGAGGCAGAGTTGAACAAATGAACTCCTGTCCCTAGGGCTCAGCATCATTTCCACCACACTGAACAGAATGTAATAACCATACAGACTATATTAGAAACCAGAGCAGAGCCAGTAGCACAAGGCTACAGGATAGGGTTGGCTGAACGTTTTGAAACATCCAGGTGAAGGGTTTATGTATTAAAAAGTCAAATGAAAAAAGTTAACAAAAAAATAAAAATATAAATAATTTGACATTAGCCAAGCCAATCCATGGCAATTGTACACATGCCACATATTGAGAAATCAGAATTCCTTTTATTGATCCCAAGGGGAAATTCTTTTTGTTACAAACATGCAACCGACCAGTGCAAGAATAGGTTTCTTTTTTAAAGTAAATATAACTTAACCATAAACTATGATATCCCTAACAATCTATTTACATATTCTTTTTACATGATACATATTCACATGATGTACAGTTTACAAGTTCACAAGTGGACTTAATATTGTATCAGGCAGAATATTGCACAGGACTCTACAGAGGATTTACAGAGTTCAAATGTTTGATGGCGAATGATTTCCTGTGTCTCTCGGTGGAGCAACGTGGCAGTAACAGTCTATTCCTAAACGAGCTCATTGCAGCTGACCAGTACTTTGTGGAGCGGGTGGGAGGGAAAGTCCAGAATAGTCCTGATTTTGGAATGTGTGTGTGTGTGTGTGTGTGTGTGTGTGTGTGTGTGTGTGTGTGTGTGTGTGTGTGTGTGTGTGTGTGTGTGTGTGTGTGTGTTTGTGTGTGTGTGTGTGTGTGTGTGTGTGTGTGTGTGTGTGTGTGTGTGTGTGTGTGTTTGTGTGTTTGTGTGTGTGTTTGTGTGTGTGTGTTTGTGTGTGTGTTTGTGTGTGTGTGTGTGCTGTAATTGACTGCAAAGGATTGGCAAACAAGAATTAAAAAGTGAAACCTTGAATTTAATTGAATAGACCACAAAGCTATTCAGGAGAATTTTGCATAAATAAAAAAATTGCAAATCAGGTAAAAATGACAATGTCAGTACACTATTAACATATCTCACTAGTCCTCAATCCAAGTAGTGTCCATGGATTTGCCTGTTTACACGTCACACCCTCATCTTGATTGGACTGGCGCCTGGAGCCAACCAAAGTTTGTGTTTGTGCTGGCGGCGCACTTTGTATCAGGATAATTACAATTAATGAAGGCCTTGCTGACACATAACTCAGTACGGGATAATTTAAGTAGGAAGATTCACTGTTGGAGTCCTATTCCTTTATTTCTCCTAATAAAGTTGACCTTCACAAAAACACAAGGTGTGGCTTAAATTGGGACATAGCTGTTATAAAATGACTATATATTTCTCAGTGCTAATGTCTGCGTCCACTGAAAGGGGACATTTTGCAGATTAGCCGAGCTCTGAGTCACCTTGTTAATTGAGTAATCCCATAAGCCCCTGCACCATATGTTAAGTTTCCAGTTTGTCACCAGCACTAGGGGCCTAATCCAGTGTCCATTGATAGATGCCCCCTTCCAACGATGCAGAAACAGGAAACCAAGTGGAAATACATTCTACTGAAAAGCCTTTGTGCACTACTGAGCAGAGATAGAACCATGCCCGTGTGTGGTTCACAGTTTGTCATCTTTGTTTATAAGCCTCGGGGTGTCATTATTACTATTTGGTTCATCAGCGTCCACATGTCAGCAAAGGTCACGTGTTTATTATTAGCAGCCAGTTGGATTCTGGTCTGACAAATCCGATGGTCTGTCGTCTCTGTTTTGGATGTAGAAATAGGAATAGAACATGTGGAATCCCAGCAAACCTTTGGGACTTGTCATTTGTGTCCCGACATGGTACTGACATCTCTGAGCTGAGCAGTTTGTAGCAAACTCAACTCAGGTTCAAATCAAAAAGACAAGTGAGGACAAAATCTGGGAATAGTTTCCGGTCCAGTGGCTTGTGACTGGAGGTGATGTCGGAGCGGTGGAGGGAACAGGATGCCTCTTCAGTTCAGACTGATGTTAGATCTTTTGCCTGTCGACCAGGGAAAAGATTCAAGTTACAGTTCCCTGAATCTATTGCTGTTTTAGCTTTTGTCATTTTGTTGGTCTTCAAGAAGCAACACATTAAAGAGCGGATTTTATGCAAGGCTTAAATCAGACTTCAAAAATCAAAAAAGTGAACCAAATTAAACCACTTTTTCACCAAAAGGAAGTTTACTATCTACAATTTATCTGGAAAAATATATATATATAGATATGGCTTTAAGGCACTGCACCATACATAATTTTTTTCAGCCTGCATCTTGAAGCAAGTCAGATCCAATTACGAACTGGACAGTGGACAAAAATATTGACATTTAAAATGACCAGTTTGGTTCTGTATTTCCACTCTGACATAGCAATCACAATATTCAGGGGTTTTAGTAATGCTAAAACAGAGATTTTTGTTTTGCACACTTAAACAATTATGCTAATATCTGTATTCACAGTTGGTGATTCTCTGTGATTCATTGTCAGAGGAAAACAATGACAGTTTCCTTGACAACCAGTTAATTTTTAAATGTTTCAGTTTTACGAGAATGTACTGTCATTTTCTTCCATATGTGGATACAAGCCCAGTTTCACCGACAAGCTTTACAAGACATTGCTTTTAAAGGCAATGGTTTTGGTAAACTTTAAATTGACCCTTAACTTTTAAGGGTGCCTATTCTAGGTGAATTCAGTATTGTATGCTATTATTGTAGTTTTAGAAAGTGAATGTTGCTATGAATTGCATAGTAACCAAGCCTCTCTCATGGAACCCCTTAAAAGGGCCTCGAGTAAGGGCGCCGCCATACAGGGATATACAGCGATATACAGGGATATACAGCGATTAACCTCCGTCCACTAGAGGGCAGGCTCCAAAAGCGTAAATATAAGGAGAAACCCAATGGCGACTTTACAAATGTAAAACTCATGTTTACAGCCTGGTACAAAAGATGGCTCTGGTCTCTAGAGCTAAGTTTTTACTACATGACATCTCTAAGGGGGTTGATTAATACGTCCATTTATGCTATCTGAAAACGATTGTTTTACTAGATAGTAACAGCAGAAAAGCCCGGATATAACCGCGATTTTGTTGCCCTACGGTAAGGACAATATCAGTGAATAGGGGAGCAATGGGCACACGACATCCATGTTTATTTACAATCTATGATAGTAACAGAAGGACTGTATTAACTGCCTGACAGTGCAAGAAATTAAGTGTAGCTCCACTGTGACTGTAAGGGATCTGCCTATAGACAGTATTTATTATAGACTGCATCATTACAGGTCCACTGTTGTTTTTGTTTGTAGGTCAGCATATTCTCTGTGTAATGCTCATAATACCTGCCCAGATAGCTCATATTCTTTTCAGAGAAGGACTGCTGAGTGTAACAAACTATTAACTTATTACAAGTATATGACAATTATTGTAGTATTTGTGTGTATGTATATTACGATTTGTCTGTAATAAGATTTGTGCATGTTAGGATTTGTGTGCGTGTAAATTGATCAATCTGAGAATGCACAAAAGCTTTAAGTCCTATGTTTTACACACGCAACTCTTAATTTATCTGTGAAGGTTCTCAGTCATCCAGGACATCTTGACAAAAAGGTTTAAGTAAAAGCATTTGGACTCGGTTTTCAAGGTGAAGACGTATTGTCTCTAATTCCAAGAGACTTTATCAATTCTGAGATCAACTGGTAAGAGAGCTGAGCTTATATCTCTAGAGGGAGGAGTTTGACCTGAAACTAAACCTAATGGACCAGGCTGTTCTGGTCTCACCTTCGTTAGCTGTGAAAGGGAAGTGTGACTCCTGATGTGGGAGTCGTTAAGGCTCAGGAGCGTCGTTAGTGACACTGCTCCATTCAGGTGCACGGTGGTAAGTGCCACTGTCCCATACATATGCAGAGTCGTTAGTGATCCTGCTCCATTCAGGAGAAAACAGAGTCCAGATGCTTTTACTTAAACTCCTAATTTACACAAACTTTTGCCATGTAAGAGTTGTGTGTTCTTGTTTAGCTTTTGCCCTGAGGTTAGACTTACAGATGGCCTTCTGGTCTACTAAAAAGAGATTTAGCAAACTCAGAGATCTCCCTTTGCTAGATATGCAGGCAGACGCAGTGATTCTGAGAGCACAGTTTTTATTTAATCAGTAACCAAGTATACTTCAGTGCTGGCAGCAACAACATAGCAGCTGCTCAGCTCATTTATGTGGAAATGGTCATTCATGGGATGCACGTGGCAGGGTGGTTAGCACTCCTGCCTCACAGCAAGAAGGTCGTGAGTTCAAAACCCGGCCGACTCAAACATTCTCGGCTGACTCTGGTCTTTCTGTGAGGAGTCTGCATGTCCTCCATGTGTTACCGTGGGTTCTCTCCGGGTACTCCGTTTTCCTCCCACCGTCCAAAGACATGCATGTAAAGGTTAATTGGCAAATCTAAAGTGTCCTGTAAGAGTGAATGTTGTATGTCACTGTCTGTCTGCGACTAACTGTCCACTGTCCAGGGTGTACCCCGCCTCAGGCCCAAAGCTGCTGGGATAGGCTCCAGTCACCCAAATGAATGAATGAATGGACATATTGTTCCTCGCTACTGCCATCTGCCGACACGTTGGTTAGCAGTGGCTCAGTAATAGAGCTGTCGTTCAACAATCGGAAGGTTAGCTGTTCGATTGCCGCTCTCCCAGCTGTTGTTGTGTCCTTTGGCAAGACACTTGACCCACCTTGCCTCCAGTGCCACAGCTCTGGTGTATGAATGTTTGAGAATGTAGAGATGAGTTTGGTGGTGGTCGGAGAAGGCTGTGAGCACCGTGTGTATGGCAGCCCCCCTCTTTATCTGCCCCAGGTGTGAATGTGTGTGAATAGAAGCATAATCTAAAGTACTTTGGGTGCCTGAGAAGGGTGCAACAAAGTGCTATATACATGCACTTTATTTACCATAGCAGTCCCTCAATAAAGTTTGTGGCAAAATCAAACAGAGATTTTACACTCGCTGTTTTACAAAGGGTACATGGATGATGTGCCTGCTAGAGCTGAGTAACTGCTATGTTGTTGCTGGCAGAAAGTTTGTATGTCTAAACTGTGGGCAAAAGCTTAACAAAAAACACACGTCTTTTATGGCAGGACTGAAAAGTTCTGTGTGTATTAAAATTTGCGTGTGAAAGACTAGGACTTGAAGCTTTTGTGCATTTACAGATTGATCAGTTTACACACACACACAAACCTCGATACTCAAAAATTTTTACTACAGACAAATCATAATACACACAAATACTTTTGCTACAATAATAGCCCCATATATAAGCTGAAAGCTCCACTGAAAACAAGTCGTCGTGGAGCTACCTGTAAGGCAAGGCAAGGCAAGGCAATTTTATTTATATAGCACAATTCATACACTGGGTAACTGAAAGTGCTTTACAAGAATAAAAGACAATTTACAAGATTTAGATTAAGAAACATAAGAAAAATTAAAAACATTTTAAAAAGAAGAGTGCAGATAAAAAACACTTTAAATTGTAATGTAGGCGGAGCTAAAGAGGAAGGTTTTTAACCTCCCCATAAACATTGTTAAAGTTGAGGCTTGTTTTACTTCATCTGGAAGGTTGTTCCAGGTTTTTGCTGCATGAAACTTAAACGCTGCTTCACCTTGTTTAGTTCTAACTCTGAGCACGAGCAGAAGGCCTGTCCCAGATGTTCTCAGAGTCCGAGGAGGTTCATAAGCAACTAGCATTTCAGAGATATATTCTGGTGCTAAACCATTTAGAGACTTGTAAACCAGCAGTGCTGTTTTAAAGTCTATTCTCTGAGCAACAGGAAGCCAGTGCAGAGATTTTAAAACTGGCGTAATGTGGTTGTACTTCCTGGTTTTGGTTAGAACCCGAGCAGCCGCGTTCTGAATAAGCTGCAGCTGTCTTAACCCTCGTTTTGAGAGACCAGTGAGCAGGCCGTTACAGTAATCTAACCTGCTGGAGATAAAAGCATGGATAAGTTTCTCTGAGTCTGGTTGAGACATCATCCCTTTGACTCTGGAAATGTTTTAAAGGTAATAAAATGCAGATGATGTAATTGACTTAATGTGACTGTGGAAATTCAAGTCTGAGTCCATGATGACCCCTAGATTTCTAATCTGTATTTTAGATTTTAGAGAAAGTGACTCGAGGTGACTGCTGACACTTTCTCTTTGTTTCTGTGGCCCAAAGATGATTAGTTCAGTAAGCTTGGTTTTAATAGCAATGAGTGCAATAGCAGTGTCAGTTAGCTATTTCCACCTTCTTGATTCCAAAACGTAGGTTTTTAAAATAATTATTACTAATTCTAAAATAATATTTTATAAAAATAATGGTGTAGAGACATGACTCCCTTTTTTTGTTACGCTTATTTATATAAAAAAAATGTCAAATTGTGTTAATATGCTACCAAATCATAATAATTTTGAATCTAATCGTCTTTTCTTACGTCTACATCCTAATTTTGTACCAACAGAATAATACACAGCTCTGTGTAATTAGTCCCACTGCTTCCCCACGTCCACCACATGACGAGGTGCATTGTTGGACGTCTTTATAATCTGATGAACGTGACGCCGTCAGCTGTCAGCCTCAGCCTCTGTCTGAGCACATTGCCGTCTCTGTGTACATAGGAGGTGTTATTAACAAGGAAGCAACAAACTGACACCCACACAAAGCAAATCAGCTCTGACACATTCTATGATGTAGTGTTTCTTTGCAGTGTGGAACTCCACAGGAGGGTACACTGCCCATATCTACTCACATTGTCACTGCCAGACTGTGGCATGTTTATTCAAAGACATACGTATGAAAGAAAGGTAACATATAGACGTCTAATCTGCGGTAGGCCAAGGAATTCCAGCATCAAAGTGACAATCATTGAAATGAGTGGAAGGTAAGGAAAAAGTGATTGTACTCCAGTCCACAGTAGGTGTATGACTCTCCCTGTGCAGTCTGAAACGATGTGGTGCCTGTGGGACATTGTCAGCCTCTTTCGTGTAGCTCCCTAGTGGAAACTGTTTCCTCTTTAGTTCTATTCCCTGCGAGAGACCACACCTACGCAGGCCCCGGTACACAGGAAGTTCCAAGACAAGTTGTTAGGGAAACTAAGTTAAAGCTATTAGAGGGTTTGCCGTGGGCATGAGAAGAGGGGAAGGTTTGGGACCTTATGAAGTGTATAGTGAGTACAAGGCTATGTCCACACGAAGCCAGTGCATCCCCTATCCGATCTTGAGACGGCGTCCTCTCAAGAAAATATCTGCGTACACACGGCCGGCTGAAAACGATGTAGTATATATGCCCGACCAGTATGGGGCGCTGTAATTCTGCCACAGATATACACTATACACGGAGAAGAAGACTTTGAGCATGCGCATAACCTTGCGCGCTGCAGAAGAAGACGAAGACCTAAATATTTATTTTCTAATAAAAACAAGTTCTCAAATTGTTGCAGTCATATATTTAGAGTGTAGTAATTGGTGCCCTCATGTTTGTTGTTTGCTCTTCAATATACGGACTGAGTTCTGAGTGCTTTGGACATGCGGAAATTCTCTCTCCATTCATTTTCTCCAGGTTGCTCTCCTGGTTCTCTTTCGCGTGGATCTAAGAGCATGTGGCGTATGGTGTTGTCCATTATCGCTTGTTGCTCACCACAACTGCATAGAAGCAATAGATTTTGCTGTAATAAAGCTAGTAGGCTTAGTAGCTTGCAGCACGAACTCAATCATGTAGTCCGCCATTATTGTTGTTGCTGTTACGTGTGTGAGGCCGACACGTGATGCGATGACATCATCGTTTTCACAAAATATACGGATTGGCTGTACACACGACACCGCAAGGGTGTCACCTAGGTGTTGTCGAAAGATTTATCCACTTTAGAACCCTGTTTCAAAAAATAGCGGATACAGTCTCCCAAAACACCGGATCCGTGTGGACGAAAGGCCAATACGATACAAAATGTATATGGATACAGTGATTTGTGTCTCCGGGTAGACAGCCCCTTAGTTAGCTTGTTGTTAGCTTGACATTTAAGTTAAAACTCTATTACACCAAATTATCTACCTTCCTGGTCACCACCCTCCTTCTTACCAACAACAGCATAACCATTCTGCTTTTATTTTATTAAACATATTAAAACTAAACCAATTCTCCACTGCACATTACTAAGACATTACATCAAACTGAAGTTTAGAGCCTACCTTAAATGTTTAACTCTGAGATCACCCTCACACCGATGTGATCCTGTAATTATTTCCACCCGTTGACAAGCTGTGCAGACCAATAACAGCACCCCTAACACGAGATCTGTCATTATGCAAGAATGTGATTGGCCAAAGCTTCCTGTATGTGCTCAACATTCACATCTGGGTCTTGTTATTTTTATTTATTTATTTATTTTTTACAAATAATTTAACCATTCTCCTTTTAATCAGAGAAAAAACATAATTTTCTGTTTAACAGAAGACGCCACACTTTTATGGTCTATGAATGATTTGCAGAATATTATAGTGCAGTTTTGTTTTAGTCTAACATATTTCCAACTTGTTGATGTGGTTGGTCGTTCAGCTCCAACCTTTTTCAAATGCATGCACCTACGGCTCCACAGAGAAACTAAACAAGATGTTCAACTATAGAACGAAGAAACTTCAACCAAGCACTTGTGTCCAGACCTCAAAGCCCATCTTATGTTATTTCAAAAACTGTTACATCAGACGAAATGAAAAGACTGTTTTCAGTGAAGGACATGTACTGTAGACTTAAGACTTTGAACAGAGACACTTCAAAAGATTTCAGACCAAGGACAAACAAACCCAGACAGAACAAAGCCCTTTTTTCATATGAATTGAAGACTGTTTTAAAACACACTTTCTCTGATCTTCCAAGAAAAAAACAAATAAACAGAGCCTTACTTAATGGTTGAATTTATTTTGACAACTCTTTTAAGGTCAGACGATTAAATTGTGTTAATGGTGTTCTGTCTGACTGCTAAACAAGATTATTTCTGCGAATGAGATCAGCTAACATTGCCATTCAGTGCTAACATTTTGATCTTATCATTTGGATTGTCAACACATTATACTAACTGCCACAGACTCGGGAAGTTGATTCAGCTACCGCTTTAAGCAATGGCTCACATTTATATTTGCCATTGCATATTTGACTAACAACCGCCGTTGATGTAATTATCCATCTTCTCATCAAATGCCAGCAGAATGTAAGCATGATTATAGCTCATTAAACAAAGCATTAACCGAATTACAACCCTGACAAGGAGGAACTGTCACGCTTATGCATGGTTCAAAAGCAAACGCACATTTTAACTTGCAAAAATCAGATTTGATTCAAACTATTAATGTTTATCTCATTTTTGCAAGTTGAATGGTGTGCACAAAACTCTGGTTTTAAAATATACTGGACTGCTCCCAACTCCCCTCCTTACCTGTCCTAAGAAATAGAAGTTTTCATCCTTATTGTGTTATGTGAAAGTGAAAACGTTTTAGTAGCTTCTAATTGTATGTGTAACATGGAAGATATGAGTGTTTTTTTATTCTGTTATTTTTCTTCAAATATATAAAAAACCGTATTCACCACCTCAACATTTTGCAAAAAAGGAAAGAAGAAACGGCTTTAACACATTAATTTATTTTTTATTTTTGGTTCAACTGTTCATAAATGTGAATGACTGCTAACGCTAAACGTTCTGTTACGTGGCTCATAAAGAGAAAGTCATCAAGAACAACGTCCTTCAGCTAAAAAGATCAGGGTCTCTCTTCACCTTCGCCTCCGCTCGGTTTGAGTCCTCAAGCAAAACGCTAGTGTGTACAAGAGCCACTGTGCTGTTGACCCTGCCTTTGACGCCTCTTTAGAACGGGACCACACATCCATACCATGTGAGAGGAGACGGCATACTAGTTATGACTCATAACCTTCTGCCAGTGGGAATCATCTGTAATGATATTTCTCCAGCAGGAAACACATCCCACACTGCTGTGGCCCCACTGTGAAGGAATTTGTATATTTTAAACCAGAGGCCTGTGTCCATTATGTGACGTTGGTTCACTCAGACACATATTTGTTTTGTCATACAACATACTTTTTGATCCTGGAATGCACAAATTAAAATTCCAGCAGTGATTTGAAGCACTGGTGTGAACCCCAAATAAGGTTCATGCTGTCTGTGCAGAGTTCACATGTTTATGTCGGTGAAGAGCTGAAATGTCAGTCCGTCGTTAACCTGTCTAAAAGAGACAGCTTGTCGAACACAGTAGGGCAGTTACACTAAACCCCAGACCGCAGACAGGCTTTGATTTTCCAAATATTTTTTAGACACAAGATGTCCACCTAATGTGACTACTAATGTTTCTCCTGTCTTCTTTGCTAATTTGAGTACAACGATATAACAGGCTGTGACATTTTGTTGATGCTAATGTGTAGCTAGGGTAAAGGGTTCTGCATTTTTCAACACCAGTCCAGTGTTCTCCATATTTTTGTCATAATGTGTATCAGAATTCATCCGTCTGTAAAAGGATTTGAGAAAGATGATATAAATAATCGGATGTGTAGCTGCTATGCCCACTGTACAAACTGCATAATATAAACCATGCCTCCTCCAAATGTTTCTCTCCTGTCACACTCTGTCATGTCATTGCTCACTGATGGATGGCCCTTGGGAACAGGACGCTCTGAGACATGACGGCCCTCAGCCTTAAATGCTTCCAGTGTAATGTCAGCTGATCGTCTGCAGCACAGGGCTAAAGAGAGCCCACATGGCTCTGGACACATGGAAAGATGGAGACTGCATGCTGCAGAGTTGCCTTGACAGTTTTTGATCCCAATCTCAGGATTATTGTTGCATTCAATTGAATTTTGAGAGAAATGACCGACCAATCAGCTGTCAAATTTTACATTGTGGGTGATTGTGGGTGATGCC
Organism: Perccottus glenii; assembly: GCA_024416835.2. Lineage (NCBI taxonomy): Eukaryota > Metazoa > Chordata > Actinopteri > Gobiiformes > Odontobutidae > Perccottus > Perccottus glenii. The sequence goes on from CM044554.2 coordinate 11,452,130, forward strand.
TGATTGCTGTGACATTTAATGCTCACAAATAAATGGAAAGGACGTGTCTTTGGTGGATAATATGGCCAGACCAACACCAGAACCGGACCAGGACCAAACCAGGACCGGACCATCACCAGACCAGGATCGGACCAGAACCAGACCAGCACCAGACCAGGACCTGACCACCACCAGAACCAGACCAGCACCAGACCAGGACCAAACCAGCACCAGAACCGGACCATCACCAGACCAGCACCAGACCAGCACCGGACTAGCACCAGAACCAGACCAGGACCGGACCAGCACCGGACTAGCACCAGAACCAGACCAGGACTGGACCAGCACCAGAAACAGACCAGGACCGGACCAGCACCAGACCAGCACCGGATTAGCACCAGATCAGGACCGGACCGGCACCGGACTAGCACCAGAACCAGACCAGCACCAGACCAGGACCGGACCAGCACCAGACCAGGACCGGACCAGCACCAGAACCAGGACCAGATCAGGACTGGACCAGCACCGGACTAGCACCAGACCAGACCAGGACCGGACCAGCACCGGACTAGCACCAGAACCAGACTAGCACCAGATCAGGAGCGGACCAGCACCGGACTAGCACCAGAACCAGACTAGCACCAGATCAGGACCGGACCAGCACCGGACTAGCACCAGAACCAGACCAGCACCAGACCAGGACCAGACCAGCACCAGACCAGGACCGGACCAGCACCGGACCAGCACCAGAACCAGACCAGCACCAGCACCAGACCAGGACCAGACCAGCACCAGATCAGGACCGGACCAGCACCAGGACCAGACCATCACCAGACCAGCACCGGACTAGCACCAGGACCAGACCAGCACCAGGACCAGACCAGCACCAGGTACTATGGGTGGAATACAGCTGTTGGACATGTTGCTGTTGGTGAGTCTTTTTTGAAGACTATTGAATAGGCTTCATGCACACAAACTAATTCTACAGATGGAACTATTGCTGAAAGATGATATGAAAATAAATGCTACCGTTGCTTTGAACAACATGTGTAATTTTAAAAGTTTAACCGAACATTGATAGCACCAATTTAAAATGCAGGTTCAATATAAAAATTAAAATAAAATAGCTTAAATTTAGTAAACTACTTTTGCCATGATACTGTAGCTTAGCTTGCTACATTTCTCTGGGGGGTAGCTTTAGTGTAGTGAAGCTACATTTAATGTGAAGTAACTAATAGCTTAGCTCACTATATTTTCCAAATATTGACCAACACTGCTGAGGAGCATGGATGACCCGTCTGTGGAATGCCCTGTCTGACCACCTTAGAGCTTACTCCAGCTAGATTATTGACCTGTTTTAAACTGCTGCTGTTGTCTGGTATTAATGTTTTGTCTTGCTGTTGTTTTTATTCTGTTTTTACACTTTATTAGTCCTTGTTAGCTCTCTGATCTGTTGCAAAAGGCTAATAGCTGGTCTCTTGTGTCCACAGTGAACAATGGTCTGGATCGATGTGCTGTTTATTTTTGAACGTTGTGGTAAACTGAGGTAATTGTGACAAAGTAACCCCCATTATTTTTTGTCCTATTCAGTGCAAAAATGACAAGGCAAGCATGACAAAAAGAATAAGAAGATTACTTAAATATAAATTTAAATATTATAAAGGCAGACAAATATTTAATCAGATAAAAGCAAAGAAGTTCAGGGCCATATCTACTCAGATATTTTTATAATTCTCTTTCTCCATTTAGCAAAATATAATCAACATTTCTTAGTTCCTTAAAATAAATCTGAACTATTTCTTGCAAAAATATTACTTGATTATTGCTCTCTATTTCTGCAGTTCAGTAACATTCTTATTCTAATTCCCATTGAATCTAAAAGGTCAAAATCCCATACTTGTAGCACTCTTCTCACACATATAGCATCGTTGTCACCAAAGCTGCTGCCTCCTCAGCTTTGTGACGGAAGATCACACTGCATAATGTGAACACACAAAGAATTATTGTACAGCTCCTTAAATCTCTGCCTGCAGCTCTACTTCTGTGAATGGGTATCAAAATAGCCTTTAGCTACATGTTGTTACTCTTGGAACGGATCCACAAATCTGGGATTAGTTTTCCCGTGGGCCTGCCAGGATAAGAGGCCAGTTGGAAATGAAACGCTTCAATCCATGAGCAAGAAAATGTAAATAGAAAAGTTAACTAACTAACAAACAGTAACTCATATGAAGGTCAGAACCAGTGTGTGTGTAACATGAGCAAAAACAAAAATTAGGCCTCTGTGCTAAGTACTTTGATTATGTTAGCAGTGAGGAAAGTGAACAGAAAGAACTCCAAAGCCTTCAAAAATGAACAATACTTAACTTAATTCATCAATTAAGTTTGTTACAATTTTCTTTCCACTTTTGAACATACAAAACAGTAAAAGGATCAAATGCAAAAGAGCTAACCAAGACGGGGCAGTGGTTTTCAAAGTGTGCTTTGAAATGTCCGCTGAAACCTTCGATTCCGAAACCTAGGCCTGGGCGAAAAATCGATTGAATGAATTAATTCGATTTTTTTGTGGCGGGCGATTTAAAAATAAGTAAATCGAGTTTTTGTGTAACGGCACATTTTTGGCTCCCCGGAGCTTCCATAGCGTTAGTTTCACATAGCAGAGCAGTACGGCACGCGACAACAACAACATCATAGCACACACAAAACAGCAACAGAAAGCGACAACATGGCTAACGGTGAAAGTGGGAAGTTTGTTCCCAAGAAAGGAATAAAATTATCTGTTGTTTGGAACTGGTATGGGTTTACTGCGACAGACGTGGATCAAGAGACCTCACGCTGCAACATTTGCCTAAAGCCCATTGCAGTCAAAGGCAGCAGCACCACAAACCAATTCCAACACATGAAACAGAGACACCTAGCCGAATATGAAAAATGCCAGTCTCTCCGAGACGAACAAACACGCAGTGACCAACAAGCCTTAGCTAAAAAACAGCTAACTGTAGCCGAATCCTTTTCAGACTGCACCGAATATGACAGGAAAGGGGCACGGTGGAGAACAATCACTAAAGCGGTCACTTTGCACATAGCCAAAGACATGGTACCCATATATACAGTGGAGAAGACTGGGTTTATTAACTTGATTAAAACCTTAGACCCCAGATATGAGCTACCTAGCCGCAAGTACCAAGAGGGTGTTCATTTATTTATTATTCATCCCAGAAATGTGGGTTACATTTGTCTTGCTTTTAAATAAAAGCAAAATTTGCTTTAAGTTGTCTGCCGTTTGTACTTATTGCTTTTCTTAATAAGTGGGGCGGAGTCTGCACATCAGGCTGTTGCTGATACATTTTGGTTAGAAAACCTCCGTAATGTACCTTTAAGTTGTACAATACTATCCAAACTGATTGGAACTTTATCTTAAAAGAGCTGAGGTTGCATGCAGAGGAAACAAGAAAGTTCCTCCCAATTACAGTCACTCTTTTTACATCCTGGGTGTATTGTTGAAGACGAACAATTAACCTCAAGTGTCCATAGTGACACCATCTATTTTCTGATTTGGTGCATTCCTTTTTCATATTCAATTCAGCAAATTTGTATCACCCAGTATCACAAAAAAGGGCTTCACAAAAACAAAACACAGTAAATATGCAACAGATTGAACAGGACAACATCCCCTGTCCTCAGACTCTGCGTCAGGGTGAGGAAAAAAAAAGAAAAGGGAAACCTCAGGGAGAACCACAGATGGAGCGATCCACACCCAGGACGGACAGGCCGTGCAATAGATGTGTCTAGGACAGTAGGACAAGTAGTCCATTATATGTACAAATTAATTAGAATGAATATGACAATAGTCCATGATTATTATATTTATATTATTATTATTATTATTATTCATTTTTTTGTCTGGTACAGTTAATGAAAATACATTTCATCTGTTGTCCCAACATTCACACGCATTCATTCCCCAGACAACATTTATACACCCGTGCTGTGTCACTGGAGACACGGAGGGTTAAGTGTCTTGCCCAAGGACACAACAACAGTTTGAACTGTGGGGAGAGCGGGAATCAAACCACTTTCTGGTTACAGGACGACCGCTCCACCACTGAGCCACTGTGCCCCCTAAAATCATCAGGACCAGTGGCCAGTTCATCAGAGTGGGAGCGACTGTGGTCAGGAGGGGTCCATGGGTTGGGACAGGATCACAGATGGGGCACAGCTGAGGTCAAGTCATCACTGAGACATGACAGATATTCATTTATTTATATTCATATCATAATTAATTTAAAACCAATAATGCCTAAACTCCAGATGTGACTTAACCTGTACTTTGTGTATTTCTATGTTGTTTTACACTGTCCTGGACACTTTCATTGCATGGTCTGTCCGTCCTGGGCGAGGATCCCGCCTTCTGTGGTTCTCTCTGTGGTTTCTCATTTTTCCCAGCTGTTTTTTTTCCTTACCTTGCCGGAGGGTCTAAGGTCAGGGGATGTTGTCTGGTGCAGTCTGTTAAGCCCTTTGAGGCAGCTGTTGTTGTGATATTGGCCTTTACAAATACTATCCTGTCTTCTCTTGTTTTCACGTTCTTAGATGTAAAAAAAAAAATGTAATTAAATTGGAACAGACAGCAAATATGTTCATATCCTTCTATCACATTTGTATGGAAATCTGGATAACAATAAAATTTATTTATTTATTTTTATTTTTTATTTTTTATATAGCACATTTCCACCTACTGTAGTAGGCACTCAAAGTGCTTTACATACAGTAAACTATTTACCAGTGTTACAGAACACTCACTGGAGGCAAGGTAGGTTAAGTGTCTTGCCCAAGGACACAAGGACAGTATGTGGGGGAGAGCGGGATGTTAGGATGTTTTACGCCCACCCGCCGGTCGAAGGACGGCCGCTCTACCCACCGAGCTACTGCCGCCCCCAACTGAACCTTGTCTAATAAAAGTGCATTAGCACACAGACTCACAGTTGCTACTCTTTTAAACCTTGAACAAACTAATTACACTTCTGAAAATGAGGCTTATAACTAAAAGAAAGTATCTGTCAGAGTTGACATCTTAGACGAGAAGCTTATGCAGTACTTTCTTTTCTTACACGCTCTTAACTCCTCTATGCCTTGTCTTAGTGCCTCTATAGAATTAGGATGCCATTTTTCTGCAATGCTTCTTTCAGTTCATATAGAGCTGTCACCAAGACTTACAGAGCCTTTGTGACATCTACATTTCAATTAATCCATAACCATTTGCGTTTTCATCTTGTGCAAATAACTATTATCTTTAAGGCCCAGTGGTGGAATTTTAAAAAGACTACACCAATTTTGTATAATAAGGGCATTTTTAATTTACAATGTGTCACTGAACCTTGTCTTTATTGTGTCAAGAAAAGTGTTAACTGTTCAAATGATCCTGAACTGAAATAGAAAATGGGAAATTATAATTCAGTAGACTAAACAGACAACTTGTGGATTGCTGCTCCAAAGCAAGTGTTGCATCTAATTTTCAAAAGCCTGCTTTAGAGAGGCCTGGCACATTAGCGCGCCAAGAAATGGGAGATAAAAGCAGTACGGCATTTAGATACTGCCATCTTTCAGACTTTTCTGAGGTATTATTTTAATGCCAGCGTTAGCGTAAGCTCCCACTTATCTGAGAGACGGCAGCGGAGAGATGTGGCAAAGTCAGAAAAAGGTAAAGAGACAAGGCAGAGGTGAGAATCAGAAGATTGTGGCAGCAGAAGAAGATTTATAATGCAAAAAAATATATGCACAAAGAGCACTGAACTCCCTAGCCTAGCCACACTTTTTTTATTACTAAGAAGCAAGAGCTAACCCACCAGAGCAAAGCTATATAATATGAGGAAATACGTGGTATACATAGACATTTTTAAGGTTACCTATTATGCTTTGTTTGCTCCATCAGACAATCCAGTTTTTGTAAACATAAAATCAATATTGATATTATGAAAATAGCATAATCTGCCAAACTGCCTCTTCCCCATGTGTCTATGATGTGCTGTTTCATTTGGGGCCGTCATATTTGGGTCAGGCCTGTGAAGCCGAGCAGGCGAAGTCATGCGTCCTCAGTTCCTTTGTTCCGCTTCATTGGTGGACTCTGTGGCGCCGCTCCGAGCTGGCTCTTGGGACCGGCCGAGTTGTAAATGCAGAGGCGCGGCACTAAAGGGTCAACCTGCCAACGCTGTGGATGACAACTCTAAAAGGCCTTTATCCCGGACGTGGTTCAGCTTTGGCGCTTCTCGTCACACTCCTTCAAACCGTGCATGTAGCCTTCACTCAGCGTCACAGGAACATAGCTTAGTTACAAGTCGGAGAGGACTGGGGTGTCCACTGCACACATGGATTTTTCTAGGACATTGTTAGTGCTGAGCTACTTGGTATGTCCACATGGCACTAAACCAAACTAAACTCAATTTAAAATGAATACTGTCCATCCACTAATCTGTCCAAACTGCAATGAGATTGATTTTACTTTCACTTCAGACAGAGAGAATTCTGGTTTTGATTTTAGATGCATGGAAGCCTTGACAACTCAAATGAAATATAATAGCTCTTAAAGATGCACTAAGAAGCCAAAGTGCTCCCTGAGGAAGAACAAAGGATTAGGATCAATCCAGCTCATCACATGATGGACACTGATTAATAGAATGCACCAATGATTCATCCATTAATTCTCACTACCTCAAGCAAATGTTATTGAGAGAACCTTTTTAACCATTGTTTTGCCTCGTGATTATGATGTTGTGCTTTGAACATGTAATATGTGACTGTCAATTTGATTTAGACCAAATGTTGCCATGTGTATCATAAAGTAAGGTGCAGTTGTGCTCCTAATTTTACATACCCTGGCAGAGTTCGTGATTTTTTTTTTTTGGGCCATTTTTCAGAGAATATGAAAACACAAAAAAAAATTTTCACTGATGGTTGGGCAAAGCCATTAATTGTCAAACAATTGTGTTTACGCTTTTTAAATCATAATGACAACAGAAACTACCCAAATGACTCTGATCAAAAGTTTACATACCCTGGTGATTTACGCTATACCATGCACAAGGGTCACAAACAGGATTGAATGGCTACTAAAGGTAACCATCCTCACCTGTGATCTGTTTGCTTGTAATTATTGTGTGTGTATAAAAAGTCAGTGAGTTTCTGGGATCTGAGCCTCAAAACTAAAAAAAAATTAACTTTTCGTCCACAACTATAAACATTACATTTGGAGAGGAGTCAACAAGGTCTATGATGAAAGGTACACCATTCCTACTGTGAAATAAGAATTACTGATGTTTTAGGGATGTGTGAGCTACAAAGCTGCGCATAGGACGTACGTTCCAAAATGACAAAGATCCAAAGCACAAGGCCAAGTCGACCTGTCATTGGCTACAGCAACATAAAGTGAAGGTTCTGGACTGGTCATCTCAGTCTCCTGACCTCAATGTCATTGAACCACTCTGAGGAGATCTCAAACGTGCAGTTCATGCAGGACAGCCCAAGAATTTACAGTAACTGGAGGCTTTTTGCCAAGAACAATGGGCAGCTTTACATCTGAGAAAATAAAGAGCCTTATCCACAACTACCACAAAGACTTCAAGCTGTCATTGATGATAAGGGTGGCAATACACAGTATTAGTATTAACTTTTTATTAGGGTCATTTGGGTAGTTTCTGTTGTCATTATGATTTGAAATAAAAATAAACACAGTTGTTTGACAATAAATGGTTCCACCCAACCACTAACCATGAGTGAAAAAAAGTTTTTTTGTGTTATTATTTATATTCTCAGAAAAATCGCCAAAAAAAATTTACAAAATCTGCCAGGGTATGTAAACTTATGAGCACAACAGTACAAAGCCATGATCAAACACAACGTAGGTTAAGACCAAACCAAGATAAGTATGCATAATAAAAGTGAGATGATACCAAGAACCATTCAAACCTCCCACCAAAGACAAACTCACAACAGGAATTATGCTGCAAATTGTGCAGTCTGTGTTAATAATGACAGGTTTCTGATTGTATTCTGGTTAAAGCTGCAATAGCCAGAACCCACATCACTCTTTCTTACCCTCCCAATCCCGTCCTACAACAACACAGCAACCGATCTAATTCACCACATCAAAATACTAATACACTGTAACAAAAGATTTGAGAGCTCTGTGTTCAGCGTCAGACCAAAACCACCCCACAGTCATCTCAATCTTGCCTTGCTAATAATTTCACTTAACTTTCTTTTTTTCTATTGCTCTTTGTCTTTTTACAGGTTTCTTTTGGTGTAAGCAGTTGTAACCAGTGCTGGAATAGACCCATTCCCAGTAGGCTTTTCTGCCGCCATTGATTCAATGTTGACAAACTGCTTCAATCAACCAGCCTTGATAGAAAACCCTAGATAAGGACTTTGGATCTCCATTATTCACAGATCATTCTTATTACAATATGAACCAAGACAGAAATAAATGCATTTAATTTTGGACTTGACTGCTAAAAAAGTCAAGGCTGGGGTGTCCCAGTGGAGCACCTGCTAGAGTGCATACCATATACTTGGGAGACCTTGGTTTCAATTCTGGTTTGGGTTATTTGCCCAATGTCACTCTCCTCTCTGTTTCCTGTCAGTCTACCATCCTATCAAATAAGGCAAAATGGACAAAAATAATCTTTAAAAAAGGTCAAGACCGATTGTTATAACCTTTAACTCTAGGATCTTTTTATAAGCCACTTTGAGTTCAAGCTTTAAACTCAAACTTTGAGTTTAGCTTAAAATATATCTGTAGCTTATTATAAAAACAATCCCAGGTACATACGTGTATAACACTTAGGGTACCCCTCACTTAACAGGACCTGAAATAGCTACAAAAAGTGTACTAGTTTTGTCCGTTCACCTCCAGACGTTCGGTTTGACAGTTTAGTGGCACATCTCAGTCTGCAGGTGGAGATCAGATCTTCTTGTCTGATTGGTCGGCCTGTGCGCTCTGCAGGTCACCGTTCCTGTCTGTCATTGTCACTTGGGCGACGGAGCTGCTTTGAGCGTCGATTAGCTTATGGTAATCTAGGACGGTGTGTTTACCCAAGTCACTCTCAGAGCAATCCTCTCGACTGTCCAGGGTCAATGTTTCAAGACTGGCTGTCTGTCCTTTTGAATATTAACTTTAAATGAACTATCTTGTCTAAAAGGGCGAAATGCAAAATTGTGGCCAGACCATTACAGATCAAAACTTTAAATGTTTCAGTTTAGTATAACAATCTTTCTATGCCAATTAAGACTGTTGTAACTTTACTACTATGATTCTTCATTGTAATTCAGTTGCCATGGCAACATTTGTTGCAAGCAGAGAACATGAGCAAGTGGTTCAATATTTAGCTGTTCTATGTACAGGGCAGGGGTTCCGTTGTCCGGTAATTACCGGTCATTGGCCGGGAAAAAAATTAAATGTCCGACAAAATTAAATCTCTCCGGTCAAATTGTCAGATTAAAACTGCCTAATAATCCCGGCCCCGCCCCCCAACACAATCTGAATCGACCGTTTGAAAGTTTTTAAACAACATCGCATGTTGCATTTCAAATAAAGCGCACGCCTAACGGCTATAATATAGACTGTAGTATATAGTGCCGCGTACATATACTAATGTTAAATAGTGCCCGCTTAGAGGCGGAGTGATCTGAGTTTGTTGTAATGTGTTAAGGAGGCTGTTGCAGTGCTTGACGGTTATTAAAAAGAGTTAACGGATTAACTTCAAGTCATTCTTCCTCTCACCACGACGCACATGGTAAATGAACATAAACAGAAAATACTACATAGACCTAAACCACGAACTATTGAGAGATGTTTCAAATATGGCCAGGCCCAGGCAGACTAGCCTTAAAAGTTTTTTTCAGAGGCCAGACGCGAAGGAGGATATTGAATCAGGAACGCCTGAAGCCTCAGATGTCCAGAGCCAGACAGCTCCGCCACCACCGGAGAAAAAGCCAAAGTGTAGGGCGTACATATACGGCCTGATTATGTAATTTTTTAAGTTACATAAACTGCTTTCAGTTTTCCTCAACTTGACTAATTAAGAGGCGATATTTGACCGGCATATCATCAAAATGTCCGGAAAACGAAAGTGACCGGCATCATTTTTTTCTAGCGGAAACTCTGGTACAGGGGGCATTTAGGCTACACCAGCTAAATGCTTAAAGACTCTGGCTGCATTGGAATACGGGCAGAGTTATACATAGGGATGTAGAACTCAAGACCATTTTGTAAAGGTCTTGGTTTTATTGTGGTTTCCAAAAAAGATTACCTCATTTTCACTTGGTCTTGTCTCGGACCAAGACCTAACACAATATTTAGGGTTTTTGGATTGATTTGGTATCTATTACAATGTATTGTACACTGTTTTTAGTCTAGAATTGGTCTCAACTTGATATGGTCTTTGTTTTGACTCATGGCAAATAGTCTTGGTCTCAGACGTTGAGTCAGTGTGGTCTTGATTACCAGAGAAGAATGATTTTAGGACCTGTGCTTCCTCATCAAAGATTTTAAAAACTTTTATTATTTTATGATTACAGTCAAGTAAAATGCATGTCACCCTTATGGATATACACATAGCTAAACATCAAGGCTGTATTTCCTAATGGTTACACAACAGCTAATGTCCATTCACAAGCACAAACCACAACCTCAAAATACTGGTCGATATATAGAAGAGAAATAAGAGAAGAGCTTGGATGAGTGAGAGCCGGTTTGGGTCTTTCTGCAGGTGTACAAGCTCCTGGGCATTGGACTAAATTCATCCCCAGATGGAGAGGCGGTAAACAGAGAGCAAATGTAAACAAACAGAGAAGGGCGGGAAGGTAGGGCACAAAAAAACAAGAATAATACAGTTATTGCTCATTAGTTTACCCTGGCAGAATTTGTATTTTTTTTTTTTGGCCATTTTATAGAGAAAATTATTAATTACACAAAAACCTTTCTTTCACTCATAATTAGTGGTTGGGTGAATCTCTTTATTATTAAACAACTGTGTTTACTATTTTTAAATCATAACAGAAACAACCCAAATGACCCTGATCATATTGCCACCTTTAACATCAATGACACTTGAAGTCTTTTGTGGTAATTGTGGATGTGGCTCTTTATTTTCTCAGATGTAAAGCTGCCCATTCTTCTTGGCAAAATGCCTCCAGTTCCTGTAAATTCTTGGGCTGTCTTGCATGAACTGCACGTTTGAGATCTCCCCAGAGTGGCTCAATTATACTGAGGTCAGGAGACTGAGCTGGCAAGTCCAGAACCTTCACTTTATGCTGCTGTGGCCAGTGACAGGTCGACTTGGCCTTGTGCTTTGGATCATTGTCATGTTGGAACGCCCAAGTACGTCCCATGTGCACAGCTTTCGGGCTGATGAGTGCAAATTTTCCTCCAGTATTTTTTGACAACATGCTGCATTCATCTTGCCATAAAGTTTTTCGTGCCTTTGTAGCTCACACATTCCCAAAAACATCAGTGGTCCACCTCCATGTTTCACAGTAGGAATGGTGTACCTTTCATTGTAGGCCTTGTTGACTCGTCTCCAAATGTAACATTTATGGTTGTGGCCAAAAAGTTCAATTTTGGTCTCACCACTCCAGATGACATTGTTCCAGAAGTTTTGAGGCTTGTCTCTGTGCTGTTGGTGTATTGAAAGTGGGATGTTTTGTGGCATTGGCGTAGTAATGTTTTTCTTCTGGCGACACCACCATGCAACCATTTTTCTTCAAGTGCCTCCTTATCTTGAAACAGCCACACCACTTTTATCAGAGAGTCCTGTATTTCCATCCATCTACCCATCTTCTACCGCTTATCGGGGGCCGGGTCACGGGGGAAGCAGTCTAAGCAGAGACGCCCAGACTTCCCCCTACCCAGACACTTCCTCCAGCTCTTCCGGGGGGATACCGAGGCGTTCCCAGGCCAGCCGAGAGACATAGTCCCTCCAGCGTGTCCTAGGTCTTTCCCGGGGTCTCCTCCCGGTGGGACATGCCCAGAACACCTCCCTAGGGAGGTGTCCAGGTGGCATCCAAAACAGATGCCCGAGCCACCTCAGCTGGCTCCTCTCAATGTGGAGGAGCAGCGGCTCTCCTCCCGAGTGACCGAGCTCCTCACCTTATCTCTAAGGGAGCGCCCCGCCACCCTGCGGAGAAAGCTCATTTCGCCGCCTGTATCCTGGATCTTGTTCTTTCGGTCATGACCCAAAGCTCATGACCATAGGTAAGAGTAGAACATAGATTGACCGGTACATCAACTGCATTACTGCAGAAGCTGCACCTATCCGTCTGTCAATCTCACGCTCCCTCCTTCCCTCACTTGTGAACAAGACCGCAAGACACTTGAACTCCTCCACTTGAGGCAGGATCTCTCCACCAACCTGAAGAGGACAAGCCACCCTTTTCCGACTGAGAACCATGGTCTCAGACTTGGAGGTGCTGATCCTCATTCCAGCTGCTTCACACTCGGCTGCAAACCGTCCCAGTGCACACTGAAGGTCCTGGCTTGATGGAGCCAGCAGGACAACATCATCTGCAAAAAGCAAAGAAGAGATCCTGTGGTCCCCAAACCAGACTCCCTCCGGCCCCTGGCTGCGCCTAGAAATCCTGTCCATAAAGATAATGAACAGGACCGGTGACAAAGGGCAGCCCTGCCGGAGTACAACATGCACTGGGAACAGGTCTGACTTATTGCCGGCAATGCGAACCAAGCTCCTGCTCCGGTCGTACAGGAACCGGACAGCCCTTGGCAAAGGGCCCCGGACCCCGTACTCCCAGAGCACCCCTCACAGGGCGCCACGAGGGACACAGTCGAATGCCTTCTCCAAATCCACAAAACACATGTGGACTGGTTGGACAAACTTCCATAAACCCTCCAGCACCCTGGAGAGGGTATAGAGCTGGTCCAGTGTTCCACGACCAGGACGAAAACCGCATTGTTCCTCCTGAATCCGAGGTTCAACTATCGGCCGCATTCTCCTCTCCAGTACCCTGGCAAAGACTTTCTCGGGAAGGCTGAGGAGTGTGATCCCTCTGTAGTTGGAACACACCCTCCGGTCCCCCTTCTTGAAAGGAGGGAGCACCACCCGGTCTGCCAGTCCAGAGGTACTGTCCCAACCCCAAGACCCCGAGGTCTACTTGACCTTGGTTTGGTTTCAACAGAATCCTTCATTTTCCATTTCTTAATTAAAGTTTGAACACTGCTGATTCTCAATTCCATGGATATCTTTTTATATCCCTTTCCTGTTTTATACAGTTCAATTACCTTTTCCCACAGATCCTTTGACAATTCTTTTGCTTTTCCTATGACTCAGAATACAGAAACGTCAGTGCAACACTAGATGAAAGATACAAGGGTCTGTCAAGAGCCCAGAAACTCACTGACCTTTTATACACACACTGATTACAAACAAACAGATCACAGGTGAGGATGGTTACCTTTAGTAGACATTCAAACCTGTTTGTGTCAACTTGTGTGCATGTATTCAGGCCAAAATCACCACAACTGTAGGTACTATTTATTTATAGGTCTACAACAGGCAGGGTTACGTTAAGTGGCCCTCCACCCAAACTTAAGTTAACTTTATTTTTACCTCGTAGCAAATAACTATATTGACTGGACCTTGGAAGAAGCAGCTGGACAATAACTTCATTATGTGTTACATACAGTGAATATACAGTATGTGAAGTCAGCACCAGCAGTGACTCATGTTACCAGTTCCCACAGCCTGCTTTATGTAATCTAACATGAGTCTTTTACCACTGTATTCTTTACCTCCACCACTTGTGCATTTATCTTTTTCTTCCGTTAAACATTTTTTCAACATAATTAGGCTTCATTAACATTCCTCTGCAGTGGGTACATTTTTCTGCACAATTTACATAGAGCAATCAGATACTACATTGAACTAAAACGCACATTGATATTGTCACTGCGGTAGTTTTGGTCGGGAATAGTTTCAGTTCAACAAAGTAGAAGAACAAGCTCTTGCTGTGCATGTATTGGTGCATGTAAGAAGTGGATGTCAGCTTGATTTAAACTCACTGTTCTTGCTGCAGTGTTAGTTAAATGGAGTGAGGGTGCTCCATCTGTATGCAGCCGGAGCCTCAGCTGTTTACATGGCAGCAAACAGTCAAGTGCTCATTTGCACCAATGTACTGTGTTGGAAGAAGGACACCGCAGATATTGGATTAAGAATCACTCTTCAAGTCTTCAAGACTACTAAATATTATTTTGATGATGTGATGGTTTTGAACAAATTCTCTGTTATTTGTTGACTATAATACCAACAATGTTGGGTTAGGGTTAGTGTTGAGAACTGACTAGGGATGCTCATATTGACCGTTTAACCGTTTTAACCGATTAATACTATCAGTTAAATGGTTTAAAACGTTTTTTTTTAAGCTTTTTTTTTTTTTGTTTGCTGCATGGTTTAAAAATAAAATAGCCTACTATATAGCTTATATTTATTATCGGCACGCGCAGCCACACACGTGACACATGCATGAAGATGTCTGTGCGGACATTGGTGCATATCCAGGTCCCGCCCGGTCAAAACCCGTCAGAGTTGGCTGAAAAAGGTGTCAATCGAAGGCTAACACTTCCTGTTAGCATTTTAGAAGCTTTGTTCGCGGTCTCGAAAGGACTTATGGCTTTTATTATCAATAGAAATGACAAAAAATGTCGCAGCAGTTTTCAAGTTGGAAATACTTCTCTGCAGTTTTTGAGCCTTGGAGGATATAACATGTCTTGTAGACCTAATTATTTTACTGGATATTATTAGAGATGCTCCGATCAGCATTTTTGGGGCCGATCACCGATTACCGATCACCAAAATCATGATCTGCCGATTGCCGATCACTGCCGATCACAGAATGGCAGGGGAATGGGAATATTTTATCTATAATCATGCAGAGTTTGCACCATTTGTAGAAATGAAACTAACTCTAAATTAACTGTATTAACTGTATATGACATTTCACCACAGAACATGACTTTACTTGTATACCGAAATACAGCTGAATATAACAGAACAGTTATTTCCTAAATAACTTTCCTGTGTGCACACACACATGGAATGCCAGGTTATGTTCCACAATAAAAGATGTGAAATACATCTCAGCTCTATCTGAATGGAAGAACTGAGATATATTGGAGCAGCCTTCTCTGCGCTTAGCCCCCCTAACATGTTGTGGTCCCTAAAAGATATAAAAGCATAAAATATTATTTCTATAAGCTATAGGCCTATGCAATTATTCGTTTTATGTTTAAATATGTAGATTACTTTTACTATTTATATAAGCTGCTTATACTATTTATGTAAACTGCTTTTATTGATTTTCTATTGCAACTTTAAACAGGTCTATGCAGTTTGGTGTTTTCATGTTCTCTAGCCTGAATAATATGCACATGAAATGAAACTTATCAACTCACCTCAACATGCCTTTTGCAATCATTTAGATAGACATAACTGATTAATTTAGTTTGGGAGAAGAGATAAAAGCCCGCCCACACTGACAATTGATTGGTTGATTTGCAGAAACAGGCCAATCAGAATGCTCTCTGTCTTACAAGTCTCCCTCTCCCTCTCTGCCGTGCGATTTGAACATACAATCTATGGATTTGAAACACTCTCGCATGCGCGCTCTTGCTCGCTTGCTCTAGATTCCGGGAGATTTTAACTAATTTATATCATCTGAAAGATGAGACTTTAAGCTTTAATTTGGTATATATATATTGTTGGGGTTTGCATGACGAGGTGCAAGCACAACGCAGGCTTTCTTTTGTAGCGTGTTTACGTCCCGGTACACTAAGCCATTAATGCCAATTCAATATTATAATCTTATCAGTTAACGGTTAATAATCGATTAAGGAGCGGCGGTTGTCGGTCGGGAAAATTAATCAAAATGAGCATCCCTAGAACTGACATATTGAAACTTAATGAATATGGTTTTGTTTGATTTTCTTGTAAACAATAAACACTCATTCATTCATTGTGTCTGTCTAATGCAGCCACCCCTCTTGAAACAGAACACAGATTTTTCCAAAAATATTTCCTGATTGTGTAAAATTTTACGGGTGTTCGAATACTTTTTTCCAACACTGTTTATGTAGAGTCTCTGCTTGTGGAAATGATAGACTTTACAAGGGCCCCTATCATTTTGGTGGTCAATGCACTTTTTGTGCTATAGGATAAGATGTAATTAATCTCACTTAACTTGCAGGAGCTCACAGGAAAATTAAAAAAAAAAATAATAGCAACAAAATAAAAAATAGCTCAGATAGAATAAAATAGGGCAGTAATATCAATATAATTTTTCTACTGCTAAATTAAAATGTTATGCCTTTACGCCTGCTTCAGTGGATTCAATAAGAAATGTCAATACTTTCTAAACCATAGACCCCATAGTTGCTTAAAAACACAATTTGTGCCAACTGTAAAGGTTTGGTTTAATACAAACCTTATGCAGTGAAGACAAAGAGGTTGTCAACAACAGCCATAGCAACTAAACTGACAACAGAACTGATAACCTGGCAACCCTGTTTAATGCATCAAAAAATGAATAATCAACTGATGTTGCTATTGGTTTATATGTTATCATAATGTTTTTTTAGTCGCTACGATTTGACCTTAATAAATTAGATTTTAGTTGGCAGCATGATAAAATTAGATTAGATTAGAAGTCAGTTTTCTAAACATACATATACATTGGTATCACTTTTGTATTTGGTACGGGGGGCCCAGCAAGATGGTTTGTACACAGGGCCCAAAATTTGGTGCTACACCGCTGGTTATGGGAGTAGAGCCAACAAGATACAAACTCAAAAAACTGTTCAGTAAAGCTGGACATGTCATCAGCTGCAGTTTGGAGACATTTCAGTCAGTGTGGGACAGGAAGACACTGAACAAACTGCTCTCCCTATACATATTTGGGATTGACCGATATAGAATTTTTTGTGCCGATACCGATTCGATCGCCTTATACGGGCTGCCAATTTTTTTGAGCTGATATTTAGGGCCAATACTGCTTTTGCTCCCCCCATTTACATCATAAAAAATACACAATGATCATGATGATAACAAATTTTACTAGTTCCATTTGGTTAGGTTTTCCATTTGGACATACAAACTTACTTGGGGACTACTACTATTTTGGCTCAAATACCATTTTTATTAAATGAAACATGATGTACCTCGTTACGATTTATCTGCTGATCATAGTACAACATTGCATTATTATTAAATGTAGCCTAATGCCACAAATGAATGTGATTTTATTTACAGGGACACATATTTATCACCTTTTAGGTATATTTTTATTTTAACTGATTGAACATAATTAGTACCTGAGCTACAGGTTATTATTTGCGGCTGAAAGGACTCTAGTGACTCCTGTGCTGGGGTCATGTCTCTGTCTCTCCTCTGTTTGTCTTTTGTGCAGCTCCTTGTTTTCTTTGGTGAAATATTCCTCCCAGGAGAGGAGGTGACAGCTGCACACACTCCTGTCTACTGTTTAAATGACCAGCACTACGTCCCACTCAGTGCAGTAGCAAAGGAGGAGTTTGTGTGTGCAAATGTGTGAGGAATGGCTCCTTTAGTAGATTTGGTTTGTTTGTCAACTTTATCACTCTAAAGCCACACTCGTTTGCTTCATCCGTGGGAATTTTTTTTTAAAACTTACTGTTGTCTTGACTAGTGTATTGGCAATGGCCGATACACGACTGCTGCGTTTTTCCCCAGCATTATTAGTAAAAACATCAAATATTGGCTCAATATATCAGTCGATTATTAATACATACTGTACATACAATAATACATCCCACCCACTTCACCAGACCATAGAGGGACTTCACCAGACCATAGAGTTACATGCTGACGTTGTTCAAGTAAACATTTTGTTTGTCGTTCCTCTCTTCTGCTGAGGCCTGTGTATATTTTGTCCTAATCCTTTCTCCATAGTTACAGATTCTATGGTTACACATGTTTGCCTTTGTGTGTAAGTGTTTTTACTCCAGGCTTTTCTTTGCACGGTTACCCCCTGAGAGACGTGCAAACACACACGCTTGTTCTCCTTTATTAGAAACATTTCAGTTAAATGTCAAGTCGCTGCTGTGCACTCACTGGAAGACGTTTAGCCGAGCAAGATTTATGTAACCGTGGATTGAGCAGTGTAAACAGCTTTATAATTTATGACGAAACATGGGTGAAGGTAACAGTTACAGCTGCTGGCAGTGAAAGAATAAGAGAAATATGAAAGATGGAATCAATGGAGCAGAAGTATTGACTGTTAAGTATCTGGAATGAAAACAAGAGCCTACATTTCCCATGATGCCAGGAGAATCACTAGGACAAAGTGGCAAATTGAGTTGACTCAGTTGTAGAGCGGTTGTCCTATAACCGGAAGATTGGCGGTTCAATTCCCACTCTCCCCAGTTTGTTGTGTCCTTGGGCAAGACACTTCACCCTCCTTGCCTCCAGTGCCACAGCACTGGTGTATGAATGTGTTTGGTGGTGGTTGGAGAAGGCTGTGAGTGCAGTGTGAAGCCTCTGTCTGTCTGCCCTAGGTGTGAATGGGGTGTATGGAAGCATCATGTAAAGCGCTTTGAGAAGTGCCCAAGAAAGGTGCAAAAAAGTGCTACTACCATACTTTAATTTTTTTTATTTTTTTAAGCAAAACGTTGAGTTTACTTTAACACAACTGGTCCACAGTGACTTTACCTGGTGTCTTTGGTGAACCAAATCATCAACAACTTGTTGCACTAATAAACTTTAGAGATACTTCTCCGGCTATTTCCATTAGTAGACCATCGTGCTTTTTCAAAAAAAAGAACAACTCAAAGCTCTTTCCAAGTCCACTCCTACCTCTTCTCTCACTGGTGATGATTTTGAATGTGTTTTTTCCTTAGATGCTACACTGTGAATATTATTGTGGTTTCATATTGTTTCATCTGTCTGTAACTCCTCTGTGTCTTTACTGTGAAGTTCCCAATAAAAAAATCCTCCCAGTACACTCCAAAGTCCCAAAGTCATTATCTAAAAATATTCATAACTTTTGTTGCGTAGCAACAGGAGTAGAGTGATGCTGCCTGTGGCTTCAGCTCCTTTTCTCTTCCTCGATATTCACAGCTTTACCCTGAAGATGTGTCTGATCACAGCCTAAAAACAAAGCAACGCCCCACACACTGTCAGACTATTTTGGGTTCAACAATGTCATGTCACCCCTGTGCTCCTATTGTAAGGAAGAAATGTTCATCAATGTATTTGTTTCCTTTTTGCATTGTTCCAGTCAGCATTCAGAGACATAAATATTTACAATAGAAATCAGCAGCTATTTGTTGGTGATTGATCTTTTTTCTTACCTAAAACCTAAACAGTATATGTCCAGTGTACCAGAAAGTAGCATGAGTGATGCACATTGTAGAAGTAAGTGTTCTTCATGTAATGTGTGGTTATATGAATCACGCACACAACTTAAACTGCACAGGACTGTACAGCTCCTGGTTTGCAGTAAAAGCATAATCTAAAAATCAGTACACAGAACCTGTCCGTATCCAGAACCACGCCAACTGCCTTTAGTAGTTGTTTCCACAGCCCACTTCACATTTACTCAGAGATTAAGTTGTACTCTCAAAAAAGCTAACCTTGTGTTCAGTCAACAGAAGAAAGCCCTACATATAAAAGCAGAAGACTTAATCAGAATGAGCAAATGTATGGAGGAACATTTGGGGGATAAAATCAAATATAATCTAGGAATAAATAAATATTAAATAAAAAATAAGTTTTAAAAAATGTATGAAGATAAAGCATGTATAAAGAATAATCATTTGAATAAACAGGAACTGAAATAATCATAATTATAATTGTGGTGATAATAACACACCACTGGTCTAAACCATTCCACTAGCTGTCTCCATAACTACAGACATCCAAATTCAAACAGTTTAAAAGCCAAAACTAATTTAGAAAAAGACAAACGCTGAAAGGTTAATACACTGCAGCCAGCTCTAAAGCCTCTGACATCTTTTAAAAGTGAGGAAAAGGGTAAGCCAAGTTCCCTGTTCACCAACCCCTGCTGAATTTCAATCCAAGCACAAAGCCCTCTCACTGGTGCTAGTGCGTCCTCAGATAACTTTGTGATGGGAGAATCCACGTCGTCCCTGTGCTGAGCAGAAATCCCCGCAGGCTGGCTTCTTTGTGCACTGTGTCTTGCAAGCAAATAAAGGCAAAATGAAAGTTGGTGGTTGGGCTTTGGGTTTGTTATTTGGTTTTTAATAAGCCTGTTAGCGATGGTTGGTGTCACACAGGACAGTCAGGGCTTTAGCCAAGGGAATATTAGTTTTGTTGATTCAGCGGGACACTTTTGGAGCAAGATGATTGGGATTTCTCTTTTTTCTATGCCATCTCATAGGTTGGGGCAGCTTCACACCTTTTCTTTTGTATCAATCCATTTTTTTTTAGTATTTTTTGAGTTTTCGGTCACCCCTACTCTAAATGTAGTTTCTCTAATTTGTCTTTTGTGCACAGCGTTTGCCATACATTCCAACTCTATACAAGTTTCAACGGTTGGTATTTTATTTCACAAGTAACCAAAGCAGTAATGGAAAGCAGTACCTTATCAACTCTGAAACCTAACCTACTAAGCTAACGAACTATGGACACTGTGAACCCCGTTTCCACTGGAGAGGTACAGTGTGGTTGGGTCGGTGCTGGAGCGTTTCCATTACCAAAAACCGTACAGTCTATTTGGGGACACCTCGGCTCGGGATTCCAAGCGGTCCAGAGTGTGTGGTCCACTTTGTAAAAGATGGAATAAATCCTTACTTGTGCAAGAAATATTAAACAGAAAGATTTTTAAAATAAATTCCTCCTTGTCCTTGTGATAAACATCAAATTCCAACAGAAAATATGCTAAACTTTTTTTCCCAAAAACCAAGCTAGCCTGCAGCTATCATTAGCTACAGCTGTTTCCGGTTTTCAAAATTCAGCATTGTACAGCTCTCGCTTCATCTACACTGCATTAAACACAAGCAGAACCTGGTCTGCATTTGAAGTCAGACAATTTACAGAGGTCTCGTTTCTGATTAGATAATCAATGATTGTGTAACAGCAGGACTCAGGATTTATTATAGGTTGTTTGTAGAGTCTTGGAACCGTCAGCACAGACTACCTTCAGAAACACTGTATTTAAAGCTTCCCATTTGCTGCAATTCATTGTACAGTTGGTGGTTTTGAATTGTTGTGGATGGTTCACCATCGTCTTGGCTCTGATTCTAGATTTTACAGGGTTACAGCTTTGACGCCACTTTTCCACCACACAACTCGCTCCACACACTGAACATTTTCAGTAGCTAGTTGCTGCTCAATGTCTACTCTCCAGCTCCTCCTGCACCAAGTCTTTCCCTCGCATTAACAAAGTTGTCACCATGCCAACACATTTCTTCTCCTGATGCAATAAGTGAAGATGTTGCTTTAATAGTATTATTTTTTATATAGTTCATAGTGTGAATTTGAATATTGTTGTAAACAGGTAGTTAATTGAAGAATGATCAAGTAGACGTTTGCAATTTTTATTTGCTTTTTACAACTTCTGTTTAAATAGACAGATTTCCAAATCTGGACACGCTGGCAGCAACAAATTTGCATTTTTAGAGTTATAGTTTGCATAAAAGAATAAATGTCATGTTTTATTGGTTATGGGCCAATCTGTTTGTATAGTTATAGATTTTAATATTGACCTGTGCTCAGATGAACAGGGGTTGTATTCAAACAGATTAATGGATTCTGACGTTCATTTGGACTCATTTCAACCCTCAAGAAGTGATTAACAGTACCCCTGCTACACAAATGAGGGTTCTACAGTGATAAGAATTAAGTCTTCAACAGGGACTATGCGGAATAGTTTCCTTCTGTAAAAAAAGTAAACCTTCATCTGGAAAGGTTAAGTTTAGTGAAAAATAGCTATTGATTTGCATTTCTTTGACATTAGCACTTTTCAAAGATTCAAAGTGTTTATTGTCATGTGTACAGACAGAAAGCATGTTTCCCTATACAATGAAATTCTTACTTTGCCGTCCACAGTAAAATGTCACACAATTAAGTAAAAATAAAAAAAAATAAGACAAATATACAAGTAATAATAATGGAAGTATACCAAAAAAATACAAATATACAAAAAGTGTAAAGTGTAGTAAGGTGAGGTAGTGCAGTTGTGATGGTGTAAAGTGACGTGTAAAGTAAAGTGACGTGTAAAGTAAAGTGACGGTGTAAAGTGAGGTAGTGCAGTAGGTAAACAATTGTTCATGTAATGTGATTGTGATTGTAGACTCCTATCTGCTGTTTAGGAGTCTTATGGCAGAGGGAAAGAATGAGTTCTTCATTCTGGAAGTCCTGCATTTCACACTTCTGTACCTCCGTCCTGAGGGTAGAAGTGTGAACAGACCATGTTGTGGGTGGGAGGGTCTTTGAGGATGGAAGCAGCTCTTCTGTGGACTCTGCGGTGGTAGATGCTCTGCAGAGAGGGCAGTGGAGTCCTGGTGATCTTCTGCGCAGTCTTCACCACTCTCTGCAGGCGTTTGCGGTCCATGACAGAAGTGCTGCCGTACCACACAGTGATGCAGCTGGTCAGGACACTCTCAATGGTGCAGCTGTAGAAGTTGCTGAGGATCTTGGGCGACATGCCAAACTTCCTCAGCCTCCTCAGAAAATACAGCCGCTGTTGAGCCTTCTTGACCAGCTGTGTGATGTGAGGTGTCCAAGTGAGGTCCTCATTGATGTGGACACCCAAGTATTTGAAGTTGCTCACCCTCTCCACTTCAAGTTCCCGGATGAACAGTGGCTGAGGCGTTCTCCTCTCCCTCCTCATGTCCACTATCATCTCCTTTGTCTTGTCCGTGTTGAGGGTGAGGTTGTTGTCTTCACACCATGACACCAGACTGGCCACCTCCCTCCTGTAAGCTGCCTCGTCACCGCCAGCGTCGTCCTATCACTGCGGTGTCGTCAGCAAACTTCAGGATGATGTTGTCCTTGTGAGCGACACAGTCGTAGGTGTACAGGGTGTAGAGGATGGGGCTGAGTACACAGCCCTGTGGAGTACCAATGTTTGTGATGGTGCTGGCTGAAGTCCTATTACCAATCCTGACAGACTGAGGCCTGCCAGTCAGGAAATCTAGGAGCCAGTCACAGAGGGTGGGGTGCAAACCAAGTGTGGACAGTTTGTGGGTGAGTTTGTGTGGGATGACCGTGTTGAAGGCGGAGCTGTAATCTATAAAAGTATCCGTATGTATGAGTCCTTGTTCTCCAGGTGTGAGGGAGTAGTGGGCGGCAGTAGCGATTGCATCCGAGGTAGATCTGTTGGGCGGTAGGCATACTGCAGGGGTCAATGGTGTCGGTATGCTGCTCTGAATGTGGGCCAGCACCACTCTCTCAAAACACTTCATAATGATTGGAGTGAGTGCCACTGGCCTGTAGTCATTCAGGCAGGTGGGTGGGTTCTTCTTGGGCAGGGGACGATGGTCGTGGTCTTGAAGCATGGTGGTACAATGCGCTGGCTGAGAGAGGTTGAAGATGGAGGTGAAAACATCAACCAGCTCGTTGGCACATGCTCTGAGGGCCCGCCCAGGAATGTTGTCTGGTCCTGCTGCTTTGCGGGGTTGATCTTCCTCAGAGCTCTGTGTACCTGTGTTGTTGAGATGGTTGGTGGAGGAGGGGGTTGGGTGATCCAGGTGTGTGTGAGCTCCTCTCTGCAGTGTTGCTGGGAGCCTCAAAGCGGGCGTAGAAATTGTTGAGGTCATCCGGCAGGCTGTCTGTTGATGCGATGTTGTTGGTGGTGGTCCTGTAGTCTGTGATGTGCTGCAGGCCTTGCCACATCCGCCCTGAATCCGCAGTAGAGTAGAAGCTGTCCAGCTTCTCTCTGTACTGCCTCTTGGCCGCTGTGATGGCTTTTCTCAGTCCATACTTGCAGCTTTGTACTCGTTCTCATTGCCTGATCTAAATGCAAGAGAGCGAGCACGCAGCATGTGGACGATACCTGACTGTTTATCCAGGGCTTCTGGTTGGGAAACTTCCTGATTTGTATGGTGGGCACGATGTTATCAACACAAGTGCTGATGTACCCAGACACATACTCAGCATAATCCTGTACGCTAATGGAAGAGTCCTCCACAGTGGCTGCAGCTTTAAACACATCCCAGTCTGTCAGTGCAAAACAATCCTGCAGGGTGATCTCGCTCTCCGGGGTCCAGAGTTTGATCTGTTTGGTGACAGGGTGTGCTTGTTTCAGTCTTTGTCTGTAAGCAGGGTACAGGAACAAAGAGATGTGGTCCGAGTGTCGGGGGCGGGCGGGGTGCAGCCCTGTATGCACCACGTATGTTGCTGTAGACGTGGTCAAGAGTGTTTTTATCACGGGTGGGAATGTCAACATGCTGGTGGTATTTGGGGTATACAGTCCGCAAACTACAGTGGTTGAAGTCACCAGCAACAATAAAAACAGCGTCAGGATGAGCCCGTTTCTAGCGCTGATGGCGTCATGGAGTTTGCTGAGTGCTGCTGTGGAGTCAGCACGCGGGGGGATGTAAACAGCGGCCAAAAACACAGCAGTAAATTCCCTCGGTAAATAATACGGCTTGGCTGATACTGTGCATGCAGACAAAACAGTTGAAAAAAGATTAAATGTGTCTGCATCATTTATTTCTGCTAATTTCCTATATAATGTCACATGACTCTGTGTGCTCTAGCCACCATATTGGCAGGAAACAGTGAGTGAAAAATTAACAGGGCCATATGTATTAAACTGGCAGAGTTTAATCAAGCACAATTATTAGTTATATGTCCACAACTTCATAGAATAAATATCCCTGAGCCTTTTGTTATAAGCATAAAAGGGGCTGGTCATATAAACCTACAGCATGGTGTGGAAAGATTTTTAAGGACACCTTAAAAATCTTTCCACACCAAGAGCTATTTGTTGTTGCTACTTAGAAATAGCAACAACAAATAGCTCTTATTAGCTCTTATATATTGAAGTACTTAAATATGCTGAGTAAGTAGGTGTATTTAAAATTATGACAATAATACACAGATTGAGAGCCATGTTGTTTTTTTCAGATTTTTTAATGAAGTTTTTGTGCCCTTTCACACTTGGGCAGAACTTCATTTAGTTGTTGCTACTTAAACCATCTTCAATTATTTCCAACATTTAAAAAACGACAGGCTCTTTGTATGCATTCATCTCTGCGTGAGAATGTGCTTGCTACCATTATGATTCATCTAGGGTACATTTACCTACAAAAAAGTCTCACCTTCCATGTGACATAACTTGTTGGTTTTTTCCCAAACCAATCTCTGAAACCCATAATTCCATCTCAATTTGGTTAAATTCATGGATGCTGGATCTACAATACAGTAAGGTTCAAAACATGGTCAAACCCATTTTTTTCTGGATATTCACCAGCACTGTTGTTGTATTGAGACAGCTTCTATCTTCTTAAGACAAAAAGGGTTGAAACACACCTTCAGCATCTCAGGTGTGCTTGTGCGTCCTGAGACTCAAATCTAGTCTCATCACGAGACTGAGAGGCAGTGCCAAAGGGCCAAAGTTCCTTTTAAAGCTGCACAAAGGGTTGTTAGAATAAGAGAAGCTGATATCTGGTTCAGCCTTTTATTTTCTTCCAACACCCGGATTGTTTTACATTTTATTACAGAGCACACAAAAGCTACTGTTGCCAGTCATTACCAAGGAGATCACCAGGAAGAAAAAAAATACAGTGGAACTAGATTTAATGAGGTTTATTGAGATAATAGGTACAAATGTGCATTCTATTAAAAGAGCTATTGCTTATCTTATTTTGGAATGAAACATTCAAAAAGGTTTGTATGGTATTTCTAAATGTTCACTATACCAGATTCAATCTCGATAAACTCATTTTAGTCTCATGAGTCAAAAGGTTTTAGGATATTAAAGCAGGAGCGACCATTATCAAAAATGTTGATTTGTGAGTGGATACTATTCTATTGTTGTTGTTTTTCTTTTTTAATTAAAAACAGAGGAAAGGGTTGTATCATGGTTACAGTTGTTCAGCTCTGCTATTACAGTAAACAGTACAGAACAAATTTTTTATCATTCTTATCATTAATTCACCTGTACAATAACTCATACCCATAGTCCTCCCATTCTGTCCATCTCCTCTTTATCACATCTGTTGTTCAATGTTTGTTAATGTATGTTCTTATAAATCAAACCGGCAACCTTCTGGTTATAGATTATAAACATTTACTATAAAACTGAACTTTCAATCAAAACAAAGTAATGCTCTTCCATTATTTATCATTGAAGAGCAATGCAGCAGCTAAAGGCTGCTTCAATTACTATTAAATACTGTAAGTTAGTGATGGGACAATTGGCTGATCAGCTGTTCCAACAAACCCATCAGAGAGAGCAAAAACTTTAGGTGGGGCCAAATCAACTGTTTGGAACATCCTTAAAAAGAAAGAATGCCCGGTGAGCTCAGCAACACCAAAAGACCCGGAAGAGCACGGAAAACAACTGTGGTGGATGACCAAAGAATTCTTTCCCTGGTGAAGAAAACACACTTCACAACAGTTGTACAGATCAAGAACACTCTCCAGGAGGTAGGTATATGTGTGTCAAAGTCAACACTCAAGAGAAGACTTCAGAGTGAATACAGAGGGTTCACCACAAGATGTAAACCATTGGTGAGCCTCAAAAACAGGAAGGTCAGATTAGAGTTTGACAAACAACATCTAAAAAAGCCTTGACAGTTCTGGAACAACATCCTATGGACCGATGAGACCAAGATCAACTTGTACCAGAGTGATGGGAAGAGAAGAGTCTGGAGAAGGAAAGGAACTGCTCATGATCCAAAGCATAGCACCTCATCAGTGAAGCATGTGGTGGTAGTGTCATGGTGTGGGCATGTATGGCTGCCAATGGAACTGGTTCTCTTGTATTTGTTGATGATGTGACTGCTGACAAAAGCAGCAGGATGAATTCTGAAGTCTTTCAGGCAATATTATCTGCTCATATTCAGCCAAATGCTTCAGAACTCATTGGACGGTGCTTGACAGTGCAGATGGACAATGACCCGACGCATACTGCAAAAGCCACCAAAGAGTTTTTTAAGGAAAATAAGTTATGCAATGGCCAAGGCAACCAAGTATTAAAAAGTCAAAGTTTGATTTATGTTTGTTATAATCTGTCCCATTACCTTTGGTCCCTTAAGACGTGGGAGGTACATATACAAACTGTTGTAATTCCTACACCGTTCACTTGATGTGGATGTAAATACCCTCAAATTAAAGCTAAAAGTCTGCAGGTTGTTTCATTTCAAATCCATTGTGGTGGTGTATAGAGCCATAAATATTAGAATTGTGTCAATGTCGACTGTATATATTGAATGCTGTACATTGGGCTGCTTGGGAATTATTTGTAAATCTGGCTCTGAAGAGTCAGTGCTTCACTGCACAGCACTGGTACACTGTTCTCAGTTGCAACGTGGTTATGGTGTGTTGACAGCATTTTCTTCATAACAACACTTCTAGTGCCTTACTGTAATAGTTTTGACTGAGTTATGGCACTGAGTCTTGGCCCAGGCTGAACAGGGCCTATGTACTTTCCATGGTAATGTAATGCTAATAGTCTGGAAATAAAGCATGTAAGACAGACCCTGCTACACCTCAGGATTATGTATAGTCTGTTTAGTGGCTTTATTGTCTCCGGGGTAGCTGCAGGTGGAACAGTGTAAAATAAGTACTTCCACTCTAATAAGGTCAGGCTTTGTTAATGAAACAGTCTTCTAGGGGTTCATGTGTCTCATGTGCCAAGTTAGACCACAGGTAGGGGTGCAACGGATCAAAAAACTCACGGTTCGGACCGTTTCTCGGATCAGAGTCACGGATCGGATCGTTTTTCGGATCAGAGAAAAAAAAAAAAAAGACAAGACAAATAAACATGAGTTTTGACTTTTTGTTTATTAACACTTTTCAATTATTAAATTAAAACATATAAAATCAACTTAAAGTGCACAAGGCTTAATATCTTCTTTTTAACATCATTAATGAAAAACAACTTAAAGTGCAACATAAAAAGGCACATCTCCTTCCTTTAAACATGGACCAAAGACCATTAACAAAAAAACTATTTAAAGTGCATTAGTGCAACATAAGGCACATCATCTTCCTTGAAAAATGGATAGTGAAATAAAGCCAATGTCCACGTCATCAAAGAAGAATAAAAGAAAGAAAGCAAAGCATACCTGAGCTTACAATTTCAAATTCTTTTTCAAAAAGACAAGGATGTCTACATTGTCTGGGGAGAGTGTGGACCTCTTTGCAGTCACTATGTCCCCTGCTGTTGAGAACACTCTCTCGGAAGGAACTGAAGAGCCTGGCACAGCGAGATAGCATCTTGCCATCTTGGCAACATGAGGGTATTTGCACTCATTGCTTTTCCACCATGTCAGTGGATCACCATCCACTGTAATGCCGCTTGCTGCCAGGTAGGATGCCACCTCTTCTTTGATGATGTCAGCAGGAGTCTTGCTGTCCATGTCTCTGCTGGCAAAGGTCTATCCAAAAAGCTCTGCCATCGCTGACTTCTTTTGTGGAGGAGATGTGTCCAAGTTTGCTCCTGTTGGCTCTGCAGCTTGACCCTGCAGAAAAAAAATTTAGTTGATTAATTAAACCTATTATTATTATTATTTATATCATATTATTTATTTTCATGTTTCATAGACATGAAAAATGTGGCAAATAATATTTAATAAAACAAAGTTATTATTACTGAAAATGTATTTAGATTTTAAATGTATCATTTTTAAATAATATTCTTTTTCTTTACCTCATCACAGTCTTCAGTGCCCAGACTGCTCACAATCTCAGTGGTGAGGTCACTGTATGTCTTCTGGCGTAGGGCAGGGTCCATGTGAGACAGGGACTTGAACCTCGGATCCAGGGCAGTAGATCTGTGAAGGTAGTCCTGTAGAGTAGGGGGTGAAGTGTATCTGGGCTTCAGGTCCTCTCTAATGGCAGTCTTGACATCTCGAGTGATGGTGCTGTCTTCCACACTTGGAGCCATGGATTGTAGAATCCTTGTTTTCAGGGGCAGGATCATTGACACAGATGGTGAAGTTTCAGTGCTCAGCAGAGATGTAACAGTTTTTAGGGTTTAAGCACCTGGAGGACCTCCTCTGCCACTCTCACATCATCATCAGACAGGGTGATGATATCTTTGACATTTTTCTTCAGGGTCTTGTCGGTCAATGTAGAGAATATAGCTGCCTGCTGCTCCAGATAACGCTCCAACATATCATAAGTGGAGTTCCACCTTGTTGGGACATCATGTATGAGCTTATGAGTAGGCAGCTTTAGCATTTCTTGCTTTGTCTTAAGCACATGAGCAGCTGTTGTGCTTCGGTGGAAGTAGGAAACCACCTTCCTGATCCTCCCAAGGAGGCGGTCCATCCTATTAACTGAGATTCCCTTCTGTGATGCCAAATTCACTACATGTGCAAAGCACCCTATCCAGTCCTGCCTCATTAACTGCATTTATTTGATTTTTTGCATTATCAGTTGTGACTGGGATATTAGTACTGGGCCTCTTTAAATTCCATTCCTCCACTGCTTGTGTCAGTACCTGCGCAAGATGAGTGCCTGTGTGACTCTCGTAGAGCGTGTCTGCAGCACCGGACTTCTCATCTCCCAGTCTGCTGTGACGAAGTGAGCGGTTATCGTCACATAGCTCTCCGTTCCCCTGGACGTCCACCCGTCTGTCGTGAGCGCAACAGAAGATGATCGGGATAGTTCATCCACAACTTTTTTCTTCTCCTGCTCATAAAGATCTGGCACAATCTTTTCGCTGAAGTGGGTGCGCGACGGGATGTCGTAACGTGGCTCAAGCACTTTCAGCATGTGTTTAAAGCCCTCGTTTTGCACAACCGAATATGGCCTCATGTCCGCACCTATAAACACACCGATAGGCGTTTGTGATGGCTTTAGCCCGGTCTGATTGTGCAACAAGGGGCTGCTTAAATGCCGCGGTGATAAGCGGTTGTTGAGCAGCCTTTATTTTCACTCCAGTCAGTGAAACACCGGGGTGATGTCGCTTCAAATGCGTGGCCATGCTTGATGTGTTTCCACTCTCATATGGCTTTCTTGTGCCACAGTGCCTACACACAGTCACGGTTTTGTCAACTGACCTCTTTCCTTCATTATCGTAGTTTACAGGGAAGCCAAAATGCTCCCATACAGGTGATTTAAATGATGCGGGGCGTTCAAGCTCCTCCGCTCGCCATGATCGCGCTGTGTGTGGACTGAATATGCGATTGCGCACAACTTTTTTTTTTTTCATAAATCAATCCGCGGATCACGTGTGTACCGAACCGAAGATATTGATCCGAACGGATCACGGATCAATGACGATCCGTTGCACCACTAACCACAGGGATGGGAAATGGAAGATGGAGGGGACATTGGGCATTTTCTCTTTTATTATGAGGGAATCCAAGTAAGGTTTGCCAGCAAATGTCCCTATATTGGTGGTTCTGATTCTTTGAATATTACTGAAACAGGCAAAAGTGTGAGAACATGACTGCAGTTGGGACAAGGTTAATGAATGTACAGCTCAGTGAACTGCGAACAGTGAACAGCGAGGATTATGGAGACAGCTGCTTATCTAAATGTAAAGCTCCAATCTTAATTTCTACAATGGTCCAAAACAACAATCAATTTTCTAGGGCTGTAGGTGACCACAGAAAAACTTAATTGACTAAAAAGCAGCAACTAGCATAACATAATCGCTCTCTCACAGCAGCCATCCTCAAAAAACAGTCTTTTTCAGTGATTTAGGGCTAGCGTTTCAGTGGACCTGACTACAGTGGACATCAGATCCAGCACATTTATGAACCACACGTTTATAATGCCTCTTTCTAGAAAACTTGAGTTCTTGTTGCATTTGATGCTCATATTTATCCACAGTTTGTTGTTCTTTAAAGCTGTTTCATGTCTGTCACCTCTTAGTCAGAGTGAAAGTAGACAGTCAAACTACAACAGAGACTGTACTTTTTAAGGCGACTGAGGTTGTTGGGGGCAGACCCATTATGCTGATGTTTTATAGAACCACACTGAAGGGCATCATTCAGTTTGGAATCACAGCTTGGTACGGCAACCTGGCTGAGAAACAAACTGTCTCAAATGTATAAATGTTTATTGAAGATAGTGGGTCAGAAGGGCTATAAACCATTACAGACTGTATATGAGGGGGCAGTCCTCCAAAAAGCTAGAAAAATCATATCGGACCACCACCATATGACATCTTGCCATCAGGAAAAAAGCTCTGCCTCACTGTAAATCTGTCCGTTTACAGAAGTCATTTGTCCCAGCCTCAATAAAACTGTTGAATTCTGAGACACACACAAACAAGCACTTTAGCACTTTACTGTCGCAAGCACTTTAACTTATCTTTAACTGTGCCCACGTTGTATTTTATTAAACTTTTTATTATAATAATATTGTTGAGTGTTGAATGGTTTGTCATTTTTGTGGTCCTTAATGTTTAAATGTGTTATGTGGCAATTGATGATAGCCGTGAAACTTTTTCTGTTCTGCCCATTGTTCTGCAGAATAAATTTAATTGTTCGGCTTTTTGTTTGCCATTGTTGGCTTCTCTGAATTACGCAGTCATGATGTTATCTTCCAACCTAAAAAAGTGTCTCTGTCGTGGTGAGCTAAACCAGACTGTGCTGCTTGCCAGAAACAAATGTGCTTTGGTTAACCACTGGGACTAAATAATTTTGTGCTGCTGCTTTCATTTTCAAAGTGACTTCTAGACACTACACAAATTGGGTGAAGTACAACCCTGTAGCATTTGTGGGACTTTCATGAATAAAAAGCAACAAAGTTTGTTTTTGTAACATTTAGATCTTTTTTTCAGTGCTCTGAATTCTGCAATGCCGTTAATATAGTAGGTTTGGTTTTGTGTACACACACACACACACACACACACACAATATATTGTTAGTTGCAACCATAGCAACTGTAAAAGTGCAAGTGATGACACATCAGACTTTAAGTTGGGAAAGCAAATATTTACCATAACTAACTACGGTTATTTATAGATAGCGGTTGCATAAACGTTTAAACTATGTCTTATTAGCCCACAAAAATCTTCGGTAGAGCGGTTGTCCTATAAACGGAAGGTTGGCGGTTCAATTCCCGCTCTCCTTGGTTCATACTGTCGTTGTGTCCTTGGGCAAGCCACTTTACCCACCTTGCCTCCAGTGCAACAGCTCTGGTGTATGAATGTGTGTGACTGTAGAGGTGAGTTTGGTGGTGGTCCGTGTGTATGGCAGCCCCCCTCTCTGTCTGCCCCAGGTGTGAATGTGTGGGAATGGGGTGAGTGGAAGTATAATCTAAAGTGCTTTGAGAAGCGCCCAAGAAGAGTGCAAAAAAGCTTCATAAAAATGCACACTATTTATCATTCTGGTATAATCTTCCTACAACTTGTAAACATTGTAACCAATTTATATTGTAATTTAATGGAAGGCTGACAATTACTTTCATGGTAAGTTGTGCCCAAGGACACAACGACAGCATGAACTGTGGGGAGAGCGGGATTCGAACCGCCTACCTTCCGGTTGAAGGACGACCGCTCTACCACTGAGCCACTGCCGCCCTAATATCTAATCTCTGTGAACATAAAGATAACATGCCTCACATAAAGGACAAACAAATCTCTATTTACACTTTTTAAAAGCTTCCTTCCTGTGTAGAAATAATATATTAACTGCTGTTGTTTCCTGTGTCTCATTGTAGATCTCGTAGTAAAACTGGCCATGGACAAGTTTGAAGCTTTCCAGAAAGAATACGAAAAGGTAACTGCTGTGTGTGTTCCTTTTCATTATGTTCTGACTTTTATGGCTCCATTTATCTTTTATCTGTCTCTCTCTGTTGTCTTTAGCTTTTATTCATCTACTTGTTAATTGCCTGCAGTTGCCAAGACCAGGCCATATTTTAGCATTAATTGCTCCTGGCACCGGTCGAAAAATTTGTGATATTTTTATGAAGTACTTCTGTTGGGATGCCCCTGATCAAGCTAGAGTTCTAATGTTCTTTACTCTGTTTTTATTTGTACATATGCATGCCCTCTTTATATGCTTGTTTTTTTCTCATTTTTTTTGTTCGGCTTTGCTCTTTTGTTGACGCTGGGTTGCCTTGTGGTGGTCTTCTGCATGCCCTCTTCTTGTGGTCTGCTCTCGTCTTCTTCAGCCAGAGAGCATAGTGCTGACCCTCCAGGTAAAGTCTGATCACTGGAGCCCAATGTCTAAGCCTTTCCTCTGTCCCTTAATGCCTCGCTGCCATAAAAGGCATAGTTGGCAGGATACGGTGGTTACTGCTAAATTAACTCTTTTAGACTATTTCAAATAAAAGAAAAAGCTTTCTGTTCATGCGTGTTGGCTATTACTAGCGATTATGTTAAGCCTTCATAACTAGTACATACTGTAGCTTTGAGCTGCAGTGTAGGCCCACAATGTATATTAAGTTTTATTTGCAGTGTTTCAAGAGGTTTGGCATTTTCCAAACAGTGGGTTGAGACTAGGGATGCTCATATTGACCGTTTAACCGTTAACCTATAGTAAATATTTTGACCGATTAATACTATCAGTTAAACGGTTTAAAACGTTTTTTTTTTTTTTTGTTTGTTTGTTTGCTGCATGGTTTAAAAATAAAATAGCCTACTATATAGCTTATATTTATTAACTCACGGAGCGCGTCGGCACGCTCAACCACACACCTGACACATGCCTGAAGATGTCTGTGCGGCCATTGGTGCATATCCAGGTCCCGCCCAGTCAAAACCCGTCAGAGTTGGCTGAAAAAGGTGTCAATCGAAGGCTAACACTTCCTGTTAGCATTTTAGTAGCTTTTTTCGCGGTCTCGAAAGGACTTATGGCTTTTATTATCAATAGAAATGACAAAAAATGTCGCAGCAGTTTTCAAGTTGGAAATACTTCTCTGCAGTTTTTGAGCCTTGGAGGATATAACATGTCTTGTGGACCTAATTAATTTACTGGATATTATTCACTGGACCTTTACGGACAGAAAGACACCAAGCTTATGTGGATTTGTTGCTGTTTTAGTCAAGTCAAACTAAATCTTTGTGCTTGTCTGTAAAAAAGGCTTTGGTGTCGGCGCTGTGGTTGTAACGTGTTAAAATGGTTTATATCGTCTGAAAGATGAGACTTTAAGCTTTAATTTGGTATATATATTGTTGGGGTTTGCATGACAACGTGCAAGCTGCGCAGGCTTTCTTTGTAGCGTGTTTACGTCCCGGGACCAGGACGTTGTACACTAAGCCGTTAATGCCAATTCAATATTATAATCTTATCAGTTAACGGTTAATAATCGATTAAGGAGCGACGGTTGTCGGTCGGGAAAATTAATCAAAATGAGCATCCCTAGTTGAGACCCAAAGATGGGCCATTGTAGATTTGTTTTGGGTTGTCACAAAGTTGAACAAAATAGTGCTAAAACTGGCATTGGATGGATTGCGGCAGAGTTAGGGTTATTTTGTAATTATCGGTGCGTGGAGGTGGATGTACCTTCTTCCAGCATTTTACCAATTTACTTCTTTGTTTATATAGTAGGGACAGCTTAGAGTGGGTTGCTCACAAAACAAAAAATACAGCATAACTATATCACAGGAAGCCAGAGGTGATTACACAGATTAAACCAAAATTTTACTCTTTTCTCACTGATGATGAAGATAGGGCATAAAGCATGAAAATCCACTGTGGATATGTGACTTCATTATCCTGCCCACTATTCCGTCATGGCTGCACTAAACCTTTAATATTGTCTGCTCATAAACAGTCCTTTGATTTTTGTCTTTTTCCTTTTACATAAGCTTTGTTTCCACCTCAAAAACTGTTCAGGACTTGTCCCAGGAGCAAAGGGATCTTTAGACTTTAGTCGGTGGTGAGCATTTCCACTGTGGTCTAAAAGGTCCACCCATGTGTACATGATATCTTTGTGTGGAAACATAGCTTTTGTACATGTCCTATTGTTTAGTCCTGTGATGATCCTAGCTTGACCAGGCTTCATTTTAACATATAAATAATAGGCTTTAAAGCAAGTGACATGAACATTTTAGCTAACCCTTTTTTCTGTTTGTATAGGCACTAGGATATGAGAGACCAGTAACTAACTGAACTAATCTCACCAAACTGAACTAAAATAAAAAAGGTCATACATTAAAGGAGTTCTCTTTCCTGACTGGTCAAAATCAGGAATCAGATATTAGAAGATGGCATTTCTAGTGACCGAAATGTAGTGTACTCAGAGTTCACACACAACGCATCATGAAAAGTACTGAACTTAGTGTTCCCACAGTTCCCACAAATATTGAAGAGATAAAGATGTATTCCAGTTAGGATTAGGATTCTATTCTTTACAAAGAACTAGTCTGGTCAATGTCAATTTGTGTTTCCAGGAGGCAGGGCAAATGGACGCAGCTTAAACTATCTCTGAATGCAACTGGGTAAACGTACAACCAATTGGAAATCAAGGGGCAACATACTCAAAATAAACTGCCTCCGGACCGACGCAATAAAATTTTTGAAAAACATACAACTAATCAGAGAAACAGAGCATGGCATAAAGCCCGCCTTACTTTAGATGAACAGTTATAATTGGTCAGGTATGATTGATCTTGGTGAAATAGGTTTGAATGGGAGGGGTTCCGGGCTATTGACCAAAGGGGTTAGAGTAGTTTCAGCATGGTCTCCTTAAGAATCTGAATTTGAGCTACAGGAAACTTCAAAACTTTTTTCATACCCCCCGACAGAATATTCTGCAGTAATGGAGCGTGTTACACAAACAGCTGGTCAGTAAGTTGTTTTGTTGCACCATCCAAATGTAGATAAATAGTAATTATAGTCACACTACATTAATTTTAGAGTCACAAGGTTTTGCAGAAGTATTGTACCATTTGTTTATTTTTTAAAAGAAATAAGGCCACTCCTAATCAATTTAGTCAGGAGAAATTAATAATAACAAAGTGGGCTGCCAAAAAAGAGCATCATCTTGCTTTAGGACAACCGTCTGACATCTTGCCACCACTTCCATTTTTCTATTGTTATCGGAAGGTCATCGTTTTCCTCTGGACACTTGCCAAGATGAGCCATGTTCTAAAAATAGCCCCAGCTGCCAGCTCTTAGAAAGAAGTGGAAAAGCCCTTTTGACCTTTTTGGCAAAGAATTACCCAGAAGCACAATGACAGAGCCAGCAAAATGTCCACTATGACTGTCTTTGACATGAGTGCTTTCGTGTGACAAGGGACACAATATGACTGCACAAACCCGCTGTCTGTTCCTTTTGAATTTACTTCAATTCTTTGTTTCCTTTCAGCCTCGAATGGTCCATATTTCTCAGTTTTACGGCATTGAGCTTGGACCCCACAAGTAAAAAGAAAAAAACCCAAAGACAGCAGGGTCACTGACTTTTAAGGCCGATTAGTGCGAGGGAGTTGGGACTGGCAGAGAGAGCAGAAGTCCATTCAAAAGCAGCAATAACGGCCTTGCTTTGATCCCTTTATGATGAGAAGCCATTGAGCATCGTCGTGACAACTTACACACAGAGTGAGAATTACCAATCCCCCTTTTCGCTTTAGTCATTTTCCAAAGCGAGTGCTGAGTGTGGTGTTAGACACAGGCAGATTAAGTGAGAGCGAGATGTGATAAATGAAAAAGAGGTAGATGCACGAGTCAGCCTTCAGACAGCAGCAGTTTAGATCTCTAATAAATGCATACAGAGCCTTTACTTTCCCTTTGACTCGATAGTTAGTCAAAACCCCGGATTAATTCAGATTCAGATGATGATTATTTAAAGCAACTGAACATTTAACCTCAAAATATGAAGCTTAAAATCATTTCAATAACAGCCTAAAAATCATTTTGATGGTTTCTTAGCATGACACAGGGGGACTAACCTCTCTTGTTAGTGACGGGACACAAAACTATCCCATAATACACATATCTAGTTACACTACAGTGTAAATATGAACTGAAAGGGTTAAAGTACTATGTTTATTTGCAGCTACATTTGTCTCCTTTAGCACATCATAAAAAGCTACTGTTACTTTGCTTGGTGTGTGATTGTTTTATATTCACAGCAAAGATAAGATGATCCCTCTGTCATTAGCATTGTAGCGCAAAGATAAAACATCTGTGAAGTAAGATTTGGACATAAATCAGCTACCGTTAAGAAATAATAGTAGGTCTTAAGTAAAACAGGACCCTTAAAAGACCTTGAGTTAAATCATAGACCAGTTCAGCTTAACTGAAACTAACTCACAGTATGAGCTGATTTTTTTCCCTACTTCAAGAAAAAAAACGGATTTTATGATCAAAACCTCATTTGAAAGGCTTCTTAGCTTGAAGCTTCTCCTGCAGCGTTCTATAGTGGCATTCCACAGCAGCTGGGTTTTCCTTTCATTACAGTGGCATCAGTTCACCACTGAGCTCCACGTCTGTGCCTCCTCAGAGTTATACCCCACCGTCCTCCATGTGCTGCTGTCTTCGAGGGCCATAGTGGCTTTGGTTTAAATAACTCCATTTGAACTGTAACCTTACAGAATAAGGCACTTGAAGTTGTTGGTAGTCCACAAGGAAGATTCCTTGTCGCAAGAGTGCTATTCTACAAGATATACATTTGGATTTGTTATCACACTTTTCCTCTTGTCGTCTCCTGCCTAGTCAAAAAAGCTAGAGATTTTTATATTTTGTTAAATCATAATCAGTTTATCATGGCACCAAGACAGTCAATAATGTTTTCTAATGTCACAACTATTATCTCAGTCTAGGGTTGAAATATTTTGAGTTATCTTGTAATTATGATTATGTATTATAAGTGGTTAGCCCTCCTGCCTCACAGAAGAGCTGATCCCCAGACCAGATGTTGACAGCTATTGATTGCAATGTTAGAAAATTTATTAATTAATCATTTAATGAAAGGTCAGGACCCCTCAATGGGGTCAATGTTTGAACCCTGTGGTGTCCCATCCATGAAAATTATGTCTTGTGTTTTAACCGCTCTTTAACAGTTTAAGCTAATTATATGGGGGACTGAAATTGTAGAACATGGCCTTACTGTCAAAGAAAAATCCAATGTTGGAAAAAGGTTTGCATTGAGTGTATTTAGATTCACAAATATGTATATTGTTGCACTTGACCAAATAACCCTCCCATAGACCATTATATCGGTTTGTACAGCAGCACATTGGTGCATGACTCCAGACCCTGCCTCAGGATTTGTATGGAATGTAATTTAATAGACAGCTCCAAACCCAATTTCCAGTCATCAATATTACTACACCTTTGTTTAATGCACTTTTGGTGATAACTTTTTTTGGTTAGGCATTATAGATTCTAACTTATGCCCTTCACCTTCTCCATTGTTTTTCTTTCAACATTCCCCACTTCATTTATTGCCTCTTTAAGTATTTGTTCCCATTTACTTGGACCCTTTTTAACAGCGTCACCCAATTAGTTTCTTAATGTCTCCCAGACAATTGGTTTCATCTAATTTCCCCCTTTTCCATTTGTCTTTTTTCTCACCAATCGACCAGCTCATCTACTATGAGATTGGTTTCCTGGTGTGTGCAGCACTGGGCCTGCTGTTCGCCGTCCTGCTGCCCTTGGTCGGCCTGTTCTTCTGCTTGTGTCGATGTTGTGACAACTGTGGCGGCGAGATGCACCAGCGCCAGAGGAAGAACGCCGACTGTCGACGGGGACTGTTGGGAACGCTGCTGTTCTCCACCTCACTGGTCATCACGTGAGTCCCACACATGCATAGGCCTCAGCCTGTAACAATAAAATATTTTGATGGACGATTTATTGCCCTAAATAATATCTCGATAAATTATATTATTGAGTAGACCTTTTTGGGGGTACTATGCTTTATTTTAATGCAATAAGCTAGAAATGTATATTTAAATTATAAAAAATAATTTAAATATAACTTTTGTTATGGACAAACTGTGACTAGCACAGAAGTCCAATAACACCGCTAGGGTTCATTTCAGGGGGGCCGTTCCTCCCAATCACGCCCCTCCAGGTGTTACTGTCATTTCCCCTCCTGAGTGTTGACGTCCGCCAGTTGAACGACGGAGTCCCCGGTCGGAGCACAAACAACAGTGAGAGACCTATCCTCAAAGGCACAGGGAAGTGACCCTCTCGTTCACCGGGGTGAACTCCAACACATGGCGGCTAAGCCGGGGGGCTATAAGCAGACCCACACCAGCCCGCTGCAACTCCAGAGTAGAGGAGAGTCCAGCCTCTCTCGAAGAGTTGGGTTTCAGAGCCCACAGCAATGTTTTTTCAAATGAAACTAATGCAAAATGATGTGCTTTTTTTCCCGCTTTAAATAGTCAAAATCATACAGCTTCTTACTTGCAAATCAAATTATTGTTCAAATTAATTATTTTGCAGGAATCATGAGCAGAACATGTGGCATTAAAGTGTAAAAATATGTAAAAAGATTATGCAGATCTCTGAATTTTAAGTTTAGAAAGCTCGCAATAAACAGAAGCAAAATTTGTCCTTTACTAGATATTGCAGCAGTATACAGCTACACCTCCAGCTTTTTAAAATGCAACACACAAGTATTTTCTCACTTTGTTATAGTTAAGTTGAGGGCAATGGATCTATATTTTAAAAGCTTTAAAGCTTTAAAAGCTTTAAAACCTCAATCATTCAATTAATGTAGAAACACAACTTATGCAGTATTTGAATAACATCATAGTATATATAGCAGACAGCGCAGGGGAAACACAAGCCTCTTTCCTACACCAAACCATACTGTACTAACGTGAACCAAAAAAGCCCCTCCCAGAGGCCACATGGCTTTAGAAAAACGTGGACAACCTTTTGCTAAATTATAAAGATTAAAGTGCCAGTCAAATGCCTGTGCAAGTATAGGATCAGATTATAGTCACTCATAAATTTTGGTTTAGCTGCCAATGTTACTAATGTGTGCCATCAAATTTCAATTCAATTAAACTTTATTACCCCCAAAGGGGAAATTATGTGGTTAGGTCTCTTCAAATTAGTTGATTCAGACTTCATCTGCCATATTCAGATTGATTGTAGTCTTATTGCAGTCAAATAGAAAGAGTTCTTGTGGCATTCCTCACTGATCTCAGACGTCCACCAACTCCGTTGGTTAAAATCCCAATGCAAGGGATGGTCTACGTTGTTTAGTGTACACTGATATGATGAAGAACGCATCAGGTGCTGGGTCTGTTCCTGGAAACAGTACCTTGGATGACGTCACAGGCAGTGTCTGGTACAGCTCCTCATTGAAGATAAATCGAAGTGTTAATTTGCAAATGAACAGATAAAAGCCATTTTGAAAATCAGTCAACTGAGACTTATAATTTATTCTATAGCGCAAAAAAAAAACAAACCCAAATCCATTTTAGTGGTCCTAATTGGTCACAGCCACTTAAGTTTGGTTTGACTGATATCACCTTTGGCAAGTAATAGAAAAAATATGTTTGTGACAATTTTTAAAAACAGAATTATCTGCTTTTGCAAATTAACTCTTCAATTGTAACCACAACAACATGTCTTGTGACTCTTTTGAAACACAACAGTTCTCAGTCTCATGCTACAGCTCCACACCCTGACACAGATCTTCTCTTTGAATGTCAACTTTTGTGTCAGCATACAAAGTATTCCATGAGAAAGCCCTAGATTTTATGTCACATCCCCTGCCCTAAACCATCTCATATATATTATTTAAAAGCTGATGAATCACTGTTTATATGGCAATGCAAAATAGTAACAATAATTCTGGAGTGAAAACACGCATAGCACAAACTACATTGGGAGGTATTTAGAAACAGTTTAGTCTTTTATGCCATCTTACTCATTGATACACAACAGCACATATCCAGGCCAACACACGGTGTACACAGACCCTCCTCTGGTCATCTTGTGAGTCTGTTCGAACACATCATCTTTACCCTTCCCCCCACACTACTTCTATTTATAGTGAAACTCTACAGTAGATGTGATGTGGTTGACCCTTCACTTTACTGCACTGGTCATATTAATCTACACTGAATTAATTGGCATTTCTTAGTTTTGAGAAGGTGTGGATAGTTTTCCACAAAAATAAAAATGGTGTGTCCCTGTTTGTGTTTACTAGCCATGTCCTTTTTGGTTTCAATTTCACATAAGTAATAGTAAATCTGCGTTCTTGGGACGGAGAGGGCCTCAGTGGTAGAGCAGTTGTCCTATAACCGGAAGGTTGGCGGTTCGATTCCCGCTCTGCCCTGTTCATACTTTCGTTGTGTCCTTGAGCAAGACACTTAACCCACCTTGCCTCCAGTGTCTGTAGCACTGGTGTATGAATGTGTGTGACTGTAGAGGTGTGTTTGGTGGTGGTCGGAGAAGGTTGAGCGCCATGTGTATGGCAGCCCCCATCTCTGTCTGCCCCAGGTGTGAATGGGGTGAGTGGAAGCACGATATAAAGCGCTTTGGGTGCCCGAAAAAGGTGCAAAAATGCGCTATATAAATGCATACCAT
Source organism: Perccottus glenii (assembly GCA_024416835.2). Taxonomy (NCBI): domain Eukaryota; kingdom Metazoa; phylum Chordata; class Actinopteri; order Gobiiformes; family Odontobutidae; genus Perccottus; species Perccottus glenii. The sequence goes on from CM044554.2 coordinate 11,493,729, forward strand.
TTACCATAAATAATAACCAGACCTGATGGCTCTGGAGCAGGACAGCTGGATCAGTTCAGTGACAATGGATGGATAAATAAAATAATTGCTCACTGAACAGCCGATAACGCTGAAAGCTAGGTCAACCAGTAGGCCTAATTAGAAAGACATATTCTAAAGTTGCTTCGACAGAGGACTAATATTGAATATATTTCAGATAGCAATGCTGTGCAGATCTGTCAAATACCAAAGTGTATGTGGAAAATGAGCGTACATGTAATAAATGAGGCCCATTCAGGCTTGGACTAAAACTCTATTGTAGTTTTGTCTTTAATGACTCACGATGACGGATAACAGAGAAATAAGGAGTTAGCCAAAGTTTAGCTTCCTTTATACAAGTTTATTACACCATGGTTGCCTTGTAACATTCTGAAACTCATATCTCTTCAAGTGTACAGTGAGAAACTCAATCTCAGCAAAAGACAAAGCCGTTGCCGCTGGGAATGCTGCACAAAAGGCCTCGGATCTCTCTGTTTATATTTTGGAGATCCTGGGGTGTATACTTAGACTGTTGTTCTTTGACTTCCTGTCCTCAATGGGAGCTACGTTATTAGAAATTCCCCGGCAAATATCCCAGCAGCGCAGACTCTGAGCTGTTATTTAATCTCCTGTTACCAAGCGGGAGCCACCGCAGAAGCTTCGATGAGGCAATTACAACAGCACAAGGCCACCAGCCCTTTAGCCTTCTGAGAAAGCTGACAGTTGGTGCCCAAGAAGTGTCAGCCGTGAGATTTAGTTTCTGTGAAGTGTGAAAACAGATTAGTCTGGAGGGAAAAGGTGAAGACAACAAAAATGTCACATGGGGGAGAGATGTATTTGAAAATAAATGATAAATCTTTGACAGTAAGCTGCATAGATCGACGGGTTGCTTTTAAAAAACAGCAATTGAAAATGTTATCCTTGTCTATACTTTGAAAATGACAAGATATTTAATAGACACTAGAAGTTTTGATAAAAACTGTGGTCTATGGAGCATAATGAATGATCTTCAAACCTTGCGCTAAATGATTTATTTTTAATTGTGCCTCAATTGAGACATTTTCTCAAAGTTACAAACTCAAATCAATTTGACAATGTTGAAATTGCAAATTGGTCTTGCTCTCAATATTAGAGGTGTCATGTACCAAATGTATTTGTTTTAGATTTACCAGATTTATTTAGAAATAGCATTACATTGTTACATTTTGTTTTATATACTTCAACATTTTGGACAATGCACATTTAAAAATAGAAATTAAATTTTATTTTAAAATTAAATTTTTGACTCGTATAGTGCAGACAACAACAAGGCTAAGATGCCCATGCACAGCATAAATTCTTTGGCTAATCTAGTTATATGATAATATAATAAAACATGCTTGGCTGAACACCAGAGGAACTTAGGCATGAATTAATTATGGCACTGATGTCCAACCGTACACCAGCAGAACTTTATACAAGTATAATAGATGTGTGAGGTATAATAACCCGTCATGCTTCACCTCATGAATAAATGTATGTGCGTCAAAACAACGTGTTATTAAAAGAGCAGCAGGGGCTTTAGAAATCTGTTCTAATCAGCGGAGATTTTCCTTTTCTTGTGATTAGTTTTTTTTAATAATGCATTTGTTCCATCATAATTGTTAATTGTCATAAGAATAATCATAATGTAATTTCAAATATTAGCTCTATTGATTAACATGCCCTTTGGTGTACATTTATTCAGACATAAGTAAAATGGGGCAATAATCACACATCCAACAATAAGCCAGGCCAAACACGTGGCAGAGTGGTTAGCACTCCTGCCTCACAGCAAGAAGGTTGTGAGTTCAAAACCCGGCCGACTCAAACATTCTTGGCTGACTCCGGTCTTTCTGTGAGAAGTCTGCATGTCCTCCACGTGTTACCGTGGGTTCTCTCCGGGTACTCCGGCTTCCTCCCACCGTCCAAAGACATGCATGTAGGTTAATCGGCAATTCTAAAGTGTCCCTAGTGAATGGTTGTCTGTCACTGTCTATGTCTAAGTGTCAGCCCTGCAACTAACTGGCCACTGTCCAGGGTGTACCCGCCTCTGCTGGGATAGGCTCCAGTCACCCGTGACCCCTTACAGGACAAAGGGGTAGAAAATGAATGAATGAACAATTAAACAGGATATAAAATCAGACATTAGCAAGAGAAAATAAAGAGGTAATTTGCAAAAACAGATAACCGCTGTCTAAAAATTCTCTTTCATGTCTTGCATATTTTCTTATCAATTTAGAAATGAGATGATAATTGGATACCTTTGCATGATTGTTCTAAGGTTGAACTAGTGAATATATAGTAAATTAATGTTATCCAATGGTAAATAGGGGTGTGCCGGTTTCAGAATTGGTGATGACGGTTATGACGTGAGTCAAATGTGACGGTTCATAACATAACCGTCGGGAGGGAGGGGGAGGGGATTTGAATAAACGACTGATTAGCTACTTGCTCTACGTTTATTTAAAATTAACAGCAAGACAACTAGCAGTGAATGTGCTTATTAAATGAATCACACACAGTGAACAAATCCTTAACAAAAAAAAAAAAAGAACTTTGCAATGAACGTGCTTTGTTTTAAATAAATCACACACAGTAAACAAAACGATCTGACAGGGGTAGCTATGTTCCCGCAGTGCTAAAAACTCGCTCTGATGCTGTGCTTGTAGCACAAATACACATGTATTTACGTGCCAATTTTGCTAAGAGCGGATAGCGTGTTTCATTGTCTCGCCACCATGCTAGTGGATCTGCCGTGAGTCAATTGGTTGTTCTTGGAGATAGCAGGTTAACTCTGTGTCAGCTCTGATCGGTAAAGGGGCAGAGATTTCAGACCTCCGTTTATTAAGGAGATCTTCAAGATTGTGCACAGACCTCTCATCTCCAGCAGCAGCAGCCTCCGAAGCACCACTAACTCCGCCTCCGTTTCCCTCGTCAGCTGATACAATTTCCCCCCGGAGTGCATCTTTTGTCTCCCCAATCCATTCCCCCCATTGCCTCTGTATCGTGGGTCAAGGAAAGATGACTTTGCCAAAAGCTCCTGAGTGGCTGGCACTGTATTTGTGCTAATGTATGAGGCATAGGCCTACGCTGAGTTTCATTTACGATGAGATGCGCTCTAGTTCACAGTGCAGTGCAAGTGAACGCAGCGCGCTGGCGCTTCCATGTCACGGTTATCATTGTCTGCTATATTTGCTTTTTATTTATTAAAATACATGCAATTGGTTGATGAAACATTTATTAAAATTAAGATAAAATTTGTACAAAACAGAATTCGTTTTTAGGAAAGGTTTTCTACAAAGCAAAATTTAATGAAGTGGTAAATATAAAAAATATTTTAATGACACGGTTTTGGCGGTTATAGAATTCTAATGACGGTGTTCAACTATAACCGCCGATCACACGGTTATATACTAACCGTCACACCCCTAATGGTAAAAGCATTATTTAATGAATCAACCTGTATTATTGCTCATATACGTAGTTGGGCCAAAGCTCTGAAAATGAGTGCTACATACAGTCGGTTCAGATTTCACACTAGATCCATTGCCTACATGTGCGTTAAGTGTGGAAAATCAAAGTGAGGTCCATTAGCTTTCATTATTTAAACACAAACTACCAATTAGAGAGACTTTTCACGGGACGAAAAGTCCCGGGATTTTTTTGTAGTGATGACAGGATCTATGTTTTTCCTTAAATAATAAAAAGGAAACAAAATCATTAGTTAATAAATCATTTATCATTCATAAATACTCTCAACTTTTTTACAAGAATGTGTGGGGGGAAAAAATACGAGTGTGCTTCTTCTCTAGCAATGCTCAGTTTGTCCACTCTAAAATGGCTCTTTCCACTGGGTTTTATAAGGATTTTCCAAGAGAGACAAACACAAAGAGAACATGTTACATAATAAAATATGTTCAAATATGGAAATAAACTTGAAAATCTTTCATAAAGAAAAAATGTGAGTTATGCCTTAATCATTTTTGACTCTAATATGTGCAGACAACAAAAAGGCTTCAGATGTTTTAAAAAAGTTTTTAAATGCAATTGCATAGCGGAAATTCCTTGGCTAATCTAGTTACATGCTAATATAATAAAACATGCTTGGCCGACTACCAAAGGATAAGCATGAATTAATTATGGCACTGATGTCCAACCGTACACAACTCTTTACAAGTTTAAAGGCCAGCTATTGTAGTGTGCACAAGATATAATAACATCATGCATAAATGTATGTGCTGTATAATACAATAGCACTACAGTGTGGTTTTAAAAGTGCAGCAGATGCTTTAGGAGTCTGTTCCCTGTGTGGATTAATAAAGATACAGTGAGATGGAGAACATACTCTCTTTTGTTTGCGGCCGAGTGGAAGACCCCTGCCTCACGTGGTAACCCAGCATGCACGGGCTATTTCAGTCACACGTTGTCCAACATTAACACCAAGGTCTCTACATTAGGGACTTAGCCATTCATGCTAATCCTCTGGGCCCTCATTAATGATGGAGAGAAGACAGATCTGCAGGTCAGACTGGAGGATGCTTGATCTCTGGGGACTAGTCTACAATGATGGCATTTCTTAGTTATTCTAACCCTGGAGCAACCATACATTATTGATAAAAAATATATTTTTTTTCCCCTTTTTGCACTATTGTATAAGCAAATGTAGCCAGTGCAGGAATTGACACTTTTGCCAATGTTTTATTGCAGTCATTAATTTAAGTTGAAAAGACCAACAGCCCTTGTTGTAGTCATGTCACCAGTTTTTGAGTCCTAGTCACTTTCAAGTTCTCAGTGTTCAAACTATGCACACCATATCAAAACGGGAAATGCCAGTTAATACAGTGTAGTCCAAGTCACCAAAGACTAGTCCGAGTTGAGTCACCATCACTTAAAGTACAAGTCCATGTCCAAGACCGAGTTATCCCAAAAATGTGAGTCGAGTCATCTTTAGTTGAACTCCAAGTCCGAGTCACAGCTCGTGTATACTGTATACAGCTCTGGAAAAAATTAAGAGACTACTGCAAAATTATCAGTTTCTCTGGTTTTAGTAGAGCGGTTGTCCTTCAACCGGAAGGTAGGTGGTTCGATTCCCGCTCTCCCCACAGTTCATACTGTCGTGTCGTTGGGCAAGACACTTAACCCCCCTTGCCTCCAGTGGTGTTCCAGCTGTAACACTGGTGAATGAAACCTTAATGTAAGTCGCTTTGGATAAAAGCGTCAGCTAAATGAATAAATGTGAATGTAAAATGTAAATGTATAGGTATGTGTTTGGGTAAAATTAACATTTTTGTTTTATTCTATAAACTACTGTCAACATTTTTCCCAAATTGTAAAAAAAAAAAAATTGTAATTTAGAGCATTTATTTGTCCCACCCAAACACACACGGGGCCAGGACTCCCCTGCAAAAGAGATTTGTAATCTCAGGTGGACTATCCTGGATAAATAAATAAAAAAAAATACAATTTCACCAAATGTTACTAACATAAACATTCACTTTAGCTGTCCTATTTACTTAGTATTCAAAACAAATAGGTTTAGGTTTTAGGTTTATAATGCACTCCCAAACTGTACAGCACCTCATGTAAGATGTATTTTTACATCATGCATTAGGTTTAATCCAAATGCAAGATGTAAAAATATGTAGATTCACAATTAAAATATTCTCTCAAAACATTAACATTTTTAAATCAGATAAACTCACAGTGTGAAGTTGTGTGGTATAAAAAAGTAGAAAAAATGGTTGGTATCAGTGAAAAGGTTACTTGCTTTTGCAAGTTATGACAGCAATTGGATTTTACAGTGTATTTGCTTATATTTTACACAACCTCACACATCCTCCTCTAACACACTAATAACAGGCTCCGCAGAGACTGCTCACTTCCACACACTGTTTTTGTAGGATGACGTATTAACTATCACTAACATTAAAACACTAAATTCTCCCTAAATCATCCCATTATTGTTCATTAGAAAGGTAGTTTTTTTGCAACCTCAAGATAAAATTGGACCAACACCAACATTGTTTATCTTCCTGTCCCAGCAGGTGTTGCGTTTTGGCTGCTGTAGTTTTTAAAATAGCGCTGTACTTCCATGACCTTTTGAAGCTGTTAGCTCAACCGTTAACGCTAAAGGCTGTCTGACTTACACTTTAAATTTCATTTCCCTTTTTTTTTAAGTTGGTTTAATAGGCTGTTGTCGCTCATCAGACAAATGCAGACCGTAATTTACATAAAGGTAGCTGCAGTTTTGAGAAGAACATGAACACAATGACACCCTAGCCCCTCAAGACCTCTGAGTCTGAAAGTGTGATTCAATTTTAACTTGAGTCGCATCTAATCAAAAAAATACAATAGAAAGGAAACTTTTTGAAGCACGCATAGGTAATTTGGGTGGCGAAAGCTTGAGTATATGTTGTGAATTATCACCCATATTCAACTATAGATAATCATCTGAGTCTGAGTGTCATATTATATACACACCAGACAATTACAGTGATCTGATAATCAATCATCTCTCATGGGCTTTTTAAAACAGGTCACAGGTTAAGCCTGTAAGGGCCACAGAACAGAACTTCCCCAAATTAACAGGAAACAGTATAGCTGCTTAACTGAGTTCAAGTAACGTCCACTAAAATCAGCCAAAGGCAACAAACCAACTGAGCTAACATTTTTCTGAAAGATTCTTATCAATAGCCCATTTGTATTAAGTGCTAACTGAAGTCCTACTTACAAGCAAGTCTGAAAGTCCGGACCAATCAAGGCAGATTAAGTATATAAAAAAAAAAATAATGAACCTTTTTGGCCCAAATGAGCTAACATCCACATTGGAACTGTCTATAGTCATACATTGTACCTGCTAGTTTGCACTTGGTTTGTCACTGTATGCTTCTTACTTGTAATAAAAAAAAATAGATGGGATACCCGTAAAATGTATTGTTTGTTTGTTACAAATTACAGATTGAGCTCTTTTTAACAGTAATGTACAGTTTGTTTGAGTATACAGCTATTCAAATCCTATAAAACAGCATCTTTCCAACCTAAACTTTCAGTAACATTATTTGTGTTACAGTGTATGGTCAGTAATCAAATTCTCATTAAATGATGGAATAACGGGGTCCAGTGTCAGCAGTGTGCAAACAGGAAGGGGCTGGAAGGCAACTGTCCCAGCTTTACTAGTACAATAGCTCTGAATGCACCCCATTGTTGGACTTTGTGAAAGCTACAGAGCCACCAGACCATGGAGGACTCACAGCCCAGCCCCCAGAAGCGGCCTAGATTCTGGGGCATGCAGCGCACAGGTCGGGTGCTCCTCTTCATCTGCTCTCAGCCGGTGGGAGAGTTTCACATGTCATTTGGGAAACACAAATTACAGCTCTCCTAAAGTTGCTCGAGGTAAATCTTGGTCCGGCTGTGTTTGTCGCCTGTGGTCTGATAGAGGCACAGTGTCATCAGGCAGCCACAGGGCCAGGAGCCAGGAGCCTTTACTTGGTCCTTCATTAGATAAAAGAAGTGTGTTGATGCTCTGCAACAGACCACTTTCTCGTGACTTGTATTTTACAATCTCTTATATAATGTTTTTTTGTTATACCACAACTATACAACTATGAAAAGGTTAGCAGTTTAAGTGTCTTTCATAAACAGTGACATAACACTTCCAAAAATCTTGAAAGGTTGGTTGGATTTAATTATGTGTCTACCTACTATAAATCAAATTGGGAGGAAAGTTGAGTGGATTGGAAATGTAGAGATATGTAGAGATATGAAAATGCTTTCTGACTAATGATGTAGTGAATAGTTAAATAGTTGAATAGTCTTGCTGTAGATTATTTATACTCTTTTAGTAGTGATTTTTCTACAATTGTACAGTATTTGTTTTTAGATTCAAGTTATTTGAATGGTTTCTTGAAACAGGGCTAATAAATAACAATCTTTTAGAGTTGACTGCTGAGAAACTGCCTCATGTAAGATGAAGTGAGTGACTTGGAGCATCTTACTGACCTTGTCCTTCTTCATGAAACCGCATAAACTCTCACTTAACCTGAGCCGTGGATACATGCGTTCTCCAGTCTAAAGTGAGCTACTGTTTTTGGCCACAAGCATCATATTTGTCCTGAGTAACCACCAATTAGAAAGATTGCTTCAACGGACTAAAAAAATCTGGACACCATCAGAGACCATATATTACTGTACCGTGTCAGTTCACATGCTTTTTGTTTTTGCTCTGTTCTGACGTTATAAACAAAAGCATGCTGTGTGTGCGCAATGTATCAATAGCATTTACATTTAGCTGACGCTTTTATCCAAAGCAACTTATATTAAGTTTCCATTCACCAGTGTTACAGCTGGAACACCACTGGAGGCAAGGTGGGTTAAGTGTCTTGCCCAAGGACACAAAGGCAGTATGAACTAGGGCTGAACGATATGGACAAAATTTTATATCTCGATTTTTATGCCAGATATCTCGATATCGATACAATACGATATAACTACGTGTTCGGTGAAAACCAAGCATTTCTCAAAAAAATAAAAAGATCAAATGCAAAAAAAAATGTGGAAAGTATAGTTTTATTTTTAAGAACAAGTCATCAACATTAACATAAATTACCAAAAAATTAATTACAAATCAAACCTTTTACTGCAGCTTTGCTTTAACAATAAATGACAAATGCAGCAGCTGGTGGAACATTGAAAGTGCATTGAAGTGCAACAACATTTATATTCTTCAAAAGATCACATAGCTGTATGCAGAAAATGCATTTGTTACTAACAGAACAGAGGAAGTTACAGGCAGCACAACTTCTACAGATTCTTTGCCAGGAACACTAGCTTGTTAACACGTCTGGCTTCAGACAGGACCTCTGACAACTCACAATGTTGCCTGATGCACTAAAAATTCTCTCTGAGCGAGAGCTGGTGGCCTGCATGCACAAGTATTTTCTTGCCATGTTGCTGAGCCGGGGAAAGTTGACTTTGTGAGTGATCTCCACCACAGAAGGGGGTCCTGGAGCGTACGATCAAGTGCATCACATGATCAACTGCTAAATTCAAATGTTGAACAGGCGCGCTCAGAGCTGTCATATATCACAACTTTTCAGTGTTTTCAACCACATACTGTTTATTTTAGGTTTCAAACATATAAATTCACATAAGTACTAAAAAAACAATATATTTAGAGTTTGTAAAATACACACTGATGTCTATGGAAAAGGTAATAATAATCCTTTCCTTTATAATTCGACACGTTTTATTCAAATTAGATACACATTGTGTAAGTAACTTCAATGTTTACTCTATTCTATTCCCAGTTCACCAGCCACTTTTAAGTATTTCGGGAGAAGTGGATGAATTCACGTGTTGTAAACATAGAGGTTGTAAATCCAACAGATCCGATTTTCTGAACTGCGTCTGCGGCAAACTAACACGGCGCCATCGCATACAGCTCAACTAACTTAATCGTTATAAAGGTGTTTAAGCAACAATATACTTCCACTTGCATGTATTTGACAATCGTAATATCAGATATTTCATGCCATAGCTAACACATTTGTGAATATTCTGAATAAAAAAGGAAAAATGACATAAAAGCAGATCATCATTCATTCAGCGCTGGAAACGCCGCCCCCTCTCACAATATAGTTCCCACGTCCCTGGTAGTGTGTGCGCGCTGGCTTTAGCGGTGCATTCAAGGGCACGCGTAAAACTGATGTTTGTTGTGACTGCCAGAGTTGTATGCAGGGCGAGCGCGGAGAGGGGAAATTTATATCGTCTATATCGTTGCTTTTTTCGATAGTAATATCTTGAAAGTTCATATCTAGATATAGATGCGATAACAATATATCGTTCAGCCCTAGTATGAACCGTGGGGGAGAGCGGGAATCGCACCACCAACCTTCCGGTTATAGGACGACCACTGAGCCACATTTGTTATGCTCAAAGTGATTGTAGAGAAATCCGGTATATCCCGTATACTCAAACACGCTGCTGTAAGCTACACCCTGCTGTATACCATATACAGTATTTACATATGGTTCTGAGCCAAGCTTCTTATAAAAATCTCCTTAGCTGAGTCAACATAAATATTTCTGTCACATCTGCCATAAAGTTAAAATGAAGGTGGGAGGCAGCATCTTAAAATATGTTTTAGACAAACTGTAAAAGCAAGTTGAAAAAAATATCTACCTTAGCGAACAGAAAGGAGAATAGGAGTATTTTTTCAGAGAGAGAAAGAGGAATGCAGTAGTAATTGTTGAGCGGTGAGGGAGGGATGGAGAAGTGTCTGACAAAAGGCTCTTGTTGTGTCCGTGGCCACTCTGAGTCCTCCCCTGGTTCAGATGGCTCCACTTCAGCCAGCCCAGTTGTATGGCCTACTTTCTCATTAAGTCTCTATTTACGAGGACAGCGTTTGCTCTGACGGCTCGCTCAACTCCACTTTCTCTAAATGTGCTCCAGCTCAGTGTAATACAGATTTAAAGGTGTAATTCAGCGGCATGACTTAGAAATCACACACAGCTTCATGTGGATTGCCTTTTAGAAGTTTCTTGGAATTGTAATTTTAGAAAACAAAAAATAACATTACATAATATTACATACATAGTAATGTGACATATAAATTATGTTGGATATGTGTGAATAAAATTATGCGATGTCTAACCTTTTTGGCATTTTGACATATGATGATTTCTAAGCGCTCTCTTTAATACACATTTGGTAGGTTGGTGGATGGGATATGATTGCAGGGACTTCAAATGTTTGTATGTTTATGTTGGATTCTCATTTAATACTGTAATTATTATTTTACTAATTTTGTAGCATTTTTGAGTAGCGTACATTGCTATGTCTTGAGTGCTAACTTTATTTGATAGTTTGTTTATGGGAAATTTTGAAAGGAAATGTCATTTAAGTAGGACTGAGTAAACTCTGATGGTTGATTTTTCTGACTTTTGGTATAAAAATGAATAATGCAAAACAAAATCTTCTTTCTTTTCATAGTCTTAATTGTTCTATAACTCACTGGTTGGCGGTTTAATTCCCGCTCTCCCCATTGTTGTGTCATTGACACTTAACCTACCTTGGCTCCAGTGCAACAGCTCTGGTGTATAAATATGTGTGACTGTAGAGGTGTGTTTGGTGGTGGTCGGAGAAGGCTGTGAGAGTCCTGTGCATGAAGCCTCCTTCTCTGTCAGGTTTGAATGTGTGTGAATGGGGTGAATTGAAGCCTTATGTAAAAGCAGTTTAGTACAGCCAGGTACAAAAAAAGCGCTACATAAATTTACCATTTAATTGTTATATGCACAATAAAATAGTGTAAAACAGAGGAAAAGTGTGAAAACAATATAAATAGAAGTATAACATCTATACATTGTTATTTTGTTGTTTATGTTTGTTGTTGAATATTTACAAGTAAATATTCTATATATGTTAAATTTCCAAATATTTTATTTAATTCTTATTTTGAAAATCTATCTAAACATGTTGTATGGAAGAAGCACAGATTATAAAATACTTTTTTTGATTCGGTGTCCAACAAGCTATTCAATGTACTCACAAGGAGGTCATGGGTTTTAGTCCCAAGGTGAATTTGTCTGAATTGAAATTGCCCACACTGAATGAGTGCGAGTGTGAATGATTGCGTTTGCCCTGTGATTAACTGGCAAACCCCACCTAACCAATACAACCAACATGAATGTATGTTATAAATGTAGAAACAAATGGAAGATCTTTTTGAATAAATTCAGTATTAAACTCAGATTTAGAGACTGATATCTGATTACATTTACATAGAACAGCAAGAGCACAAATGATTTCTCTTTTGAATATGTATTTTTTTTATCGTAACAGTTGATTAAGGAGATCAGTGCAGGCTGTAAACCTCAAGCACTGTCTTCTTCATCTTAACTTTCTAACATCAAATATCTTTCTTGCTTCCAAATACACCCCGTAGAGCCTCCTACCTTCTTTTACAATGAGTCACAGCCTCATTCATCTCCATTGATCTTAACCTTCACTGTGGCTCTTGACTCAATACCTTATCCTTTTTTTTTCTGTCTCATCTTACATCATTCATAAAGCTGCACTGTTGGCATCCATAAAACCTTCTGTTATACAACAACAAAATGTTCTGAGCCATATCAAACAACTCTGACAGACCCATAAGGGCAGAACTCACACTTCTCAACAAAGCACTCGCTGTGAGGTGATGGGATGAGGGTGACACAGCTTAATATTATGAGCTATTCCCTTGATGTTTTTCGAGCTAATTAAGCCTCTCAGGTCTGTTTGAAGTTTGTAAGAGCCTCACTTTAATGGGCTGCTTTATGTAATTTTCTGTTTTTGCATTTCATTAGAATGTGTTTCCAAGACGAGGCCCCAGATATTACAAAGCAGGTGCATCAGAGGGTATTGTACATGCATTTGTGGTTTGAAGTGCAGTTCACAAAGACATTGTCGCCATGACATTTTGAAACAATGTGTTATTTTGTCACCACAGTCACACCAGGAACGTCCTGGTGCATACTGACCCCTACTGTCAATCACGTGCAATCACTTTGTTTTGTGGAGTAACAGAAACAGAAACAGAAACCCTTAACAGTGTTATGTTCACCAATAAAACACACATTTTCAGAGCTAACTGATCATGATACCTTCAGATTGGACAATATCACTAACACCACTGGCAGAACTGGAAATGGAGAACTGGTTAAACTGCTGAATCTAAATGGCCCCTAGTGAATGGGGTGAGAAACAAGGGCTTATGGTTGTCTGTCAGTGCTGGTGTCCCAACTGTGTTAGCCCTGCTACCCCCAACTGGAATAAATTGTCAAAGATAAATGAATAAAAAATCATATACTTTTTTATTTTCTTGAAAATCACATTTACCCTGCAGACTTTCAACCACTTTTTATTGTTGTAATGCTCTCCATTGTTCATTTTCACAGTTGTTTTAATGTGTATAATGTGTCAGCTATCAGTCTAATTTCTTGAACAGTGGATTTGTATAAATGGTGGAACTGTTAATTGTATAGTAATACATTTACTACGACTACTATGATTTACCCAATTGTAAAGCTGGCATCGTTAAATTGTCTCTGTAGGACCAAAAATGACTAATAATGAAAACGCAAGGCTAGAACATCTAAATGTTTTTTTTAAAAGGTTCAAATAATCAAAATAAGGCTTCAAAGTTTCAAAAGAGTCAGCATGGTATGTCTTTAACACAGATATTAAAGGCATACATGCAGGTTTTTCTGGTGAATGTTTGTGAAGACATTGTAGTTAAAGGGATTGGTGTCATGTAAGGTTTTATTTAGTATATCTTAAAATCTTGCTCATTATACCTTTACAGAGCCCAAACCCAGAGTTACACAACACATTTCTAAAATTAATGTAATAATAAATAAAAAATAATGAATACAATAATAGGTACAGCTTGACTCATAAGGACCTAAAAGATTTTAAGAGAGTCAATTGTTTGCTTAATTCAATTATTTTATTCCAGATCGTCCATGTTTTTCCAAAAAAAGTGATACCATAAAACTATTTGTGTGCACACTGTCTGTTGCAGGATCGGTGTGCTGTGTGCCTACGCCGCCAACCAGAACCTGAGCTCCCAGGTCAAGAACATCCGACGCCTGGTCAACACCAACATGAGGGACCTACACACCTTCGCCAACGACACACCAATGGTACCTCACTCTGTGTTCACATTGTTCTTCCTAAAGATACCATCTTACTCTTTGATCTAAGCGCTCACTTTCAAATTCAAATTGAGCCGTCAATAATTTAAACTCTCCTTTCTTTCACGTCTATCATTGTTTATGTTATATTCATACAGTTACATAAATATGTAATGTGGGTCGGAAAAGAAAAATCTGAGCCGTCAAATTGAAATTCTTAATAATTTGATATAAAACTATCTATGAATATTTGTTTTCTCAAAGTTCAGTTTTTTTACATGTAAGAAAAAAGGAGATAATGTACATTAATGGGGATTTCTGAAGATATCTGTAATGCAACATCTTAAATAGTTTTACCCATTCTTTATAACTCTATTCATAAAAATATATTCTGTTTTCTGTTTGCAGCAAATCGATTACCTCATGTCCCAGTACTCCACCGTCAGGAACAAAGTCATCTACGACCTCGATAGTAAGTACCCCCACTCTGTTCCTCTGATGTTAAATTACAAAGACTGAAATGATTCACTTTATGCATTTCTTACTTATTATCTGCATTTACTGCTTTTAGCCTCCTTTTGTTTTCACAACACATTAGTGCCACAACTGGAGCTGGATCAACGGAACTGTCCCCAGTGTTTTCATCCTACTTTCTGTGGTGTAGCTACTGCAGGCAGTGATTCTTTAAAGTGGAGACAACATCTTTCTCTCTAAACTGCTACACATTAGAGACCAGTTTATAACATTTGTTTCATTTAGTTTCAAAATAATACAAAGATAGTTTAATTTATGTGAAACTTTAATTTTGAATCTTGCCTTTAGCTTAACATGGAGTAGAGTCCTCGGTTGGTCCAATAGGATTTTTATTGAATGCAAATTGAATGCAGTAGCGAAAGAAGCCAACACAAATTTAACTTGAATGGATATGACAGGTCAGGCTAACATCTCTCGCTAACTGCTAAACCGTGAACAAAGCCTAATTATATTTTCAACATGTTCAATTGGCCCCATTCAAATTGCATTTTTTCAGGATGCACTCATGATACATATTATAGCAGTGCATAGACACTTTGCATTAAGACTAGCCACATTAAGGCCAAACACAGTCTGGATGTTCTGAAGGGTTCTTATAATAGCAAAAGGTCTTGAGTTGGCCTTTGAAACACAATATATAGGCAAATATTTGTCTTTTTTGTTGTTGTTGTTAAACCAATGTAACATCTACAGACAGTTGAAGTCATAAGCATATTCAATAAGTTAGTCCAGACCCTCATATCATTGGAGTAAAAAAAAAATCTGCAATCTGCAATTTTAGAAAAGTGTCATTATGTAGCTGTGTTTTATGAATAAGGAGATGTGTTTCTGTTGTTTATTGCTGTTGATGTGACGCTGTATCTGTTGCAGACATAGGTCCATTACTGGGTGGAAGGATACACAATCAGCTGGATAAGGAGGTTCATCCCACTCTGGACCGAGTGCTCAATATGGCTGGAGGTACGTCTGTTCTCTTTCATTTCCTCTGTCAGCCATGATAGCATCATGTTAAGCATCATGTTATTGTAGACACTGAAGTAATAAAGTGACATATGGAATGGAAAAAGGTGACACGTTATCAGATTCATTCACCGTGGTTTGTAAAAGATAACTATATATTAGACTCATCATTTTGATTTGTTTTTAGTTTAAGTAAAGTAAGATAACCTCTGTATTTACTTACATTATTTTTTGCCATACAAGACTTTTGATTTATTTTTCATTTTTGTGAAGTGAGAATCGAGCGGGCCCTCAAAGGTAACATTGACCTATGACCCCTATATATTGTGATCTTTGACAGTCTTGTTACACCAATGTACTTTTCCCTTGTGGTCATTTTAAACAGTGCTTTACCCAAAGTACCATGTAAAACTACAAATATTTGTTAATTAAAACTGCACTAAGCCATGTTGCATGTGTGGAGTTTGCATGTTCTCTCCATGCATCGGTGGGTTTTCTCCAGGTACTCCGGTTTTTCCCACTAACATCAAAACATGCTGGACGCCCTCGGGTGGTGGCTGCCAACAGAGAATTTCCCACAGGGATAATAAAGTGATAATAAACATGATAGACAATACCTGCACCTATAGAGTATGACAAGAAATATTCAGTGCTATGATTTAGCTAAGACCTCCTTTAGACTCAAGTAGAAGATCAGTCTCTCAGTGGCTGAAATATAAATATACTTTAATGTTTTTGTTATATTTAGGTCATTCAAGAGGTCCTAATTATTCAGTCTCTTAGTGCAGTTTTAAAGTGATGGCACCGTTAGGTCTCAATAACTTCCTTAAACTCTGAGAAATATCCCTTGTTTCATCTCCACTTGTGTTCAAGGTCTTTTTGAAAAAAAGGTACACCACCAAACCAAGACTTGAATTGTAGTTGCGTATATTGGGTCCTGGGTGTTGTTTACTTTTCCATGGCCTGAGCCGAGTAATCATACTAACATGTAGATTAGCATTTTAGCTTGTTTATTGATTTGCTAATTCCTTGCTGTCTGCTTTTGATTGTGCAACACTATGCAACATTCAGTTATAGACTTGGAAGAACTCTACAGTAGAGTCTGTTACCCAGCTTCACAATCGCTGACAGCTGACAAGTAAACAAGTATATTAGTGATCACTAACAGTAACACTGTCACTGACAATTTTAAATGCCATACTCTTACTCAATTAACACGTCCATTATAATTATAATGTGGTATGATCTACACGGCTCAGGCCTTGACCTCTACAGTGAGTGCTGTGTGCCCCCTGGCTGTGTCTTTGTTGTGTTAACCACCCACCTAACAAAGTAATATTAGTATTGTAAAGTGATTGCAGGTAACAAATAATCACATAAATAACAGACTATATCATGTCTTTTTGCCAATAGTGTTCTGGTAAGAATTTATGTAGGGTTAATACAACTCTTCTAAGGGCATTTTCCTATTTTTTTAAGGTCTAAGGGCTAATGTAAACTGTAGCTTGGAATGTTATAGATTTATTAAATTATATTTGCCAGTACATGCGTAAACTGTTAGTTGCCCTGTTCAGTCAGAAATTTCTTTGAAATTTTGCCATTTTTCAAGCCCCCATATAAACCTTGTCTATTGATTTATATACACTGAGTCTAATTTATTCTTTATTATAAATTCTGTAAACAGGAACATTCTCCTCTATTAGTATCTAACCTTCTTTTTGAAACAGCCATGAGGGAAACAAAGGAAGCCCTGGAGAACGTCAGTGGCTCTTTGGTGGTCCTGAAAGACGGAACAGGGAAACTCAGCTTCAACCTGAGCCTGGTGCGGTCCAACATCAACCAGACGCTCAACGACCCAGGCTGCCACGATGAAGATTCGGACGCCACCACAGCCCAGTTGTGCCGCAACATCCGCCAGTCCCTGTCGCAGCTGCAGATCAGCGCCAACTTCACAAGGGTAAATAAACTGCACTAGAATATCAAAATTGTTGAAAAATGTTGAAAGTTGTCAAATGTGTAAAATGTATTTGATTGCCTTTCAGCTGCCCAATGTCAAAACCCAACTGGAGAAGGTGAAAGAAGTGTTAAAAACAGACCTTAGTGAAATAGTCCAAAGGGTGAGTAAAGTCAAAATAATGCAGTAAAATGACTGTTCATTCCAAATCAGAATCAAAAAATATAACATAGTATCTGATTTCTTTTCCCAGGGCTACTCCTCTTTAAACGACACACCACACATGGTGATTGAACAGACCAGAAGTGTTGTACAGAGTAAGAGACTATTTTTAGCATATTTTGGAGTTTGGTGTGCAAGTGTATCATATTAAAGTTGTTTCCTGTTGTGTTGCAGGTGTGTGGAGTCTAGTGGACGACATTGGCAAAAACATCACTCGTTTTTCCAAAGTATTCCCGGTGCAGACTTGCCTCTCCAACTTTACCATTTTCATAAGCCATGCTCAAGCCAAAATTGAGGACTACTACCCGGAAATTGACCAGATAGACTTCTACAGGTACAGTGATCACTTTGTCTCTAAATCCACCTGGGGTTAGGACACAGGCAGGAGAGGGATATCTTGAAACCCAATTACTGTATATACTGGAAATTTTTACCATATTTTAAAAAAGGTTCAGAGTTTAGGAAGCTTGGAGCATAAAGCCAGTAGCCAAAGAAGCCCAAGTTATCTCTTGCTTTATAGCTAGTAATGCTAACAAACAGCAACTGTGAACTTCATAAAGTCTAAAGCCTGGCTCACACTGACAGATTTTAGAATCTTTTAAGTCTCTTACATAATTTATTTTGCAGATGGGTGGGCTGTATTGCCCTGTGTTGTATGATAGTCCTGGTCTTGGCCTTCAATTATCTGGGTCTGCTGTGTGGTACCCTGGGATATGACAAGCATGCATCACCTACAACACGAGGCTGCATCTCCAACACTGGAGGAACAATGCTAATGGCGTAGGTTAATTCTCGATTTGTAAACCACAACAGCTATTACTACGACTACTTTACATGAAAATCTGCCTGTTCTCTAATACAGCGGAGTTGGATTCAGCTTCATCTTTTCTTGGGTTCTAATGGGAGTGGTGACCGTCATCTTCCTGGCTGGAGGGAACATGGAGAAACTTATTTGTGAAGCATTCCACAACAAAGAACTCTTTAAGGTAGGCCTTGCAGACAGAAATTATGAGAATACGCTCATAACTTTTACATCACACCTCAATGTCACTTTTAGGTCATACAAACATTATTGTAATAATCATAATCCTGCAGGTCATTTAAGTATGGTTCTTTGCGTGTCCATCCAGCAATTTGCAAAGACTTTTTCAAAAGGTGTTGCTACTTACTGGGAATGTAACAATGCTGTCATATCACAAAAACAAGAGAGCAAACGTGTCACAATAACCAACAACGTCAGATCTTTTAGTCTCAACAACTGCAGCTAACTTATATCTAAATGGTTTTCATCCCCCACAGGGGTTATTCTTCCTTTATAATGCCAGAGAACCATCATACCAAATTAAGGCTAAACGTTGTACTTTTGAGGTTATGGTTTTTAATGACAAAAGGTTGCTTAGTGTTGCTTTTATACAAGCAAGAACAGTTTTTGCCGATGACTTTAGGTTCTACCATTAATTTCCCAAGGCATTCCTCCTGTAAGTACAATGCCCTGACCGTGCAGGATCTAGCACTAAGTGGTTTCTCCTTGCTACTGTGTTTGATCTCCCTGTTGCATTGTTTTGCAGGTTGTGGATACTCCATATCTCATCAACCCCGAGTGGAAAAACTTCTTACCTGGATACATGTACAACGACTCGGAGCTGGAACTGACTGTGGAGAGCTTATACAGGCAAGACAAACTGTTTTAATATCAATAATACTCTCCCTTTGCCTATTCTATTAATATGTTTGTATTACCAAATGTTTTTTCCATTTAATCAGAGTACGTAGAATATAGCAGCCGTGTTAATAAAAACTGTGAGTATTATCACAATATAGAGGTGGAATTATTCTGTAGAAACTGTCCTGCTTCATCATTAGCATATTATCCATTTGCCATTGATGCAACCTCTTTCTTTGTGATTGCATTACCTTTCATCATCTTCTTCCAATGAGAAGTTGTGTATTTTCAAAGAGCACAATACTGTGATTATAAGACATCACAATAAATAAAAAAAAAAAACATGCCAAATGAAAATTTAACCTGGATCAAATGTATTTCCTTTTAAGCTCACTTGGTGGCAGCAAGTGTATTTTTTATTTCAAGTTGAAGTTAGTCTCTCTTGTGTGTTTTTTTCTTTTCAGTACCTGCAAAGAGAACAAAGGGATCTATTCTGCTTTGCGATTGGACAAAGTTTTTAACGTCTCCTCATTCCTGAACACTACAGTGGTTAGTATACAGGACACACATGAGTTTCTATCTTAGTGCCAGTATCTCACCTCCATAATGACGGTGATAAAAACAGAATGACTTGTACAACAAATATTATATATAAAAAATATATATATATATATAAATTTATGGAGCAGCGTTAAAAGGACACCAGATTCTCAGACCAATGGTTCTGAGGTGTCTCATGAAGGACAGTCTCAGCAGGGCCTTCTGCATAATTGATACTATCAAGTGATTACATTAGTGCATAAAATGCATTGAATAAGAAGTACCCTGGGACTGATCTGAACACAAAAGAATTGATTTTTCAAGTGCCACACAGGAAAGTCTGAGTTCCACCAATGGTATCCATACAACAGTTTGAGAACCACTGTGTCAGAATATTTAAGCATATATTAATCTATTTTTGACAGGGTACAGCCATAAAACAGCATTATGGTCTTTAAAGCAGAGTATGTCTTATCTTTTTTCAATACAATGTTGTTTCAGACCTTATCAACATGACTATACTCATTGCTCTATATCATATGTAGGCTATAGTACGTTTTAGGTAGCTTATTCAAAATTAAGTACCTACATATACCAAGTTACCTAAATTTTGCCTCTTAATATCACAGGCCTATTACATATTTCCAGCAACAACGTTTGTATCCTTATCTGTAAAGTACGCATGAATTTCTTAGTGACTGCAGTGCACAGTGCCCAAAATGTCCACTCGAATAGCGCTATATTACCCCTACACAAGATGTGTAGGCCTACTGATAGTGTACCAGCAGTGACCTCAGTATAAACCTACTATGTATTCATGTTAGTATCTCCCTGACCCAGAGCCAGATAGTCTTGCTTACAAGAAACTTAGCACATTTCTCTTGTGCCAGTTGGCAGCACTGCCTTTCTTGGCTTCTTTTTATTCCAACAGCTGATTTATCCTGGGCTACATCTGCTTCAGTGCTGCTGCTGTCATTTGTCTTGTTGAAAATAGTTCTCTCAATTGTTCTCACAATATGAAACAGGAAGACTGACTGACTCTTTCAAAGGTTATAGTTATACTTACAGGAATTTGGGAGACTCTTTGAACTATTTACCAGAAAATAATTACTCCATCCTCTAAACATAACTTACCAGAAGTGTTTAAGCTGCTGAGAGGAGTTTGGCTAATGCTTTAATTTATGTATACAATTATTGTTTTTACTTAGTTAGGCGTGAGTTAAATAGTGGTAGCTATCGAGAGGGCTAGCCAATTGTAAAAGAATATCAAACAAGATAGCTTATTTATATATTTATATATATATATATATATATATATATATATATATATATATATATATATATATATATATATATATATGTCTTCTACACTTATGTAAGCAAGTTGTACTTGCTCATTACTACCTGTACCGCTAGCTAGCTTTAAACATTTTGATGTGGCTAATGGCCAAAACAGACTATTCTCGGACTCTAAAGCTAGCTTCATGCAGTTTCAAACGTTAGCTTCCCTTGTATTTAATGCTTTGCTACATATGTTTACACAATTGTGACAATTTCCGTATTTGTTATAATAAATGAGTGTAACTAGCTAACAACCTTGCAGTGGTTTACACTTGTATAGTATATTAAACCTTTACAGCTGTATTTTGTACAACTTTAGCTAAAGGCAATTCTGAGATCAACTGGTAGGAGAGCTGAGCTTATATCTCTAGAGGGAGGAGTTTGACCTGAAACTAAACCTGATGGAACCAGGCTGTTCTGGTCTCAGGTATTAGCTATGAAAGAACAGTGTGACTCCTGATGTGAGATTTGTTAAAGGCTCAGGTGAGTTGTTAGTGTCACTGTTACATTCAGGTGTTGTTGTTCTAGAGTGAAACTGTTTTGATCCAAATCCAAACCATCTGAGGAGCCTAAGCTACATAGGGAGGCCTGCCATGACATCTGAGGAACAAACAACTTTTTCTGCCAACATTTTTATTGTGTTTTTTTTTTTGTGCCACAAAAAGTCATGCCATGTTTTCATTTTTGGTGTCAGAATTACATATTACTATTACAAGACATTTTTTGAGAAAACCATAGAGCAGAGGTCATTAACTAAATTTGCTTGAGGGCCAGCTTGTTTCTTCACAGGTGCTGCGGGGGCCGGACTTTTAACCTAAAATACATAGTTAAATAAATAAATACGTTTGCTTAGATTTCTTCATGATTAAATATCTTTTCTTGTTTTTCTTTTGGACTGAAAACTGAAAAATGTGTTTGATTATGATTTGAAATGTTAAAAATAAAACAAAATAAACAAAGACAACCAATTTGTCCTTGTTCTTAAATGATCTTAAATCACAAACAACACTTAATTTTAAAAGAGGAAGATTTGTCTTATTGTCGCACAAACAGCAAAGCTGTATGAACTGCAGATGTAAATTTCTGTACAGAGGATTAAAGGTTGTCATTGTGGCTAAAGGAGCTCAATTTCAGTTTTCTGTTTTCAGTTTTTCAGTAATTTTAATAGCTATATTTATGTTTAAACGTGGGAGTGCACGTGGCAGAGGAGTGTCTGTCCTGAGGAGTCTGTCCTCCACGTGTTACCGTGGGTTCTCTCCGGGTACTCCGGCTTCCTCCCACCGTCCAAAGACATGCATGTATAGGTTAATTGGCAAATCTAAAGTGTCCCTAGTGAATAAATGTGAGAGTGAATGGTTGTCTGTCACTGTCTGTCTCTAAATGTTAGCCCTGCGACTAACTGGCCATTGTCCAGGGTGTACCCCGGCCCAAAGCTGCTGGGATAGGAAAATGAAAAAAAAAAGTTTTTGAGTAATTTTAATAGCTATATTTATGTTTAGTGACTGCCATTGAGTATAAGTCCTAGTATACATAGTGCTTTGATAGCGGGCAAAAACGTGTACCCTGGACATAATGAGGAAAGTTCAACCTCCATCAAAAACACGTCTGTATTCTTTTGTAATCTGCTGTCTTTCCAGTTAACTAAGGATGTGGTGGATCAGCTGAACGGTGTTAAGATCGACCTGAGGACTATAATCCTGTTGGAGTCAGAGGGAAAACAAAATCTTCGAGATTTCTCTGAAGCTGGACTGTCTGAAATCGACCATGCCGACTACCTGGAAGAAGTATAAAAACGCATATGAAAACCTGTGTTAATAAGCACTTGACACAGACAAAATAAATCGCACTCGTAGCCTAAAGTATAAGTTGGACACTGTACAAGAAACAGAGCGTAGGCTATTTTATAAATAAGGTATAAGAACAGGCTGATACTGTAGTTGATATCAATCCCATGGTTCCAGAAATAGGCCAGCTCCTGCCTTGCTGTCACTTAACACACTCCAGGCAGCCATGCTTTACCTGATAACTGTGACATTATGCAGCACCCTTTGTTTCTATCAGGAAGCTTGATTATATAAAACAACTGCTGCCATGCCAAGGTCTATCTCTTAGATTTAGATACCGAGGGGAGTGACGTGAATATTTAAGTATGTAGTTAAGGAGTACAACACATCATGTTACATGTAGCTAACAGGGAAGAAAACAGAAGAAACAAGAAAAGTTAAGGCTCAACTAATACAGTATATTGGTTATTGTTGCCCTGTAACATTGGTGCTCAACCACTTATTTAGTGAGGCAGAAAAGGGCCATAGACCTAAATAGTTAAATATGCAGTAATGAATTTATAATAATATGAATGAACCTGTTTGAATATATTTACATTTTGAATATTAATTATTATAAATGCCATGTTCAATCTTTAGGTCAACAAAGGAGTCACTGTTGTGGATCTTCTTTCATATGCGAGAGAGCTGGAGGCTCAAACAGACCTCATGGTAAGAACACCTCATGTAACTATATAAAAACACAATGTCAGATGTCATCTAATATAAAATTTTAATGTATATCAGTGTCTATCTCTAACAGTAATGGTTTACCTCGAGGTGTTCGGGCATGATTAGTGCTGCATTAATATTTTCCTTCTATTGTTTTATGAATATTTTTCAAATCCTCTTATTTTCTTTTGTATTGTGTTTGTGTCCCAGCCCCGGAGCCCTCTTCAGAGCGCGCTGAAAGGCCACATCGGCACACTGCGGCAAATCCACAGTCAGCAGATCGTCCCCTTGGAGCAGGCCATGGTAAGGCCCCATTTTTACTGACTCACACGATTCTAGTCAGTTTTCTTTTTATAGGCAATATCTCCAAGTGACATTAATTCACTTCCTTCAAGTCAGCCAGAAATGATTGTCATCATCCAACCCCATATTAGACATTTTACGTCAGCATCTATAAATTTAAGTGAAAAAATAAAAAAATAAATTTTATTATAAACAATAAGGAATAAAGTTCTAAAGAGGACTGGTCTATCTTGCAGGAAATATGTTTTGCTACAAGCTGTGGGTTCATTTGTAGCTGGCATTAGTTACTATATTGTCTACTTTTTTGAAAGCTAAATTAATATTCCAAAGCAAAAAAAAACAGACAGATGTAAATTAAAGTGTGGCTTTGTCATTTTTATTGAACTTGACTTTAAATATAGATGCATGCTTTCAGTTTCTCTAAATGTAATAGTTGTAAGCTTTATCCAAAACACATATCTATGTTTTATTTTTTATATATATATATATTTGTATTTCTTTTTCTTTTCTCAACTTCCAGAAATATGTTAGAGCGAGGGTAAGCACAATGTGTGCCTGCTGTGTTTAGTGTCTGATCATTCTGTGGAACTATAGCAAAACATAATATGTGTTCTCATGACAAATACTATAGTGATATTTGTTAATACATGTTGATGAATATAAAGAATTTTGTACCAAAATGTCAACTATGGTAACACCTGCATTGGAAATTAAAGGCTTGTATTTAAGAATGCACATTACTCATAGCATAAAGGGTTAGTACAGGTTTAGGAAGATGTATGATAAGGACCTCAACTGTTTATTCTTGCTTTGTAACAGCACGTAGAGGATGGTCCATGTTGTTTAGTATAGCTACGTGTTTTTTGTTGTTGTCCCATCCTTTTACTCAGTACTACCCACCCCGGGTACAGACTGCTGCAGAAAAGGGCCAAAGAACAATCAGCTAAATAATGTATTTCCTGTTATATGAACTAAGCCGTTATATACAGCATTGTGTACAGTAACTATTTTTATTGATAATATTTGGAACAAAATTCTTTAGCATGCCTGGTCTAAAAGTAGAATACAGTTCATTACATGTCAGTTGTGTCTGGTTTCCCCTTGTGTCTCATGAACATATAGTTCCAGGTATCATCCCATTGTCTTAATTGTTAACTATTCTTTTTCTAAAGAGTGCGCTGAATCAGAGCATGAGGTATCTGGAGAGAACATCTTCAGACCTACCAGTGAGTAAACTCGTCTTGATTCAGAAACCAACTGCAATGCTATGCTACTTGTTTTACTAAATGATATCTGTCTACAGAATAAAGTCCTAGCCGTTCTTAATGCTATTGAAGCTGCCCAGTTTCTCGTCTCCCAAAATGCCACAAACTTGATCCGCCAGGTAATATCACAGTTCATCATTGTACAAATAGAAATTAAAAGTTGAATTAATATATTGTCTTTCAAAACACAATATTGGAAACATGTTTATGCTGCTTAAGAACTGAGCATTAAAACAAAATAGAGCATATAATATAAATCATCAATAAATAAATAAATAAATAAATAAATATAGTAGACTTTGTACCAACTATCTATCTAAATATCTAAATAATGTGTGTGTGTGTGTGTGTGTGTGTGTGTGTGTGTGTGTGTGTGTGTGTGTGTGTGTGTGTGTGTGTGTGTGTGTGTGTGCGTGTGTGTGTGTATAGTATGCTCTAATAGTGTGTAATGTAAATCTCAACTTTTAACAACCAATGTTGCAAAAAAAATAATTTAAAAAAACAATAGTCAATCACTGATATTTTGTTCTACTGTTTTTTTTTTTTTTAGGAAACCAAAAAGTACACATCAACTATTGTTGGCTACTTCAGTCAATACATAGAGTGGGTCAAGATGTCTGTAAGTGTCCTTGTGCTAATTTGTTAACACGTGTTGTTCTCACTTCTCACTTTGTCCTCATTAGTTTTCTGCTTTAGACTTTCGCTTAAGTTCTAATTTAGTCTGACAAACACTGGGTGGTGTATTGGCAAACAATCTTTCAGCGTTTTGCAAGAGTTTAGCCTTAATTATAGTTAAGACAAATTTAAATGTTACAACCCTCTTTAAATTGAAAGAATTCGCTTTGAGGCGAGCGGTTTGCTGACGCTGTTGGGTAGGAATTCCAAATCAACAGAGATGTTTTAGGCCCCGGGCTGTCGTGGATGAGCTGTCAATATGTTATTTTGTGGCCTGTTTACTTGTTTTTTTACTTGGCTTCTCTTTATATTTCGATGTACAGCTGCTCGTAGAGGTTGCCCAATGCAAGCCTTTCAGCAACATAATGGACACAGCAGAAATCTTGACGTGCAGTTTCTTGGTCGATTCTATGGTAATAAAAGAAAACAAATGAATGTCTGTTATAGAGAAACACAAGCACATAACGGTAACAGATTGCAGAGAAAATAGCACATTTCTGTGAGTGTTTAGTATCCACCTGGCAAAGACAGAAGCTGTAGTGATGAATATTTTGTTTTGGACAGAATGCCTTCTGGATGGGCCTGGGCTGCAGCACTCTGTTCCTTCTCCCCAGCATCATCCTGGCAGTGAAACTGGCCAAGTACTACCGCCGCATGGACACAGAGGATGTTTACGATGAGTGAGTGCTGGCTTTTGATGCTCTTCCATTGATCATTTACTGTGTATATAATTTTTCCATAACAATACTGTATATTCTCAGTTTTTATATTAGTGAATATTATGTTTGCAGGCCTTCCTTCTGGTGTGTTTTTACAAAAGTGTCTTGGGCCAGTCTTAGTTTTAAACTTGAATCAATCTTAGAAAATTAGTTCTTGAATTCTTTGTTGCTACATCAATGTGGTCATCTGAAATAAAAAATAAATAAAAAAATCGGTTTTGAATGCTGTAAAAAATGCATATAAACAAAAAAAAAAGATCTCGGAAATTCTGATAAAAATGTCTTGCCTAACCCTTACTTGATGTTATATGAACCAATAACATGACAGTTATTGTATAAAGTAGATGTTTCAATTTACCTACTGCTCATGGACACTTTGCCTAAATACAGTCAATTATATGATCGAGAGTGACTATTTAGAAAGGTTACAAAGTGCCATTAGAACTGAAGTGATTAACAAATATATTACACTACATACACATACAGTACATTATAAAAATATATGTGTATGTATTAAAAATTTGATTGAACTGATATTCTTTTTCATTGGCTCTTTTTACAGCAGTACATGGTTTAGTCTCTGACAGCTCCTGTCTGCTTCTCCAAACTGGTACCACATAGCAGAACCATAATTAAAGAATCTGAGCCATCCTTTTCAGTTATTAACCAATAAATATAAAGATGCACATGGCAATATTATTTATCCAAAAATGAAACTATGACTGGTCTAATGACTTAAGTAAAGCCAGCCCCTGAGTGACTTTAACGTCTTTTGTCAAATCTACTGTTCACTCTCGTCTTCCTCCTTGTTTCTTCCTCTTGTAGTTCCTCTGTCTCTGGGACTTGGCATTTTACTTTGTGATAACCATTTCTACTATTTCCATTTTCCATATCATTCCATTCATCTCTTATAAGCACTTGGCACTTTACAGACAAACTTTGAACATTCAGCCAGTTCAACTCCTTCAGACTTTTGTGTTTATCCTTTTTCTTTTTAAATAATTGTGTCCAGACTTTACAAAACAACAACAGTGGTCATGTAACCTCTGCTGGACATTTCATTGACTTTACTTTGTGTTGTTGTTTCTGTGTATCTTTTATAGCATTGAGACTGTTCCCATGAAAACGTAAGACCACCTCACATTTCCTTTTCACATTTATTGTTTTACTTTTTTTTGGCTCTTGTACATATAGACTGTTTACTAAATTCTTGGTGCTTGCTCTGCTCTGGGTGGATGCCGTGGCTTCTCTTTGTGTGCTACCTTCTTAAAGTGTCCCTTACTTATAACGAAGGGCTCTTGCAGACATCACCTTAAATATCCACCCATTTTAGTGTAAATAAAAGTTGATTTATATATATATATAAATGCTTTATGAACATGTCCTAACGTCCATGTAACGTTTTCCAGAAAGCATGCCTTGTCTCTCACAACACATCTCCATCCCTCTTGTTATATTTGATTTTTCAGTTTGGAAATTGGTAATAATGGTTATCATAGTGAGCGCTCACAAGGTATTCCCAACCCAATGATGACAAGGTAAAGTCTATTCGAGTTGTTTGGATTGCATGTTAACGGGAGTGGGCGCATGTTGGTGGATGTGTTTTATTTTTATTTATTTTTTCAAAGCCAGGATGACGGTGCATATGTTTAAAGGTAAGAGGAAAAATCTGAGCATCAACAGAAGAAAAGTAATGGGAACTTATTGTAGTATACTGTATATTCAATAAGACTTCAACATAGAAAGGCATATACTAAAAGCTTGAAACTAAAAACAAAGTATGAATTGTTGGTAAAACCATTTTAATTATGGTAGTTTAGGTAGGTTTATGGTAGTTAGTCTAAACTAAATTACTAAAAAAAGTTTATGGCTATGTTTGAAATGGCATTGAGTGCAACATACAGCGGGCTGCTTGTTAGTCAGGAATTCCATTGACACAGTGCAGCATGTGAACACAATTGTATTGTATGGCCCGATTTACTGAAAATTTGGTGTACTTAAACACACGCTAAGTGGACATACTTTTACACTGTGTGAGCACCTGAGGTTAGTGTCTCTCACAGAAGCAAAATGAGCGCTGATCTGGTTTTGTTCCAGTACCTTAATGAATAAATGACTAAATCCAAAGCAGAAAAAATGCAAATAAAATAATTTAAAGTCTGATTTATCAAAGCAAAACAAAAAAATATATATTTGAAGCTGGTCACAATCATAAAAACACACTTTAGCTGCAACACTTTTTTCAGTGTCAAATGTCAATATCATATTTCAGTGAACTGTAGTTGTTCTAGCTGGTGTCTCTCAGACTTGGTCCCACATCCTGAAATTCTTATCCTGAATAAGTGGCCTGACAGCAATAACTCTTATAGAGACACATTTGGATATCTTATTAGCTCAGGCCCTATGTGAATAAACTTATTTTATTTAAGTAACATTTTAAAGCAACATTGTGTAACTTCTACCCTAACAGTTTCCAGAAGTGTGAGAAGTGTAGTTGCAGAGTACTTTAGTAAATGTGCAAAAGATGAATAGCTATGTAGTGTTGCTTAACAAAAAATCTATTGTCTCTGTTGTCTAAAAAGAGCTGGTTGGCAATGGGCAAATGGTTCAGGCCTAGGGGTTCTGGCTCAGTGGGCCCAGAACGTCCTGCACACTGTGATCCAGGAATCCGTTCAAGCTCAGCAGGGATTTGATGAAAACATATAGAATATCACTACATTGTCCAACATTATTTTTGGTCGTTGACTGTGAACCACAGAGACCAGAGTGTGAGACCAAACAATAGCAAGTAAATGATCCATTGGAAGAAATAACATTTTATATTTTACATTTACATGGTGGTGCTGAATATAAAATTTCCAGTCGTAGCTCAAGTTCAAATATGCCACTCAGTTCAGTTTATGTTAATGTCTTTGCTTCCATGACTTTTCAGGGTCACATGACTAACCCTTTGCATGTCCTGGCACAGTGCTCTGCATGAACTCTTCCTGTTCTCTCTCATTTAGACTCAGCCAAAGCCCGATGAATGTACACCTGATCATTTTGTTCAGAGAGAGGCAAGCATGTAAAGCTTCGGTGTGATGCTATAAGAAAACTGCTTCGTGTTTTTTTTTTTTTTGTTTGTTTTGAACTTACATCTAACAGCATGTGATGTATTTTTAAGTTGCATCTGGACGCATTTGGAGCCAGTCTTCTGTAACAGACCTACAGGCAGAGAGCAGAACGGGGAAATTACAGAGAGCAGTTACATGCTGCTCTTTACTGCCCTCAGTTGGCACTTGCAGTCTCTTTGAAGATTTTAAGAAGTGAGATTGTCCCAATGCACATATCCATCTAAGTCTAATTGATAGGAAACATGAAGCACGTCCACAACTAAGTGAACCATGTCATGCATTCATGTTAAATTGATTACTAAGTAACAATACACACTATTAAGCAGTAGTAAAGCATTCATTAAATACAGTATGTTATTAGCAATAATATGATCCTAACACAATATTTGGTGTGCCTTTAACTTCTTGTCCAGATAATGTGGTAGTAAACAAACACTCTGCTCTCTGCCTCAGTAACTGTCCTCCCTCCGGTCTGTGCTGTTAACCTTGTGTCCCCTGTGTGCTTTATGCTGTAGTGTCCCCACCTATGACACCATGAACAGGTTCCCGCGGGCCTCGGCTCCTCCGAGGCACATTGACTGGTGACACACTGCTGTCCCTGTTGCTCCGGACAGGTACTGGAAACAAAACAATGACCTGTTCACTTATTTAACCACGTTTTTTTTTTTTTTTTTCAGAGGCACTTCCTTCTTTTCCTGCTTTACTATAACATTCACTTCCTTTTAATTTCTGATA
The DNA here is from genome assembly GCA_024416835.2 of Perccottus glenii. Lineage (NCBI taxonomy): Eukaryota > Metazoa > Chordata > Actinopteri > Gobiiformes > Odontobutidae > Perccottus > Perccottus glenii. The sequence continues at coordinate 11,523,960 of CM044554.2, forward strand.
CAGTCTTAACGCTTTTCCGCAGCTTGTTTTAGTGCTTTTCTGCTTCAGTGACTTAGCAGGAAAACCATCATGGTGAGATTGGCTAATACTTACAAACGTTAATGTCTTTGTGGTATTTATGAGTGATTGTTGGTGACTGTTAGTTGCCCTAGAGGACAGACGCTGCTTGTGCTTACTCTGCTAACTCCTATTGTTTGCCATGACACAATACAGTCTTGTTTTATAAACTCTGATGTCACAGCTGATTCTATTTAGTCTGAATCTTTTAAAATATGACGATAAGATACAATACAATACATACATATAGTTATACAGCTGAGTTTAGTGTAGGCTGTTTAAATGTGGTTGTGTTGTATGAAGGTGTAATCAAGAAGAGCACCTAGCACACTTGGTAGAGCAAATACACAAAACCCTGCAAATACACGAGTCATTTGCCCAATATCATCGCCCTGTTTCCTGTAAACCTACTGTCTTCTACCAAAAAAAAAAAGGAGTAGTCATTAAATAAAATTAATGCGTCAGCTGTTTTGAGCCTGAGGCGAGGTACACTCTGGATAATGGTCTAGACTAAAAACTGGATTTATAACATTTAAATAATATCCATAAATCTTTACTAACAGTTTTTATTTTAATTAAGTTTATACAGGAAAATTAACCCAGAACAAAAATGGTGGTGAAATTCTTTTGTATTCTGATATATACAGATTTCTCATAGTTTATATAATGTTCCAAGATCCAGTGTAAGTTTGGACTAAAGCTAGATCCATAAGAGTTTCAAAACTTTTTCAGTGCAATAAGCACAGTGGAGTCTTTACAGTACACATACTATGTACTTACTAATCATTATGTTTGTCTAATGTTTTGTCTTTCAGTGCCCTGTAAAACTGGAACTAAACTACACCGTGGTAAGTTTAAGTTATTTACTGAGTCAGCTCCAATTCCCTTTTACTTTTTTACTTGAGTGCATAATACACTGCAGCAGATTAAGTTCTAGAACAAAATGACTAAGGGTGCATCTAAATTTGAGGCGGCTGCAGCTCCTCGTACTTATACAGAATAGAGCATATTGTTGAAATCTGTCTGACAAGTATTCTGTTGCACTTAGGTCATTTATTTACACAAACTTTTGAATCCAGACCAAGAGGTGTTTTCATTTTGTTAAAACACTTGCTCCATGTAAGTATTGGAGAGAATAATGCAGTGTACTAGAAAGCGATAGGCTGGCTACTCACAGCAGTGGTAAAATTCAATGTTTTTCAGCTTTGAAAACCTATCCTCTGAAAATCCATACTGATATTTCAGGGTTTATCAGCACCGCTCTAGAAATCTGTGTGAGTATTGACTGTAGCGGTGGAATTTACAGTGCCCCTATTGGTCGAGAGACATACAGTGTTTTGATTGAATTTGTGTGAATTCAGATCATTCTGATTATGCAAGATCAGCATTAGTGTAATGTAAACAAGCCCTTAATTTAAGACAGTTGAACAGATTTGGGCTTTTCAGTGACACAAAGAAAATTAACCAGCGAAAGAAAAGCATTCTCATTAGTTTTGAAGCCAGTCTTATGAAAAGGAGCCCAGCTTTTGTTATTTTAACTTTGCGTCAATTGACCTTTTGCACTATTGTAGAATGAATGAGTTTGTAATAGTGTAAGTTCTTATTCTTCGTAGCATTTATCGCACACTATGGTCCACTTTTTGGCACATCCGTCTCCATTTGGTTTGATCTAAGGCTTTGTATTTTGCAAATTTTACCTTAAAAGTATTCAGAAATTGGACATAATTAACCTTTCACAATATGTAGTTACCCTTTTGTGTCAAGGGACTGGGTTGTCTTAGTAGTTTCCTGACATGTTTTAAAACACTTAAGCTTATAAAATTAAACTGACCAATATGTCTTTTTGTTTCAGCTTTTCATCTTGGAAATCCTCGAATCAGACGGTGCTCACTGGAAGAGGGCACTCCCCTGTCATTTGGGTGATAATGTCTGCGATGATCAACCAAACCACTCTACAACCACCATTCACTGCTCCATCTGAGTAAATAAAAAACTCTTATCTGAGCCAGACTGCTGTATCTGCGTTTACATATGTTTGGATTCAAAGATTCATGAAGCCATAGGAGGTGACAAGCTTCTACATCCACTTCATTTTCTGCATTTTCACTAGGCGCTTTGTGCAGTAGAAGCCTTTTGCTGAAAACAAGATGTTCTTTAGACTGCAGCTGTTGAAATCACTGAAAGCTCTGATTCTTGTTCTTGGATGTACAAATGTATTGAATACATTTAGCAACACTGTTTAAAAGTGACATGTTTACAATGTTTGTGAAGACATGGGCTGGTTTGGGGCACATTGGAAAAAGACTGGTTGCCTTCAGATAAGTGCTGTGTTTTATAGTGACATAACAACTAATGGACACTAAGGCCCAGGTGCACCAAAAAGGTTTACATTTTTAACAACAAGGTTTACACCAATCTTAGAGCATTTGTATTGCACCAAGAGTGAAGGGACATTTAAATTTAACTCAGTATAGTTTGGATTAACTAATATTAAATGTATAACTTGCAGCTGTTTTAAAAATATATAATTCGGGAATAGCAATAGTATGTTATAGTTCTTTAGTGGCACTGAATTGTCTCTATCAGGTGCCAAACAAGAGACAGAGCTGCTGTGACCTTAAGGGATCTGCCCTCGACTCTTGGCTGTCAGTAGACCTGCTGCAGACTGGAAAAGTCTGTTGGTCCAACAGTCCACCTCTTTTGTAGGATCGTTTTTGAGCTAATGTACCAACCAGCTGTTGTTACAAACCTACAAGTTAACAGCAACAAGTGCTATTAAAATAATAATTCATTTTATTAATAAATCTATTACATAGCCAAACTTAATTTGCTTAAACTAAGTTTAATCATATATGGTGCAATGCAACCCATTTTTTTTCTCTTGCATTTTAGGAAAACTTTTTTATCACCTTAACATAACCAACATATTGTAATTGAAATGATCTGTGAAAAAGCAAGACTTTAAAACAGCATCTACGCTTTATTAAAGATTTTTAGCTTTGGCCAATCACATGCTCACATGTTGTGAATGGATCCAATGGCTACATAGATTTTTCACAGAGAAACATAAATATAAAATGCATTTTTGTTCACTTAAATACAGGTCAAATTCATTTTTATAATTAATTAAGTTTTACTAAACTTGTATTTGGCACTAATTTAGGTTTAAAGACAGCTTCATTGGTGCATCCGGGACTTAGGGAAAGATGTACTAATATTTCTATCATACAAAAGGGAATGGGCCATCTTGCCGCTGCATTTCAAGTATGTTTTTTCTGTAATCAGCTTTACACTAGTGGAAGACAATTGTTCGAGTAATTCAAATTACTTCTTCTTCTTATTATTATTATTATGATTATTTCAAATATTTGGACTATCATCAGTCCGAATATGTACACAACATGGTCAACAGCAATGATAGACAACTACCGATTAACACACTGTAGAAATTGACTTACAAGAGATTTTCCTGAGACCTTAATAATACATTCACACTGAAGAATAACATTCTCAAGCCAAATCTTTGTTTTGTTTCCTACATTAGGTCTCAGTTGTTTTGTTCTCATTCCAATTATGTGCTTAATATTGCAGTAGCTATGAATACATTTCAAATCTATTGAACCAGTGAATGTATTCAAAAGCTATTATTGTTTCATACTGCTCGACTTGTGTGGTAGCTGAGATTTCTGAGCTGAATTCTGTCGCTAATGCAAGCTACCCGATCACCTCACCTCCATGTTTACAATTTGCATTTGTAATTACAGTGGACAATCTATTTGTTGGAGCGCTGTCAATCAAATGGCAGAATGCTTGTAGAAATATGCTTATGTTTACATGTGATAATGCTATACACAGAGAAAACATATCCATCTTACATACACAGCAGTTTATCCCCCACAAGTCTAGTAAGCTTAACAAAAGAAAGACGTATCCTAACCCATTTTTAAGAAATGTAGTTGCTTCATATGTTGAAGGTGAATATTTATCTCTGTGTGCCATGAATAGTTACAGTGAGATAATTTTTATGCAGAAAGATAAGGTTTTATTAAGTGCTTAAACTACTGTAGATACAACAGTATCCAAATCCTAAAAGATTTCCATCAGGACAATGATAAATGAAATGAACGGTGATGCTCCAAAGCTGGGCACTGGAGAGAAAGATATATTTGTGGATGGTAAACTGTGTATAAATTGTGAATAAAGTATAAATTTCATTCATTACCCAAGTGTCAAATATTTTTTTCTAATCTAGTCTGTCCATACACAAAAGTCAAGGCAGGACTTTAATTGTAAGTCTTGAGAATTCAAATTCTCCACACTACATATTAAGTGTTGCTAGCTAGTAATGCTAACAGCCACACAAGGAGAGTCCTCTACACATTATATAGCCTACAACCAATTACATATAAGATTCAGAGTAACCACCAGAGCTTTAAGAAGGCCAGAACCAGTATGCAGTACCAGCACTTTTAAAATTTCACATTGGCAGTACCGGCACTTCTTAAAGCGAACTGCAGAGACACTGAGTACCGCCACTTCTAGAAGTCCCTGGTCTCCGGCATGTACGTGTGTTTTTATTATTATTTTATTATATTGGCCTTTAATAATAAAAATGTTAAAAAGAATTTTAAAAAATGAAAGGATGTTGGAAAACCTATAAATATATCCTTAAAAACCTCTAGTAAGAGGAAAGGGCAAAAATATTCTGATAAAAGGCTAAAAATCAAGTCATTGTAAATAGGTTATGGAGGTTTACTGCTTTTCAAATAAAGCAAGCAACCGTATATTATATCACTGTTTTTGTTGTTGTTTCTATTAGAAAAAAATTAGTGTGCCCACACTTATTTTTGTCCACTTACAGCACTGGTACCCACTGCCAAATGAGCTCACTTTCAGTCAACAGTACCAATATTTTTGTTGCTATGGAAACATTATTCAAGTGGCAATAGCTGAGAGGATGTAGAAAAAGAATCAAATCAGAAGGTTCTTTAACGACTTGTGGTTGTAGGGCTTTATTTTACAAAACAGTTTATTTCTAAACTTCTAGACAACCAATTACTGTTAAGCTTAAAAACAAATCCCACATCTAACATCAGCGTTTATGGTATATGTTGATTCTTTATGTCAAACCAGAAAGAACAACTGCGGTTTTAACATGAGGCTACACACAAAGCCACAGAGACTGAAAATACATCTTCATGTGTATATATGCTCCTGTGGCACTTGTAGCTTCATCGGGTTCAGATCTAGTAAAAATCTATGTTATTTATTTGTAGTATTATTATCAGATTTAAGCCAGAAAAATAAAATGTCTCAAGTTTTGGACCACTTGTCTTTGTTAGTCCACCAGGTCCTCATGCATTTACATGTGCATAAATAGACGATTATTATTAATCCAAAAAATAATCATTGGGATAATTGAATATAGAAGCCCTAGAGGATATTTTCTTGGCACACTTTGGGCCCTTTAGTACCAATTGAGTTTAAACGCCACAGCCGACCTGAGTATTGTTGCTGACCTTGGCCAGCCTTTATGACTACAGTGTACCCATCTTCTGAGGGCTACTTCCAGCAGGATAATGTCCCAAAGCTCAAACCATCTCAGACTGGTTTCTTGAACATGACAAAGTTCACTTTACTCAAATGGCCTCCACAGTCACCAGATCTCAATCCAATAGAGCATCTTTGGGATGTGGGGAACGGGAGAGTCACATCATGGAAGATTCTGCAGCACCTGTGTGATGCTATCATGTCAATATGGACCAACATCTCTGAAGGCAAAAGTGGGTCCAGCCTGGTACTAGCAAAGTGTACCTAATAAAAGTGGCCGAAAACAAGTGCCAACAAAAAAATGAAAACAGTGCACAAGAATTCGATGCAGCCTGCACATTCCTCTGTGGAGTTAACACTGGAGGCCAGAACACTTTGGCCCGCGTTACTGGTTGGCTATTTTTAATAAGAGATGATTACCATCTTCCATAAGCTCCACTCTGAGGTTTTCTCAGGCCGTGGGGGAACAAGTGAATGAGCAATAGCAACAAAACCACACACCGACTCATTCCTGCTTTTAAAGACTTGTGTATGAGACTGAAGAAGAAGGCAAAAACAGGAGTGGCTCACCCCAAAAAGCTCCCTGTTTTTGTGTTTATGTTAAGTGGCTGCACTGAAAGGTATTTCCACTGTTACTGCACTTAGCAAATGTAATACAAATACAACAAAACAGTAGGACACAAGAAAAAAACTGCGCTGCGTGGGTGGGTGATTATTGAGGAAACAGGTGTGTTTGGTTATGTTCAAACATAGCACCTTTCAGCACACAAGCCATCATCAGGGTAAACAAAAAAAGTAGGTTTGGACACAAATTAAGAAAAAGTTGTTTTGTGTATAAAAAATATAAATAAAAAAAGATTGCTCCACTGGAAAAATCAGGAACAAATGTTTATTTGTTCTCTTTTTCGGACAAACAGTCCTGTGGAATAAAAAAAAAAAAAAAAAAAAAAAGACCACAACTAGTCCACTACTGCACTCCACTTAGCTCAGTCTGTGCCAGGGGGCTGTAGTGGATCCAGGACAGAAAGATGTTCCTTCTGTGCAGCTTACATGAGGATAGTATAAAGTCTCCTGGGGTCTGAACCAACATTACTGTCCCAGTAGCCCAAAAGCAGAGACACAGTATCCAGATTCAGCGCCACTCCAAGTGTCCTTCTCATGTGCCTCCAGAACATCCGTCCAATATGATTGAATTAGTAGCTGCTCTGTTTCGTTTTGGAGGTAGTTGGAGTAACCTATAACAGCAGAGAGGGGTTTTCTGTAGATTTATCATCTTTCAAAAGACGCATATAAAACCTCCATCAACTACTTCTTGCAGACATTCCTCTCACTGCTATTTCCAGGCATAGTATCTCATGGTCACTGATTACAATATTTCCAATTTCACAGGAAACACCTGTTGTATTTGAGATTTGGGAAAAAAAATAATCAACTACAGGTGTGGCATTTGTGAGAAGAGGAGAGTAGACCTTTTTGATCGGGTGAAGGGTCCATTACAAAGTTACGAGGAGGATCTAGTCTGTCAACTAAAGGACTACATAAAGTTGAAGACACCTGCCGCTGAAGTCAGATAATTTTAAAAATGCTTTTGTTAAAAAATCAAGGGACTAATTTGATTGGCAATAGAGATTCATAATAGTGATTTCTTCCATAAAACCACTAATGACGACAAATCTTTCATATTTATCTTTGATTGACTGCAATTTAAATGGAAGAGTACATTTTCTACTGCTTAAAAACTGAAGGGTTATCTGAGCTGCTTTGAGCATGTGTTGTACAACCTGGACAATCACTAACATGCTGAGACATAGACTGACAGATAATTCTCTCTCACATTCATTCACTATCAGTAATTTAGAGTCACCAGTTCACCTGTACATGCATATCCTAAAAACAATAGAGTCAGAGAAGTCATGGCAGCATGGGGGAGGACATGCACACCAACAGGAATTAATCCCATGACCTTTTTGCTCTGAGGCAGGAGTGCTAACCAAAGTACAAATGATTTAATCCATATTGAGGAGAAAGATTAAGAAGGGATGGCACTGCTTCTTCCCAGCAAGAAGGTCATAGGTTCCATCCACGGGCTGATTGGTCAGGATCTTTGTGTGTGGAATCCTTTTTCTACATCCAAGTAATCCTGGTTTCACTCTGTGTTTACTGACATGTAAGTTTTATGTTAAATGTAAGAAACTGTCTACTGTTTAGTTGTTCCAATAAAAGCACAAAAGCCTCAAAACAGATCTCTAAAATTAACTTGGGTCTTTTTATCCTTATCTGACCTATTTGGACCAAGACAACCCTCCTTGTAATTAACACTTTCTTTCTTAGACACCACAACTATCTGTACTTTACTATAAGTTCCCATATGAGCCAGACGTGCTATGACTGAGTGCTTTCCACTCACGTTTAATCATAACGTTTAATTGTGTTTATGTTGAGGGAGAAATGATAGGTTGGGGTTGTGAGAGACTGCCTTTTAAAACAAGTACAGACTTGATTGCTCGATATAGTGTTCTTAAATGATTATTTAAGTCTGAGATGTGGAAGGATTTTGATTGAGAAGTGTAACCACTGGGAACATTATTTTCAGTTTGCATGTCAGTAGTAGGCACTTATTACATAACATCAAGGAATGCTTTTGAATGTGTTGTTTTTTGTTGTTTGGTTGTTTGAATGTTGGTTTGAAATGTGGCCTTTACTTCCTCCAAAAGCCATAAGTGGTGGTGTTTTTGGTCCTCCTCCATCTGTACTTTGCTTTTTTTGAATTCCCCGATTGTGTGCCTTGCAAATAAATAGCTGGGAGGACCATTAGCTAGAGCAGTCTGACTCTCCAACTCGGCTTGACAACATGTGGACCCAAGCCAGCACCCTTCTCCTGTTGCTTTTCACCTGTCACTTCTTTTGGCAGGCCGAGGCTCAAGGCGACAGGAGGCAAAACATCTGGAATGACCCCATTAAGTTCAACACCAAAGCGAAGGACCTGTGCACCATGATCATCACGGGACAAGGACAGTACACCAATCTGAAGCTTTCCTGTCAGGGGCCCAAGAGGTCGTACTGGTGCGAGTATGTCGGCAGGCCGTACACCTGCGGATCCTTCAACAAGAACCCTCGCCACTACTTCGTCCAGATGATGTGGGGTCTGCGAAAGCTCGCCAACGCCTGCCTAGCTCCGAGAGTCATCAAGCCGCACATGTGCAGGAAAGCCACAGACGAATCCCAAATGGTCTTCTCCTCGGCTTCTTTCTCACGTCATCCCGAAAGAGTGGGTCAGAGGGCACCGACCCCGGCGATGGTTCAACCTAGACCAGCACCGACAAAGCCAGGGTGGTCCAGGCAGATGCAGAAACAGCCAGTACAGGGGCCAGAGAGGGAGATGCAGAGAAGTGGACTACAGTCGGCAGCACCCACAGTGGAGACCCATCGTAAGAGAATGGCCAGGCTGTACTGCTGGAAGTCACTGCAAGGGGTCTGCGCTTATGTCATTGGTCTGTTCAGGGAGTAGGAGACAGGTGAGTGCTGGGAAAGGTTTGCACTAACGTATCTATAATTTGGTCAAAAATCTAAATTCTTCATTATTACCCTTTTATACAGTACTATAGACCTACTTAAGGTTATACAGAATATATTTTAAGCACTATACAAAACTAATGTATTGGTCACTGTTATGCACACTGCAACACAAAAAATATACATACAAATAATTCCTTAAATATATTGTGATTTTTAAAATAGGTTATAAAATGGAAGGAAAAGGACTTACCTTTATTGGACATTCATTTCATTCAAAATTATTCTGTTGCAATGCAGTGAATGGATGATTTCAGATGTAAATTATGATATATTGTAGATAGTTTCTCACAAAATATTGGCTATTGGATGTTTAAATGTATGATTTTTAATTTACGGTGGAAATACTCGTTAAAGTCAAAACAGTATGTAACAATATGATCCTAAAAATGCACAATTCTGGTATAATTAATATAAAATTACAGTAATAATAATGCAAATTTAACTGCACTTAGATTTATAAATAAAGAAAACAGGATCATCTATCATAATATTGCATAATGTTTTTTTTTTCTTACTATTGTGCTGGGAGAAAAAGTTATATTTCCTGAAAGTTACAATTGTGTTGTGTTTACACCATATAATACTATAATTAATATATATATGTACATTTTTTACACTGTAACTAATGGTAGACTTGATTAATATATTATATTAATGAACATAATACTTTTCTTTTAAAACATATATCCATATGTATTTTAAAGTGGTGAACCATACCCATCAGAACTAAGTCTTTACTAGTTCCCTGGCAACAACCTACAATGATCTGATTGGTGGATTTTTTTTCTTTTTCCCAATAGCACAGAAAGAGATCATTAAAAACAGCAGTAAATATCTTTTCACATTGCATTTTATTTTTTAAATTTGAAAATATCCGTGGAATCTCCGACTTCCTCAAACGATTCCCCACTAACATTTTATTCAACTCTATACTTTCAACTGTTATTTTCTCATCTACAGATGAAGTGATGTGACATTCAGCTAAACCCAGTGTGTGCCTGTGCTGCAAGAACTACAGGGCTCTCTTCAGGAGAAATAAAGCATTGCGGTGATTCCTCCAAACAAAATAAAATGTCTGGCTCGAGATTCTCTTAATCAACCAAGCATGCACCGTCATCCACTGAAGGCTATCCACACACAATCACGCCTGCACAGAGGCACCTCACTACCCGGCACCTCCACAGAAATCCTGCTCAGTGATGCTCACAGTTGCTGCTGTTTTCTATTGCTTCATTACTATTATCAGAGCTGAGGAAGACAACAGAGGCGACACTCTTTTTGTTTCATATTTGTTTACTTGTATATAGCTTATGTAACTTGTAATCATGATTCATGAATAAGACTCACTACAATAAGAATGCATTGATTGATTTCATGTTTTTGGTGTTAAATGTTATTTAATAAAGATACATCATTTTATCCAACCTATTGTACTCTATTGAACTCTATTGTAAATCAATGTTTCACTTATTATTTTACTCTCTAATTGAGCAAGGTAAAAAACTAACATTGAGCTAGATACTACTTATAGCCTATGTCTCTTTAACACAGTTGCACTAATGCTAAGGGACGCATTAGACCTATTGGGTTAAGTTAATAATAATGGACACTTTAGCATTAGCCACCAAAGTCACCAAAATCCTATGTTATGATGAAAAAAGACAGAAGCATGCCTGATGCTTTTTATTATTGTATAATCAGGGTTTATCCATCAAAGAAAATCCTACTTTACTTTAAAGTTATCTTTGGTGGATCCTTGAGGTGTTAGTGAGTGGGAAAGAAATATGAAGAAGTGGCCCAGTAGCCTATTCAGAAGCCTAATCTTTACTTGTATGTAATTAAAACTGGCATGCATATCACTGCATAACACCAATAGTTTTAGATGTGCTGTGATGCTTACTGTGGAGTTTGCTAGCTTGTGAAAAGTTAGCTGACATCTTATTGGTAGCCTACTGTAGTGGCATATTGGATGAAGGATTTAAGTTGTTTGTCATATTTTAAAACAACATTTGGGCTCTAGTTGATGGTAGTGATGGTCCTCTGACACCAAAGACTCCGAAACATGCGCAGTAGCTCATGAAGCAATTGTATCAAACCCATAGATTGTATAAATATGGATGATATCCGCCCATTGGTCCACTATTCACCAATATTGTCATTACGAATGGGCAATAAAATGGCTGTTACATCCTGGCTTTTTCCATAGTAAATCAATGGTTTTTAGATAGCATAAACAAACATATTAATCAAAAATTCACCCCCAGAGTTGTCACGTAGTAAAAACTTAGCTCTAGAGACCGGAGCCATCTTTTGTACCAGGCTGTAAACATGAGTTTTACTCTTGTAAAGTCGCCATTGGGTTTCTCCTTATATTTCCGCTTTTGGAGCCTGCCCTCTGGTGGACGGATGTATATCGCTGTATTTCGCTGTAAAATCACCGTATGGCGGCGCCCTTACACGAGGACCATTTTAGAGGTTCCATGGGAGAGGCTTGATCAAACCACTGTGCCGAAGAGTGGTTTGGTCATGTGACTAGTGACGTACGAACCACTTTACTGCTTCATTCGGTATCAATACCTTTCACTAGTTTGGTTGTCTCGGCCAGGGACGAATTAAAGATTAATTCGCCCCTGGTTTCTGGTAGTCAGAAGTCAGAGGACCACCACACCTCAACCATTTTCATTAGAGTTCCTATATCAGAGCAAATGAAAACTGTTTAAAGATTGGTGTTGTAGCTTAACATTACTCATATAAATTAAATTACCAAATTGAAACTGTGGCGCAATATGTAAATCACAGACTATGGGTTATTTTCATCAATTTATCATGGGTTTGATTCCCGACAGAGCTGAGTATTTGAATATTTAGCTCATCAATTGAACATTTGAAATAAGATTGCATTTGCCATCTAGCCTACTACTGAACATCCACTATTAACATATTGTGAGTTATGAGTCATTTACACTTGTTTTAGGATAAAATATAATTCATAATACAAAATGTCAAGCTCTTTATAGACTAATGATATTTTACAAATAAAAAATAGTCTTTAACATGAGTTCATGTTTACTTTAAATTTTATTGTGTCAGTTTGAAACCCTACAATGTACAACAATATAGTGTAGGCCAACAGGAATGTACCTGGAAGACAATCCCCAACAATCGATGTACCTTACCAATAAATGACACGTCTTAATTGCACTTCATTTTATCAACCCCAAGATGTCCTTCTGGAGCACAGAAGCGTCATTAAAGCCACAAGTAATTAACCATTTTTTGAAAAATGTGTCGAAGCTTCAACCAAGCCTCAAACACCCATCACTTCAGTTTTTTACTTTCTGTGACCAATAACAAAATAGTTCTCGGACACCCACAGGAAAAAAGTTCTCCCCAGACGAAGTGTCAAAACAAGCTGCAAGAACTCCCAAACCAGTGCTGCAAGAAGCCACCTCAAGAACACAAACACATTTCTCTGTTCTTGCGGAGTATGTACAGAGCTTTACACTGTTACTGAGTGGGGCAATTTTCTTCCGGGGTTTGATTGTGCCACTACAGATACCATGCCCAGCAGAGAATTTTTTTATTTTTATTTTTTTACTGTGATAAAACCTAGGCAGCTCATAACAACACAAAACTAAATAACCACAGCACAACAGAAATGTATCCACAGTTTAAGAATAGTCCTGGGTTCTAGGGGACTGTAATTGTATCATCTTTGTGCATTCTGTCTGCACCTGTGTGGAGGCATTAGATGTGTTGGACTAATGTGGACCGACAGAAGTTGCATGTATCACAGTTGAGACTTAACGGCATTTCTATCAATACTGTTTGCCACTTGATGTCAGTTTAGCCAATTAATTATTCCTTTTGGTACGATTGTGATGTCCGGCTACATCCAGTTTTTGTTGCAATGCCAAAATTGACCTGTTGATGTCACTAGTGGATCATTTCTAGAGGCTCAACCTAAGCTATGTGATTTTGTCCTGCCCGTACATGTGGCTTTTTCAGCATTTTTTTTCTCCCCCAAGTCCCTTTATCACTGGCACACTGTACTACCAGATGGTCCGGAGAAAGTCCTAGAAGACTCACACTCATTTGCATGTCTTTATAAAAAAAAAAAAATCAAAGTCAAATTACTGCAAGCAGGTGGAAATTCTTCAACAGGGCAGCACAATCTGTTACCACAGATCACCTTTGTGTCCTCAACACAGACTTGGTAAGTGTTTACACGATTATACAAGGATAAACATTAAATTTTTGATTTGCAAATGATATTCATGGTCATTCTTCGACATAAAAGCCTTAGGTGAGATGTTTGGAAAGTTTCAGTTATGCTTGTTCAGCAAGTTGTGATTCATTTTCACCATATGCATCAAGGTTTGTAAGATGTTTAATCTGTATGCTTAATGCTGCATGTGTGAATTTATAATACTATGAATATAGATACTCACCCAGTCAACCTGAGCGGGAGGGGTGCTTTAAGCTGCACATAAATCAAACGGAGGCTTCTACTGAGCATAACTTCCAGCTCTATCAATATTTGCATAATGTTTGTATTTACATTGATAGTTTAATCCTAGGGTAATCCAATAATACATTAGCTATAGGCTATTTTAAATGGGTTAAATCAAGCATGAAGTGTGTGCCTGCAGTGTTACCAGGGAAGTAAGGGTACATGTTCATATTTTAACTATAGATAAGGCTTTAATGTTAGTTTATTCAGTATTCAGTTGGAATTTTCCTATAGGTGCTCTGAACTATTGCTGCTCAAGAATTACGTAAAAAAAATAAAGACCGGATTACTATATTGTACTTACATAACCTGCAATATCTGAATTGACATTGTAAAAGCTGACATGTAATTAAAAGCATCAAAAATACAAACTAATGACTAACTTCCACTGGTTTCTCTGCTGCCAGTAACTTACATTTGTTTACACTACACTCTGATTTAATGATACATTTGAAATACAGAGCCTTGTGAAAGTTTTCGGCCCCCTTGAACTTTACGACCTTTTGCCACATTTCAGGCTTCAAACATAAAGATATGAAACTGTAATCTTTTGTGAAGAATCAACAACAAGTTGGACACAATCATGAAGTGGAACGAAATTTATTGGATATTTCAAACCTTTTTAACAAATAAAAAACTGAAAAATTGGGCGTGCAAAATAATTCAGCCCCCTTAACTTAATACTTTGTAGCGCCACCTTTTGCTGCGATTACAGCTGTAAGTTGCTTGGGGTATGTCTCTATCAGTTTTGAACATCAAGAGACTGAAATTTTTGCCCATTCCTCCGCAAAACTAGCCTGGTTCTACCAGACTCTCGTACATTTCATTTGTACAGAGAGTCTGGCCTCGCTCCATTGACAAGCGCCATTTCCTTGTATGCGGGAACTCTGTTGAAGTTTAAAACTATTGGATCTGCCCAGAGTCACTCAGGATCTGCCATAGCCAATCGCTAACGTCGATCCAACGCAAACTGACGCATTACATCAACGTCATCGTTCTCAGCCACTCCCTCTGTTCGCTGATTGGTCCTACAAAAAATTGATTTCTGGAAACCTAAGAATATACAGCAATCCCAGACGTAGTACTGAAGCGAAATGAAATTGAGCGGAAGTACGTAGGAGGGCGGAGCCAGGCTACCGCAAAACAGCTCGAGCTCATGAGGTTGGATGGAGAACATTTGTGAACAGCAGTTTTCAGTTCTTTCCACAGATTCTCGATTGGATTCAGGTCTGGACTTTGACTTGGCCATTCTAACACCTGGATATGTTGATTTGTGAACCATTCCATTGTAGATTTTGCTTTATGTTTTGGATCATTGTCTTGTTGGAAGACAAATCTCCGTCCCAGTCTCAGGTCTTTTGCAGACTCCATCAGGTTTTCTTCCAGAATGGTCTTGTATTTGGCTCCATCCATCTTCCCCTGAAGATAAGCATGGACAGACCATGATGCTTCACCTCAGTGTGATCTCTGCAGTTCATCCAGAGTGATCATGGGCCTCTTGGCTGCATCTCTGATCAGTCTTCTCCTTGTATGAGCTGAAAGTTTAGAGGGACGGCCAGATTTGTGCAGTATACGACTGATTGTTGTTCTATGGACAGAGTCTCCCACCTCAGCTGTAGATGTCTGCAGTTCATCCAGAGTGATCATGGGCCTCTTGGCTGCATCTCTTATCAGTCTTCCTTGTATGAGCTGCTTTAGAGTTTGCAGTGGTCTGATACTCCTTCCATTTCAATATTATCGCTTGCACAGTGCTCCTTGGGATGTTTAAAGCTTGGGAAATGTTTTTGTATCTAAATACATTCGCAAGGCACTGTATATTGTGCAATTCTCGTCCAAACTATGGTTAACTAGATCACAGGACTTTTTTAGTCCTGGGAAAGTTATATAAAACAAATTTGGAAAAACTAATGAGAAGTTTATTTAAGGACTTACAATAATTTTTTGATACTGCAACAAAGTTCATCAGTACTGTCCACGCCACTTTTTTCAAACTGACTTAATGAGAAATTTTGGTTTAATTGTTATGTAATGCTTAGGGCGACACTGTGTTTTAAAAACTGTTGATGCTGAACAGTCTGTTCCTGTTGCCTTAGTGTAAGGCCCTTGCTGCTTAAAGCCACCCTGCGTAGCTTTTAGCCCAAAATCATTGACATAAGATCGGTAGAATCATGCCTAGCTCACTGACACAGTACCCTCTGGACAGAAACCTACAAAACACTTTACTGCCACCTGGATAAGGACATATGGCGAGAGGTGAGTGAAATGCTCTACCCCACGACCCATATGATAAAGAAAAACGGCCAATACACAACCCTAGTAGAGTCAAATTTGTACAAAATACACAAAAATGACCCTACCATTTCAGAAGACCTGTTCTTTTTACAAACTTGCCATCTTAAACATCTCTACTTGTAAATAAAGATTGCGCTGCTTCTGGTGCAGTTGCACAGAGAGGGATCTGTGCCCTCTGAGTGGCTTTAAATGGTAAATTAGCTTTTCTTTCATTAATTTTGATGTTGTATATGTTTATTCTAACTCAAATTTGTATCTTATATATAAATCTATTTTGTTGTTTTTTTGTTTGTTTTTTGGTCAACAAGAACAAAAAAGAAAGAAAGAATACAACTCTTTCTTTCAAAGAAACATAACCTACATTTCCCACACCCAGAAATGTATACTCCTTAACTTTCTATTTTTACTTTGTCAAGTAGTATCTCTATTGGTTCATCTTTTCTAAATATATCATCATTTTTGTTTTTGTTATATTTGACTACAACTTAAAACTGTTGAGCCATTCCTTCATTTTGTTTTAATTTGTTGTAATCTCAGTTGTAGATCATTACCTGAAAACAATAAAGTGGTATTAGCCGCAAATAGGATACATTTTAATTTAGTTGATACAAAACATAAATCATTTATATTAATCAGAAATAATTTTGGCCCCAGTACTGATCCCTGGTAGCCTGGCCAGCCTCGACTAACTTTTTCCTTTTCTATACAAAGAAGTTAGTCTGGTACGCTGTTGCTTGTGTTCAATTTCAAAGACAGGTTCACGGGCATAATGTTAACCAATCAGAGAAACGCTGGGACGCAAAAAAAAGGCAACACTACACAGCCAGTCCGCCATTGTGAATGTTTAGGATTAGCCGCGCGAGCCGAGTTACTTGTATGACATAGCAAACCACACTCTGCTGCAGACAAACAGCTTGTAAATGGTTCGTCCGCAAAATTGCAGAGGAAGGGATTTTCTGTGAGGAAGGGACCAGACCGTCCAGCTTTTGAAAAAAGGAAAACGGTCTGGTATGTGTATGTGTGTAAGTATGAGTCCTCAACAGTCAAACTTTAAACTCAAACACTCTTTACATATGTATTTATATATAATTTATCCTGGAACTATTGTAGTTTCTCAATGTAAAATAAATTATTTACATTTAACCATATTTGTGATTACACAGACAGGAACTCATCTAGAATTTCATTTCACCAAACCCACACAACTGTAGTAAGACAGTAGTAGCACCTAAAATACACAATCAAGATCAATATTTACAGCTGGAACACCACTGGAGGCAATGTAGGTTAAATCTCTTGCCCAAGGACACAACGACAGTATGTGGGGGAGAGTGGGATGTTATGATGTTTTGGGTGTTTATGTTTCGAGCGGGGATCGAACCGCCCACCCGTCGGTCATGGACGGCCGATTTGTGATTCTTATATTGTAATGGGAGTGAAGAAATCCATACAGCTTATAAAAGCTTTCCATGTTAGAGAACCTCTCCTCTATTGTGACCAAAGCTGTGTCTACAAGTGGCAGGAAAAACTCCCTTTCAAACTGTTCTTTTGGAGTTGACACAGTTTGCTCTCTTCCTTCGTACAGAAACTGTCTTTCATCAGACAGGCATCAGTTTTGGCAGCAGTCAGGCCCTGACTCCGATAGGTCTGTAGAAATTCTCTCACTCCCATTGTTTCTCTTCTTAGTGTCTCAATAAAGACTGTAGGGCTCTGCAGAATCATGCTCAGGTTGTAGAGATACTGCAATAGCCCAAAAAAGCTGATTGACTTCACGGATGACATGGCTGCAACAAGGTTGAGGGTATGACTTCCACAAGGAACATAAAGAGCCTTATTGTTAATTTCAAGCACTCTTTTTTGAACACCCTGTTTCTTTGCCTGCATGTTACTTCCGCTATCATAGGACTGCCCACAACTGTTGGAAATATCCAAACCTAGTTTATCAAGATAACCTAGAATTGACTCACACAAAGCCCTAACCTGTGGTATCCACTACATTGAGAAAGCCTACATAGATCTGGCATGGAGTTCATGATGACAGAGAAGCATTTGGCTTTCCTAACTCTCTCAACAACGGCATCTATGGTCCTTTTTGCCAGAATGTTGATGAGCTTATTTTGTGGTAGCTGTCACCTAACTCTTCTGCTTGTATTCTCCGCAGGTGAAAAAAAACGGAAAGCAAGATTATGTTCTGCCAGATGAGTGACAATTGCAATAAAACCTCCTTCCAGTGTTTTACTTCCAGAGAAAGTAATTCCTGGCTAACCTGATCAATGGCTGTGTTGGTTAGCCCAAACCAACCGTCTTCCATTTGACATCTGTCTGACTCTGTACTCTAATGCCCCCCCATAAAAAAGCCACTGAAAAATCCCATCACGTGACCATGTGTGCTGTTATCCTGTTGTTGTCTGTTGTCTAACGGCAACTGTTGTTATGTATGTTATGTCTGTAAAAGGCATTTCATTTTCCTGAAGACCACAGCGCTTGAAAAATGGCTGCACGTGAAGCACTTTGTGACTATTGTCTGTGAAAGATGCTATATAAATAAACTTTTACTTACTTGATTTTTAGCCTTTCTGACAAACTGTGCCAATTGTCCATATGTTTCTTGTAGTCCAAAGACCTTTCATGCATTGTTAACTGGGAAGACAAATTCTTCCAATTACATGTCGTCCAATAACTGGAAGGTTGGTGGTGGTTTGATCTTTGCCTTCTCCAGTTCATACTACCACTGTGTCCTTGGGCAAGACACTTACCTTCACCCTCCTCGCTTCAAATGTTGGAGCACTGTTGTTGTTCTCACATTTCTTGCTCCTAATAGTTTTAGCTGTCATTAGCTGATATACTGTATGTCTGCGTGCTTTAGTCACATGATGTTATGATACTATAAATGAAACCTGAAATGTAATAAATACAGTTGAAAGCTCTCCTTAGGCTCTGCCCTGCAGTGGTTTCTGAATTAAACAATGATGTTCTTAGAGTAAGGGCACTTGAGGTCACCAACCTAAATCCCACCTTATCCTCTTGCAGGTTTTAGTCCAGATTCCATGGCTTTCCTCACCAACGCCACCATCCTGCTGATCCTGGCCTGTGTTTCCCATCAGCTGGTGCTCAGCAGCTGCCAACGAACCAATGGACGTAAAACAAGAGGCATGGATAGGGACAGGACAGGGCTGCGGGTGGGCGGCCAAACCAAATCCAACTCCCTGCAGCCCATCAAGGGCAAAACGGTGACCCGAGACATGGCCGAGTGCACATGGGCCGTGACCGGCAACAAACTGTTGACAATGGGCGTCACCTGCAAAAAGGGAGGCCAAAGAATCAGCTGTGAGTTTGTAGCACGGCCAGAGGTGTGTCTACAGTACACCACTAACGCCAAACTGTACTGGAAGCAGATTGCGAGGGCCCTCCGGAAGCAAAAGGGTTTGTGCCAGGACAACAACGCACTGGTGAAAGCAGGGATGTGCAGAAAAGCTACAAGAGAGGCTCACTTCAGGCTTCAAAAAACAGAAAAAAAGACGATCCCACGTCTCAGTCCAATATCTTCACCCATGGATGTCAAATCCTGTCAACGCTAACAAGAAGCTGGCAGAGGAGTACTGTTCTCACTCCTGGTCAAGTGTCTGCACCTTCTTTTTCACCATGGTTAAAGACTACGACTGTTGACACTGCAAGGAACTGTGGTGTATGCCTCTACAGTCACGCTTTTCTTACACTAATAATGAAGCCTGCTGTGCCATGTGTGTCAAATATTGTTTGAAAGTTCTATCTAACATTATACGTGTTTCTGGCTTATGTAGTGTTGTTAATAGACACATAGTTTGAATAAGTATATCTGATCATAAATAGGTACGTCACTAATTAACTAAATCTACAAAAAATCGTTATACATATTTTTCTGGCTTACTTGGTGCTAAAATTCTGTTGCAGGTACCTTTTCTCAACCTGCTCCCAACTTAACTTTGGTATGGCTTGATTGAAATGTAAACCCCACAGAAACTGCAGACATCTAAAGAAACCCAAAACTAGTGTGTCATGTTGCCACTGTGAATGTTGTTTTTTTATCCTAAGTGAATAACAAGTGTGAACAGAGACTACAGAAACCAACTCTAGGTGGACTAAACAATCAAGACTAAACCAGGACTAGTGTATATCTGGTCTTATCCAAAACTAAAGCAGGACTAAGCCCAGGACTAAATGCAA
Source organism: Perccottus glenii (assembly GCA_024416835.2). Lineage (NCBI taxonomy): Eukaryota > Metazoa > Chordata > Actinopteri > Gobiiformes > Odontobutidae > Perccottus > Perccottus glenii. Next base: position 11,544,151 of record CM044554.2, read on the forward strand.
GTCTTAACCAGAAATTAAACCTTGACTAAATTGAGACTCAAACAGAACCAGACTAGGAAAATAAAAAGGATAAAAATCCTCAGGACTACAAAAACTCAGAACCAGAGCTGTATTTCTTGGCCGAATCCAGAACTACAAAGTAAATGGGGTCTACAGTGGGACTCAACCAAGACTAAAAGTAGGCCTTAATTTGGACTAAAATAGTATGTGGACCAAACCAAGATATACATAAAACTCAGGACAAACCAAAACAAGAGCCATAGCCACACTACTAATCCAAACTAAACCCAATACTCACAACTTTAACATTAAAATAATAAATAAATGCTTTTGGATACAAAACTATCCCATTGCGTCTCTGTGTCAGATCTGAGTGTGCACAGAACTACTGAGACGTTTTTGCAGGAGATTAACGGTTTGAGCATGTTAGGTATTGACACAGTAATTTAACCAGAGGCGGTCAGATTTTCTTATTGCATTCCTTGGCACTGACAGGCCTCTGAAGTCCTGTTCTCATAAAACAGTCACATGCTCAGCTCTACTTGTAAAATCAAAGTCAAAGGCAAAGGCGAGTTGGTTTCTTCCATACCGCTCTGAGATTTAGATACTGTATTTATTTCAGATCAAAGTGGATTGTTTTTCACCTAAAGATATAGTATATATGACTGAAATCATTGTCAATTAATTGAAGGGGCTAATGATAAAAGAAAAATCAGTCAGACAAGTTATTTTAATTTGACTTCATAACATTATATCAAGTTATATCTTGTGTTAATAATATGACATTGTCTGTTATACATTATTTTGATGGCTTTTGCAATGTTTTTTTCCTTTTGGCAATAATGCATTAAGTAATATTAACCTGAGATAAAACGATAGCTTTCCTCTGTACTTCTGTGTGTTTCAAGGTAACATGTTTCTTTCCAACTTTCAAATGTTTAAATTTGACAAATATGTTATGCAAAAACAATAGCATGTATAATAGTATAGCATACTAATTTATTGTATAGTTTGCATTTTATAGTACAGTATACTATTAATATAGCATAGCATTAGCACAGTAGTGTAAAGCATAGAATGGCATAACATAACAAAGCATAGTATATAATATCAAAATAGACTTTCGTACCTTTAGAGAGCCAGCGTACATACAGCATCCAGTGTTACCCAACCCGCATTTTGAGAACCAATTACTAAGTTTAAATCTACATGTAGATTTACATGTGTATGCGCCGGCATATTTTGGGGTTTATTATACCCCAAAACACAGTAATGACAGATTGCATCTAAACATAACACAAATACTGTATAAGAACATACAACATAAATATTAACTAAATTTGTATGGGTGACTAATTTTATGATGGTGGCCATGGCCCCAATGGTCCCCCTTTTGAGGGATCCCTGCCTTTACACAGTGTTTTGGCCTTTTTAGCAATACAGTTTTCATTCTTTGTCTTTTTTTCTTTAGTATGGCTGTGACCAGTCATTATTAATACCAAAATATTATCAATACTTCAACATGCTGCTGAGCACTGCTGCCTCTCCTGTAGACAGGTTCAGTAATATAATAAGCTTTATTTATATAGCGTTTATCAGAGACAGCAGTCACAAAGTGACAATAGTCACAATAAAAGACAGTAAAAATAGACAGATAAATACATATTATAGCAAAGTATAGTCAGTCATAGCAGCCTTGAGCCTATGTTTGAACTTGTTTTTTTTAAAGTGTTCACGGAGTCCAGTGAGCACAGGAAAAGATAATAAGGTCACTTTGTTTTGACAAATAAAACATGTCAGCAAACATCAGAAAAACTAAAGTGACTGGTCTCAAATGTTGTTGAGCTCATTGGACAAAACAAAATGTGTATAATAATTTGACTCTAACACTCAAATTCTTGTTAAAGTTAACTTTACCAAAATACAAAAAGCCTTGAAATCATGTACATGTAGCCCCTACTCATTTTAGTTATATCCCAAAAGATGGAGTGATTTCTTTTGCACAGTCCCAGTGCACCCATCCAAGATTAGCACAACTTTACGTACTACATGATACATTATGTGACGCAACAGTCCCATGTACCTTTTTCCACAATACAGTTCCAAACAGAGACCATTTGTTGGGTGCAAATACTGAACAGTGTTTCCTCAACATATTGTTAGCGCTATAAAATCTCTCCTATAGACAGAGAATTACTTTCCAACTGTGATGTTCAAAGGAAATAAAATACATAACAGTCTAATTTTTAATGTTTGTGTTAGAAGCAGACGGATAGTTACAGAAGCTCTCCACTCCCTCTACTGGTTAATTTGTTGTACAACAAACCACCCAGGAAGGCACTTTATGAGTCTTTTTTGATTCTTTCAAATACTTCTTTTGGGCTCTATGGCATCAGGTCAAGATTGTAACTTCCTACCTCTAACCAAGGTTTAGAAGTAAACATGTTATGTATAAAGACGTGCAGGTAAAGTGTTTGGTGGGTGTGTCTGGCGTAGATTGTAATTTCAGGCTTTAAAAATTAGAAACCTTATGGATGGCTGAATGAATGAGCTTCTGTAGCACTCTGTCTTTGCAGTTGTAGGAACAAAAGGTAATGGCTCTTTCTGTTCCTTAATCCTGTCATTTTGGACTTAACACGTTAATAATAACAATTATCTAACTGCCAGCAACTAAACCCACAGCGCCTTCATTCGACCGGAACACTGCAGCCCCAGGACATGCTGTAATTTGAGAAGGGTCAATGACTTTCCTTATTTATGATATTCATCTTCATGTTCCGCTGTAACATTAAGATTACCTTACCGCTTCATGACTCACTGCAGGTTGCATTCTAGACTCCTTTTTTGGCAGACTGGGCATTTCAACACTCTTGTGACTTGCAGCAGAAAGTAAACTAAAGTGCAGTTTTGTAATGCTACAAAGTGGGCGGTTTACCTTTTTCAAAGAAGTCGATGTAAGAAGTTGTATCTAAACTCATGTGGATAGACAAAACACCTGCTGAAAGATAAATTTGACATGTAATTAAGCACTAAGTAGTCTTTTGAAACAGGTTTTGTGCTTACATACTCAGATAACATTAGATGGTCCATCAAAGACTTCATTGTTGGTAATGTTTTGAAATTACGCTCCATTCAAATGAGACCTGCATTAATCTAGCCTTATATAACGATCACCATTAACTGTTAGGAGCTGCCACATTATGCTCCCTTAGAGTAGATGCATCCAATAAAAAGACACTAAATGGGCTGCTATACACTGTTGGCCTGACTGAGTGTATAATTCTGGTCACTATGCATTGTGCCACTACTACTTAAAAGCTCATAGAAAACAAACAGTATGTTTTTTTCTCCCATTCAAAAGCATTCTTCCGTCTCGGAACTATGTAGTGGTCTGACTATTCGTGGCTTCTGATTGGCTGAGGCGAGTGGGCCCTTGATGGAAATCTAAGTAGAGAGAACACCGGGGACACTAAGAAGAATTGGCACCCGGTGAATAAGTTTGTGCTTACAACAGACTATTCTTTTTTTTTCAAGTGTTAATTCCTTTGTGTGAAAAGAGCTTTGTGAAACATAAGAACTTGAATATCTGGAATGCTACAAATATTGCATTGTTAGTGTGAAATGAGATAAGTGTGTAACAAAATCTAGGAAGGAAATCAGATTTGAACAAGCTTGCAATCACAAATCTGAATAAAACAGACTGTAAGTTGATGCATTGCTCAATGGGGGTATTTTGTGCTGAAGCTTTATAGCTGTTTAATATTTTGTCTTCAGGAGTTGGGGCTTGTTCACAGTGTCTTCCTGCAGTGGAGTAGAAGAGGAACATCAGCACGGCACAATTTGATTTATGACAGACTGAAGTCCTTAGCCGTGGGCCGTATCGATGTCGAGTCTTAATGATTAACAGCTATATTAGCCTCCCATGATCTAGGCACATTAAAGTGATGTCAGACTGCTAGACGTAAAAGGACAAATAAAAAGAACCATTTACTAGTTTATTCACTGCATTTATTTAACTATGGGCTATATTTAATGAATGCCAGAGGGTTATGGTGGACTTAAAACAGAATGTCCTCAAAATTACGATTGTAACAGCACCACATCCTATCATAAGATCAGCCTTTCATCTTTTTTTCCTTGTTTAAATGGATTGACACTTATGAGAGCAATTTCAGCCAAACTGTTTCCGGGTTACTGACCTGATGCCCTCTTCATCATACCAGGGTCATAAGTTTGGAGACTCTGGTTGAAGCAGTGGAGTAACACAACAGGACTGATGCCATACTGAACAACATGGACCACCCCCTGCATTCGGTTTTAGAACAACAGCAGAGAGCAGCCAGTGGACATCTGAGATCCGATTTGATTCATACAGAGCAAAAATCACAATTTCAGACATTTATTCTCTTTCCTAAGCTTTAATTATAGAAGTAGAATTATAGAGTTTGATCAAAGTATTTTACCCAATGTGCTTGAGTCAATTTTTTACAACTAATTAAGCTTCACTTTTGTGGTATCACAGTGCATAGCCTTTTTATTTAATAGCATTCTTCTGTCTGTAAAAACTTTCATTAGTGTGAGCCAGAGATGGGTTTAAAAATGTATGTGAGATTAATTGCTTCAGTCTCAGGCAGACAGAAATGCAATTGTGGATTCCTAAATTAAATTTTGACATGAGCTGAGGTGAAATGTGTTGGGGGGGAAGCAGTGGCTTGTGAAGAATGCATGCCACTGCACAGAAACTTTTAGGTGGATATACAACACTGACTTTGGTTGTTTTCATTAAGTATAGATCCTTTTGACCGCATGGTGAAAGTCTGTGCAGAAAGTTTTTGTAGCAGGACGTCATACTGGAATATCAGGACGCTTCACACGGTAGCGGAGAAAATCCAGCAGCCAGCAGCTATTTGATCCGCCGCCATGCAAGAGGAGGCACCTGGCGCCCAGTCTGCACCCATAGGTCCATGAGGAGCAGGCAGACACTTCTGCCCCAGGCACAGAAGTCTACTTGAATACCAACCTTAGCTTCACATTGTACAGATCAACAAAACATCACGTGTGGTCTTTTACTTTTACTTAAATAGCGGATACTGCTCATTAATATTTTTTTGTACATTATAATTTTTTCTTCTCATTTTTGACTGAAAAGAGAAACATACATTGATATCTTATTTGTAGTATACAGATGACAATACAGATTTTAAACGGCATTATAGTTCAGATTTTTAGATTAAATACTCACACTAAAACATATGAGGCAGATGTAATTATGAAACAATACAGGGGCCTAACAGACAACTATACTTTAGATCATAATAAAATGTTATGTGTTTCTTATAAAAAAAGAGTGGCACTAGCGTTCACTCTAAGCTCTGCTGCCCCCCCGTGGACATGCTATTCCAAAAGACGTGTGCTCCTATCTATTGAGCTCAGGAGCCTTAACATCTAGAAGACACAGAGACTAAAGATGTCTTTATATGACTCAACAAATGTCTATTAGTGTCTCATTACTTATTGATCACTGACAGATGCGTTGCAACAAACATCTTCATCGGACAGTCATTTGTAATTAATGAGAGTGCGAATGGTGTCGACAAGTCTCCTTTAATAATTCAGGTGCAGTATTATATTCTCTAAGCTGCGTTTAACACATGCAGGGAGCACAGCACACAAACAAGTAAACAACTGTTAACAGTGCAGTAAAATATGTCATCAAAGATGGAGGGTGAGTTTAAAATAGACAGAATATGAAACACCAAAGACATACATGTTGTCAATATTAATGTATGGTTCCAGTTTGACAACAAAACAAAAACGATATGCTATGATGGTCATGTGAGGCTGTACTGTTTGAAGAAAGCGTCATACGTCAAAAATGACAAGCAGCAGTAATACAGACTAATTCAATCGATAAGCATAAGCAAGTCATTAAGAGACAACAACTGTAAATCAATAAACTCATCTCAGCAGCATGGTGGTCCATCACTCAGCGCTGTTGAACACGTTATAACGCTGCATTAATCATTGCCGCCGCACAGGTACATCAGAGCCTTCTGGTAGTCGCCGTCCGTGTCCTCCTGGAAACCCACACCCCAAAAAATAGTGTTGAAACTATATTCTAATGGTCCCAATGACTGCCAGAGGGTTTTAGTATCTTCACCCCTTTGGAAGGGTTTTAAAAGGAGCATGAGGTCACTGATTATACAGTAATTCATTATTTAAAACACTGGTTTGCAGAATTCCAGAAACAATGCCAGTAGCAACAGTGTGGTTTGAGAGGTCTATAGAAAATGATCCAACATGGCGGTGTGCTTGGACACAGCAGCTCTTGGCTTGGTGATATAGCAACAAATCAGACAAAGTGGACTTTCTAAAAAACTAATGCTAAGAATGGCATTATATCAACATGTCTATAGTTTGTCCAAGCCTGTTTCATTGTATGGATGTTCACATTGAATGGCTGATTGCACTTTTCTTATTTATTTTATTAGTAATTCCCTCCTAAACTCCCTAAAATATGGCAACATAGCAGCTGCTCAAAATCAATTTCTTTACCTGGAACTGCCATTATATCAAATATATTTTTTAGATTTCTGCTAACTGCACTCAGACCCGGAGCTCAAACTCAACAATTTTTCTTCCAATTTTATCAAGCTCTTTTTCACAAAAGAATATACCTTAGTTAGCTGCATGTTTATTCTGTAAAGTTCACATAGATTTGGTGAGAAATGGTTTATTTTTCTGTTCTAGGAGCGCCTCCATTTTGTCTCCAGGTTGCCAGTCACAAGGAGACAGTAAACAGGGCAGTTGTAGCACATTTTGAGTCCTCACCATTGTCACCAACAACTGTCACATTTTTTTATATTTAAATGTCCAAGCATTTATTTTTTGGGATACTTGCTGGAACTCCAGGTTAATGTCCACAAGCTGTCACTTGGTTAAATTCTACACATGACTGCATTTACTCCCAAGTGCCTTTTTAACTTGTCGATCTATTCAATTCTGGCCAATGGGGACTATCATATTTTAACATAATATTTATTTATTTATTTCACTGTAGGAACATCTGGCTTCAGGAAAATAGACACACTCACACGATGGGCCGCTATGAAAAGCAGTCTCATTATGATAAACAAGGCATTTAAAGAAAATCATTAATCTCCACTCCATCAATGCGCTTCCATGAATAGTGTATAAGCAGCTTTGATATAGCACAGCCAGCTGGTGCATGTGCTAGATTATTAGTATCATCACAAACATTTCTGCTTACTCTGATATCTTTGAATAACTTGAGTAGACTTGAGTTCTGAAATTCCGTACCTGGATAGTGGTGTACAGAGAGGCTCCATATTTCTTTTTAAACTCGGCTCGGATGTCCAACATATCCACCTCGCTCCTGGACACCATAATCCTCATCAGAGTGTCATCGTCTGTTCCTGCACGCTGAACATGCAAAGAAACAAAAGTATTCTTTTAATATAACACTTTGAATTGGATCCCTACATCTACTGTTGTATCTAGTCCTGGTGATTTTATTATTGACTAAATGGGTTCAAACATGGGATAATTATCTGAGGGACTGGTTGGTAGACACTTGTAATCTTTTAAATCTCTGGGCAATTTTGAGCGAGCCGTTTCAGGCAGCTGTGGGAATTACAACCTTCAGGACCAACAACGTATCTAATCTACTAAACATAATGACATCACACACACAAAGGTATTTGGTTACCTACCCTCATTGAATTGTTCAAGGATTTAGCAAAAAAGGCTGGAACACTTTTGGTGCATTGTACTGTAAGAAAAAAAACCTGATGTGAAGATTCAATCTTTTTAAATACATGCGTTCTTACATTTAGCAAATATATTATAAAGTCATATTGTGGATTTGTGTTTTAAAGAGCAGCTCTGAAATGATTTATACAAACTCTTACCAACGGCAAGGAGCAAGTTCTCCAAATTCCCAGTGGTCTCGCCTTTAATGCTCTCCTCGATATCACAGCCAGCAATCTTCTTGTAGGCGGCAAACACTGCGAGAGCAACAAACATATTGACACATAAAGGTGACATAACAGACCTCCCCATTATCAAATCTTTTTTTATCACTAGAAATTGTCTAAGATTAGGGCTACTTACTTACCCAACATTGCATACATTTCCCTTCTTTATAAATATTACACCTGTCAATGGTATTGTGCAATAAAATGATCAAATAGCATTTTGGTGCAACATTTATGGCCTTTTTGGTGGCTTTATGATACTTCTTTGCATTGCATAGTAAAGATATTCAAAGTCAAAATAACTACATCGAACATGGATTATTGTCAGATCTAATGCTACAACAGGAAACTAGAAAATGAATAACTTTACTGGCTTTACATTTAACTATTGACAATCAAAGAGGATTCAAAGAGAACTGCCAAAGCATTAACCAATTTAATCAATGTACATTTTTACTATAAGCAATTTCATTCAATTGCATTGGTAATTCTCTCCAGTTCGCTGATTGGTTAAGTCCATCCAATTGTGTCCAGAGGCAGTTTGATTTGCATCTGTTGGTACTGCCCCCTGGAAATCCAACTCAAAGTCCAAACTCTGCAGACACAACACTGATATTTACTAGAGAGAGAGGGCTGGTTCAACTATAGGTATATATATATATAGTTTGGAGACTTTAGTTGAGGTAGTGGAGCAACAGACACACAACAGAACATATGCTACACTGAACAACATGGACCATCCCCTGCATTGGGCTTTTGAACAACAGAGAGCAGCCAGTGGACGTCTGAGATCAGTGAGCTGCAGGACAGAACAACACAAGAACTCCTTCTTCCCAACTCTAAGTCGATCATGACAAAGAAACATGTATTTATTTTTTATTTAATTATAGTTCTGAAGACTACCAGAGGTGGTATTAAAACTCTTTTAACTAGCAGCCTTCTGTATCTATATGACAGTATACAGAGGCTGGACCATGTTGTTTTAAATAGCAGCCATCTTGCTACACATTAAACAAACATCAATAAAAGTGCAAAGGTTTTCATGAACTGATCATCAATCTCCCTCTAAACTGGGCCTATTATTACAAAACATTTGTACCAACAGTCAATTATATTTCTATTATTTTTCCATCCTTTGTGTATTGTGCCAAAAACAGACAGTTTAATGATATGTATTATATTTGACACTTGACATTCCATTGAAACACATTGGTGTGATATGGAACATGAGGATTCTAAAAGGCTGTCATCTTATGTTTAAAATCCATAACATCACTCGGCAGGACACTATTTTTTTTCGTTTGACTGACTACCTAGCCTGGCAGCAATATTCCACTCTGACTTGTACAACAGCAGCGTTTTTAACCCTCAGGACAAGCACTGAGCAGGTGCTCCTTGTTGATCTCATCACTCTGCCAACGCTTGACAAACAACCTTTCACTTCGTGACATGCTTTCAATTAGTGGTTGGTCCTTGACATGTTTTGGACACAGTTTTGTGATTGGTTAGATAAAGCAAGCATGGGCTTGTTTGTGTTTCATGTAGATGAAGTTATCAGCTAAACCATGAAGTGGATGGCAGCGCTGTTTTGTGTTACCTTTTAGAAGATGCTCCGTGCTGCGGTTGCCAAGAATGTTGATGAATTTTTCCTCGTCTGTGCCACACTTCCCCTCACCGGCAGCATACAAGTCCTATAATGGCAGAGACACACAGCAGACTGGAGCAGCTGTGCACACATACACTCACACATCAACCTCGCAGACATGATTTATTGGAACACATAGGCAGAGCAAAAAAAATGACAGTGCTGATGTAAGACCTTGCACAGTGCCAAAACACTGCAGGACCTTTTGTTTTTCCCTACAGTGTATCTGCAATACTACAGAAAAACTTTGACCTGTTCACTTTTTAATTTAACTGTATATTATAATACAAACATAATCAGAAGAATTTGTATTTGAGAAGAACTGTTGGTTTATGAGATTTGGTTTTTGAAGATTTATCTCTAACTATTGACTTTTGCTTTGCTCTTTCTTGACCTTTAGCTTCAGTGATTTGTGGTATTTAGTCTCACAAATATGATTATATACCTCTTGTTGACATTTGGTGATAATTAAATTACATCTGCTCAAATGTTTCTTGGTCAACGTTAGATAAAGCTGACGTGTACTTTTAAAGCAATGTTTAAAGACAGTAGCAAGGTAGCAACTTGTCAGGCATCTTCCTCCAGGTCCCGAGGAACCCTTAGTGGCTCAATGTGGAGAGGCAGCTAGTGTTCTTTCTGTCATTACCCATTAGTTCATGACCACAGTTGAGAGTAGCTTTGCCTTCTGGCTCTATTCCCTCTTGCACTGTAAAGTTAAAGATACATGGCACAACTTCTCTCTCTTCACCTGGCATCCTGTTTTTTTCCTAGAAGAGAGCCCTGGCATCAGATTTAGGAGTGTTGATTTACATTCCAACAACAGACGCTAGACGGCTGAGTGTGAAGACAACATGAGCCACAAAACAGAGATACCAAAGTCACCACAGTGAATCATACACTTGTGGCTGGAGTTTTGGCTCCTTGACATGGAATTGAACCCCGGTCTTCCTGCACGACGGGTAGGGGTGCTCTCTACTAAACTAACGAGGAGCCACAGATAAAGCAACAATTTACTGCTACAATCTGTGATGATTATGATTAATATCATGCATGATGTACACTTGTAAGACTGTAGCTTTTCCATATGCAAGGCATTAGTATGGATAATTTAGAATCCAATATTTGTTAAATATGACATAATAAAGTCAGTGTTAGGGTGTAATATGAGATGCTTAATTGTTTTTTTATTTTTTATTATTGCAAGGTGTACAGGAATACCAGTGCTACATATTTGAGTGTGCCTGTGAAAGTGAGGCTATTATAACTTTGAAATAAGCACTAAGCATTATTGGCCATAATGAAGAATAAAGTAAAGTTTTTGTGTTGCTATATTTTCCTTGGATCTTTACTTACCTTGGCATCTTTCTCAATCTTCCCTTCGTCTACTTCTTCCTCCCTGCTCGCCTACAACAATAACAGAATGAGAGGCAGACAGATAGATAGTAAGACAGACAGGAGGACAAACAGAAAGCAAAAGTGTCAATAGAAACACTATGAGCTGAGAGCTCCCTCATCTCTGTAACCCCTGAAGATTATATGTTGTTATATATGGATGTTAAAATAATTATTAGGTTCGGATCACGAACGAGACGACGGAGACCGTACATGGTAAATTTAGGAATGGAAGACCGGTTTAATTCTTGCAAGAATGAAACAAATCTAACAACATGCAACAATGGTATATTGGGATTTGCTTAACAGGTTTACAACATGAAGTTTTTATAGAAGCTTCCATTCACCAGTGTTACAGCTGACCACTGGAGGCAAGGTGGGTTAAGTGTCTTGCCCAAGGACACAACAACAGTATGAACCGGTTGAAGGACGACCGCTCTACCACTGCGCCCCTGCGTCTTGTTTGGATTAGCCTGGCGCCAATAGGAGATACGGCTAAAGACATTAAGTTATACTTGTATGTGGATAAGCATTTAAACTGGAGCAAAAGTGAGAGCATAATATATATAATATACAATTACTATGACAATGGAGATTCCATTTCTGTCTGCGGACCGGAGCACATTTGAGAAACAGCAGAAATAAAACACCTACACCTCTCATGATTTTGTAATGGCTTCACCGGAGGTTCTCATTATCAGGAAAAAGAAACATAAGTCTCCAGCATCACCCGGGCTGTACCTGCAGAAGGATCACCAGCAGCTTCTGATAGTGGCCTGAAGTGTCACCGCAGATATCTTTCTCCAGTTTGCTGCCGAACTCTGGAGGGAAAAAGGAGAAGAGTGGCACAAGATTGTTTACACTTGGAGCTCACTACAGGCACTTAATAGATCCACCGACCCCGGAGGCTATTTTTGCTGGAAAGGTCTTTGACAGAAGAGATTTGATGGATATTGTGGACTTCTCTTTGGTGGAGATCAAATAAAAAGACCTCTTTGCCCTCAGCGCTGTTGGTTTTTCTTACATACAATCTTCCACTGTGGTAGCTACAATTTAAAGCTGACATGCTAAAAACATATTTGGAATAATACCCAACCCTACAGGTCACAGCGGACAAACTAATCTATCAGACTTTTAAAAGAAAACAATACAAATCTATGGTGACAATGGTGACACCTTCAAAGTTAAATGTTCAGTTAATTTATTCAAATATTAAAGGCCAAAATGGTTTTGGTTATGGGTGTTCATATTTTAAGAGCATTCAACACCATCAGACCAGCTGTTCTAAGTGAAAAACTAGACCACAGTCTGGGTAAATGTGTCTCAGAGATTCCTCAAGGTTCTGTTCTGGCTCCATTCCTGTTCACTTTATACAGTACACTACAGACTTGAGTCGAGCCACATTCAGAAATGTTCTGACAATAAAGCAATTAGGGCTGTGCAATTAATAATATATAATAATAATTTTGGCTCCCAAAAATCACAAAACCTATGTAATTGAGAAAAAACAATAACTTAGTCACATTGTGTTTTGCTTGTTATTTTTGGCCTGAACACTTTATAAAACCCATTATGTGATACACGACGGTGTCTACAACGCATGTCAACACTTTTTTTCCACAAGATTGTGGAAGTGCACTACATTGTTGATCTTTATGGATTATTACAGAAGTTCAGTATTGTTCAATAAATCCAACATATTTCAACAAGTCACTGAGTAATCTTATTATTATTAATTGTGAGTTCAATAATGACCAAAATAAAATTTGATTATGATTTTTTTACCTAATCCAGCAGCCCTAATAGCAATAGTGGCTCATTCATCATGGTCTCATTCTAAACACCTCCAAAACTAAAGCAATGGTCATTGACTTTAGGCCCAATATACTTAACAACTCAGACCTTTCCCTGCATTGGGCCTTCGAAAAACAGATGAAGTAATTATGTGAACAGTGAACACAGTGAAGAATTTGTGTTTCTGATTCTTGAATTTGAATGGTTTTCTGCAGCAGACTTATGGAACAAAATACAGAAGAACAGGTTCTTTCTGTGTCATGTCCCAATAAAACACCATGCAATTTACTTAAAAGGTTACCCATTATACTTTTTCACATTTTCTCTTTAGGGAACTACTTTTTCTCTTGCAATTTCCTCAACCTCCTGTAATGGCTTAATAGAATTGCACCCGGTTTAACTTTATCAACTCTATGTGAAGGAGATGTGTTGTTCCATTGGGGTGAATGGAGTCGAACAAAATCCTTTTTTTAACAACCCTATGTATAAACCAAAAATATAAGAAAGAATTGTTTGCATTGTATGAAAGTAACATCCTCTCATAATAAATGAGAGGAAAATAGCTATTGCACTTGTTTGTTTAATTTACAATTACACTTTGCAGTTTATTCATGAAGCATTAGTAATCTTTGCCTCGAGGTCAATTGGCACTAATATGTAGAAACCAATTTAGTGCATTAAGTAAATGAATAACTAGAGAATTATATTTCAGACACAGTTCTTATTTAAAACCCTTATAAATCCATTCATAAATATACTCTGTGACCTGAGGTGGGAGCATTATCTTCATGTAGTGAGCGCAGCAGTTATTAGTCCCCCTTCCACAAATCAGCCCAGAGCAACATTGTGCTGGTAATGCAAATTCGTCATTTCATCAAGTCACCTTTCTTATACACTTTGATTATGTCTTTGAGTTCGTCGGGGGTTCTGGAGGCCAGGATTTCGATCAGAACCTCGTCATTAGTCCCGGCGCCCTAAGGAACAAAAATAACGCTGGTGAGGTGATGCCATGTGGTCTCACAGCAATTAGATTTGAGTTTTGCTTTTATTCTTTATTATGGGAAGGTAGATTTGCAAAGACAGCAGTAACTTATTAAACATTCATAGGTTAAAAGGTTTAAGTAGGTTCTGTTATGTATTAAAGCCTATTCTATCTTCTTTATTTTAATTAACCTTGTAGGTGCTCAGTAAATAATGAGGCATTCTTTCACTGGAAGAGAAAATATAATGTACAGCAAATATAAATGAAAATGTTCTTTACATTCTCCCTTAAAAGCTCTATAAAAAGAACTTCTCAGAATAAAATGTATTGAACCGTAAGCACTGTCAGAAGCTGTCACAACAACCTTGAGCACATGCAACAATACAATTAAGCTTTGTGAATCAAATCAGTTATTGTTTTTATTCCTGCATGAATAGACACATTGTTGAAGTCTGATTGAAGCTGGGGCTTACAGTTCATAATATTTATCTGCAGTGACAAGGTTTTAAAATCGATTGACAGCTGCGCCTAAACGAATTCCAAAAAAACACAGCATGTACTTTTTGTTGGATTTGTTGTATACTACCACGGTTTGGTTCCTCACCTTGAGCGCCTTCTGTAGCTGCGTGGCATCGTAGAGAGTGGATGGGGTCATCAAAGCCACAATGAGACTCTCAAAAAGACCACCCAGCTCTGATTTGAGAGCACTGACCAAGTCCTGGAGCCAAATAATAAAGCACAATTAGCAATTATCAAAGATTTTGACATCAAAACTGGAATAAAGATGGATTGTCATGAATGGCTGCTATACTAAACAACGTGGGCCATCCCCTACATTGAGTTTTTGAACAACAGAGCAGTCAATGGATATCTGAGTTTGAGTTTAGTTCTATTCAATTTCTTATTATTCTGATCATACTTTTTTTTGTGTAAGTCTATTTGATCATAGCATACGATCATTCCTGAGCATTATCAATTTTAAAGGCAATTTTTATTAGACTTTTACAAATATCTTTTCTGGATTTTTTTAAATAATTGAGTTAGAATTTCTTTGGCAAAGAAAAGTTCCCTCGACCTATTTTTGGGAATTACTTGAACATTAGTAAATGTAAATACTCCATGTCCCCATTTACTTTTTCTAGGTCAAAACATATTACCTATCAGCTATAGCTTTGAATTTATATTGTGACTAAATAAAAAAGTGTGTTTAGAACCATGTATTTATTTAAAATCTAGGTTTTGTTCTACACCAAAGGGGATTTTCAGATATCTTAAATGATATTCAGTTTAATATTCAAGCTACAAAATATATCACATATTCCACATTTATTCATCTTTTTGTAGTGTTAATTTTAGATATAAAAGAAATCAAGGTTGTAAACTGTTAGATATGACTATGCTTTTACCTTTTGAATGATTTTATATTTACAGTATCAACTGTGATCAAACATTTATAGTGTAATCAAAACCTAACTAATGCACTTGATAAAAATAAATAACCTCTTCCACATTTGATCAAAGCTCTGTATTATTCATAGATATTTCAGAAGCTATTCTGTGATTCTCTGATATACCTTTTTCTTCCGAACTGCCTGATCTATTTACTCTCCAGGCGGCAATTACCGTTGCCACGACGTTTTTCAATAACCTGGTGCAGAAAGCAAATTAACTTGCTCCTTTCAATCCACAGGTGGTCATAAAATAACCTGGCAGTGTGGATGAGCAGCAGGAGCAGAAAAAGCCCACAATGGCCAATTCGGGTAAATACTTGCACACGGTTTGCATTTTTGTGAAACTAAAATTATCCATATTCCCAATTCCCATGGGACACACTTTACCTTCCCATATGCCTTTTTGTACGCTGCCTTAATTTCCTGGCGTTGTTCATTAGTGCGTGCCGTCAGGAGCATGAGTATGACGTCTTCATCCGTACCTGACAAATTCAAACAAGCAAAAAGCACTGTCATATTCATATCATAACCTCCATAATCGTAAAGAACAAATTGCCCATTTAGAACTTCTTCTCGCCAATGAATTACCAGCTCGCTTTAATGAAATCTCAACCTCTAAAAGCCAAAACTGAACATTCGAAATGGACTTTGAGGCGATAAAACTGATAATCAATATGTGCGAGTGGGAAATACCTTGGAAGCCAATAACATAAACAAACTAAAGAGCTATGAGCGAGGGATGCAAATTAGCGAGTGTAATTATTGCACCTAGCCCCAGTTGATGTACAGTAATGATAGCACTGGTTGACAAGGCGTAACATGAAATATATCCTTAGCTCCCTCTTTAAGATGCCTTCATAATTACATCCCCACCTGAATATTGTGAGAAAAGCTTGGAGAATGTTGATGTGGTTGTGTTTTCCAGTCCTCTTTGTTACTTGTATTCAGATGATAATAGACATTTTCCTTTTACCTAGGCCTACTTAGGTATGTGCACAAACATTTTGCCAAAAGTATATAGATTCAAGAGCCATTAGTAAACTATTAGACTCAAGACTTTTCACAGTTCAATTTTCCAGCCAAACATCATATTTGCACTACACTTGTCACTATGCACTTATCAAATGTGCATGTTTACACAGTTTTAGCCGTGCCATTGTGTGTGCTTCTTGTGTGCTACGTCTTTATTCTTTTATCAGACTCAGACTTTGACCTCGATGCAAACTGACTCATTTAGACATGTAACAAAAAGAGACAGTGCTCCTTGAGTGTTCGGACGTGTTTTTAGGGTTTGGGTTACAGTCGGAGTGGCATTATGTTAATGAACGGTGCGGTCAAGTGTCACGTCACAAGGTGACCTCGATTTCTGCACATACATATAAAGACTAACCATTTTTCCATGAACTGAAATTCTTGTGGAAGTCTGCTTTTATCTCTCTTTGAATAAATAATTGTAAGAAAATAATTTTGGTTAAATTGCCAAAGGATAGAACACATATGAGATAGTGAATGGTAATTATGTGAAGCTAATTAGAACATTCTCGACAAATATACCATTATTCGTGGTAAGGTGAAAGTAATACATGGGAGTTAATTATAGTCTAGCCTGGCTAGGGTTTTTCTTATAGTAGCTAATGCCTTTCTAAACAAACCCATCAATAATGCACTGGTTCAAAGGTTAAAAACTCTCTACGTTTTTGTAGAAGGCAACAATACTATAACCTTTTTTTTTCAATGTACTAGTTGAATAGATTAAAGGTGCACTGTGTAAAATATAGTATACAGTACATAAAGTAGTATTGGGACAGGGCCTATATAAAGTGTATAAGTAACACTCTTTGCAGGGCGACACTCCTGCCTCACTGCAGGAAGGTCATGGGTTCAATCCCCTACCCCCATGTGGCCAGGACTTCCCTGCAAAAGGGAGAAGGTTGTTTATAGACAACAACATGTCCCTCCAAGGCTACCATAGCTGGTCAATTGTTTAGATGCACTGCTCAATCAACACCATCTGAACTAGTTGTTTGATTTGAAAACATGTACTCATTGCTTTAAACTCTATGAATGTACTGCTTAATTTATTAATTTCAAATACATTTATTATAGTTAGCTGAGTTGCCCTTTACAATGTTTTTTTAAATATATATATATACTCTGACATATTGCTGTCACTAGAGTTTCACAGAAAAATGAAAGAATGTATAAAGCAGGTGTATTCTCCAGTTTAATTAGCTCACACATGCTGTAAATGTCAAATGATTGTGTGATCTATAAGAGCTTTGCTGACAACTGCGTAATTACTGTCTTTCACTGTAATGCTGGATGAAAAGGAAGGAGAAACAAGCAATAAATAGCTCTAGGTTAAAAAAAAATTCTGATTGTATTTTGGAACCCAATTTACACCTTGTAATGAAGGAGCGGTATTGAAATGGGATGAAAAGGGACAAGTAACAAGAGCTAGATGTTGCTTTTTAATGAAGACCGTCTGGCAGCTTGAAGCTATCTGCCCCTGAGGGAAAAGTAACAAACACCTGAATGACACAGAAACTATGCCACTTATTCATTCTGTTGGGAGCACTGACCGATTCCTTTCATGGCCTTGTGCAGTACTTCAGCATCATGTTTGGCGTTGAAGTTGACGTAGGGTTTTACGCTGCCTCTGTAAGCCTGCGGGGACAAAGCAAGGCAGGACACTAGTATTGCACTTAACATTGGGTAAATAAATATAATTACTTAACAAATACCTATCGCATTATAGTGCAATACAATGCTATGCTCAACATAGTATTGTATTACACTATAATGCGACAGGTATTTGTTTGGAGACTCTGGTTAAAGCAGTGGAGCAACAGACACAAAACAGGACAGATGAACGGACGCAGAACTCTTCCCGACTGTCATAAGACTGTACAATCAGTTAGTGTATGGAAGATGATAAGAAATATTTCTATCATATCACTTTTTACCTTACATTATGTTGGTATTATTCATTTAGTTTTGTATGTTTGTATATCTGGCCATTTCTGTGGAGCCTCACTTCATTATTGAAGCTCTAAACTCTAATGTTTTGTTTGGGTTTCTCCCTGCAGAAATGGCTTAATATTTGTCTCTAACTTTAAAAATATTGCTTTTCATTTGTTCAAACAGAAATGTATCCAAAGGTCAGTACTGCCCAGGTTCTTCACTAAAAAAAGAATAAAGCCTCAGTAGAAATACATTAAATCATTTCTCATAAATGATTAAAGATACTCAATATTGCTATATGACGGTTGCTGCAATTTAGAAATATTACCCCAAGGCCAGTGGGTGTACCCTGACTGTGAGTAGTTTAAGAGTAGCCTAAATCAAGTCTGGCTGCAGCCATTGTCACAGGCAATTTAAACAAGTGCCACTGGAAGCAGTTTGAATTGTTCTCCAGGTAGAATTTCCTGAAGTGAGAGCAATAAGTGTGCCTGAGCTCTGGCGTGGCAGCTTCTCCAGTGACAGAGCAATCTCTCTCTCTCTGTTCAGTTGTATTTTAGACAGGTCTTGATGGGTCTGTTTACTCATCCAGGATGTTTTCAGTGTGTCAGGGTGTACTCAAGAGAATATCCTTCGGTATGATGGCAGAAACTCAAGTGTAAATCATGTGCGTCTTAAAATTAGCTTTAAATTTGACACTGACCTTTTTCTAACAGTCAATTTGTTTTACAATAAAACTCTAGATTCCCCTTCATAGCTAGAAAAAAAAGTGTCAGAGTCACTGTAGTACCATACACAGATTCAAGCATTTTTTTTAGCTTTTTCAAAATGTTACAGCTATTGCAATGTCACATGTTACAAAAAAAACACACATTTCTAAATGACTAATGTTTTCTTTTTTGGTTTCAAATTGTTTTATTTGTTGTGAAAGTGCAAGAATATAAAATTCAAGAGCTAAAAACGTTAAAGATGTATTATGTAATTTTTAATTTCTTACAAATGGGGAAATGCCTTATTTAATGCATATGGCTCTTTATAAGTGTTTTCCTTTTTTTTTTCTTTTTTTTCAGAATACCCATATTTCGAAATGTAAAAAGAATAGTGACCCAATATTACTGTTTAAACACAGTTTTGGTGTTCTTCCTTTTGCTGCATTGTAATTCCTTTAATGCTGTTTACAGTATGTTGTTTGTATTTATTTTACAAAGTTTTGTTCCTTGCTGTTGACCATTACAACCCATTTCTAAAGCAGCTGTTTTAATTACATGTCCATAAAAATCATAGACAAATATGGATTTTTGTTGATAAAGTCTAATTAAAGTTAAAAACATGTAAACATTTTGGCAACAACACAAATGACATCTTCAGTGACCAACTTCTGCATCCCGACCCACTGTCCCAGGAAGTGGGACGGATCTGTACACCCAATACTCTCTGCCTTCACTCTTTTGTTTAAATGGGAGAAATGTTTTGAGTGTGTACTCTCCACACTGAGACCATGGACAGGACAGGATGCTATCGGCAAGTCTAAACCCAAAATAAAGAATGAATTTTTTTTGAAGGGCAGATGGGAGACAGGACCAGGTTTCTTTCATCTTCATCATCATCATCATCATCATCATCATCATCAAGAAGACTCTTTTTCTTTTAATGTAGCGTCTTTCAGTTTCTCTGTTCTCCTGCCATTCTTTTTGCACGAGCCATGGAACTAAACACCTCTATGATGGTTCTGTTCCAACTGCACCTTGGTCTTTCCAATTGTCTCTTTCCTGGTATGTATGCTTCCAAGACTCTTTAGACCATGCCATCATGTCTCACAAAATGCACAAAGTAAGATAACTTTTGCTTATTTTGCTGACATACTGGAGCAACCATTTGTGAGGTACATTCAGCAGTTTCTGATATCCTCAGGTTTGTTTATAGTCATTTATTATTAAAGCCTTCATATTATGCCTTTAAAATTTGGGTTTTTTAAGATTTGAAGCTCCTATGGGAACCCTTAAACTAGCTGTAATGTTAGAATGTTACTGTTCTCAAAAAAACACTACACTACACCACAGTAAATGGTGCAAGTTTGAAAATTTGCACCAACATTTTTCCTAAAGTTAGAATGCCCTGACACAAGTGCATAACACTAATTTTAACACTTTTAATTTGACACCAGCATTGGGACTAAGTGTAATTATAAAAGGTTCTAATATGGGTGATCCCTGAATAGGTATAAATATTATCTTGGCTCTCACAAACGCTGATAAAAAGATTAGTATTAGTGCTGTCATTGTAGCCTTAAGTGCCTCCAGACTGTATTTTCTCATTATACTCCCTACGGACATGAAATTGTAATCAGGTGAGGCGACAACACACTCACATACCTGCATTTTCCGAACATGCTGAAATACAATACAGTACAAATTAGACCTCTGTTACCATGAAACTAAGTTAGCGCCATCAGTTTGAGTCTGAAATCAAAGTCTCCTCATCAGACAGTCTGAGGACAAAATCAAATTGAGGATATCAAATGAAGCGGCGGCGTCTCTTTCGGTACCAATGTGAAGACTGAATCCTCCATACTAATGTTTTTCACTGGGAGTCACTGTGAGTCAAGCAGGCACAGTCCAGTATCATCAATTTATAATTATTGTCTGGATTATTTCTAACTCAAATTAGTTTTTTTAAATATTTGTCCTATATAATATTTTTAATCATAGCAATGTTTTAATTGAGTTAGCTTGTGATGTGTATTGGGTAAGAGTAATCATGCGTACAGGTCTGGCTTTGGCTTGAAGAGGTAGTGACCTTTTGAGACTCATGATACACTTCATTACACAAACATGAAGTCCGAGACTGGCGCTAACACCAACCGCACTTAGTTGGAGCAAAGAAACAAATCGGATGAAGGAAGCCTTAAAAGTAGAAAGTAACTCACCATTTTTTTCCTCAATGAAAGTCTGGGAGAAAGTGAAACAAACAAACAAACTGATTACGGTTAGATTCTTCCAAAAGATGAACAATTTAGATCTGGTTTGTCAATACAGAGACACAACTAATTACTTACCAACAGAGGTGTTTCTGTGTTCTCGTTCTGTGTCAAACTTCTGTCCTGGACCGCTCCTCTCGACTCCTCTGGAGGCTGCAACAGGTGACAAGATGTATTTCCCCGCGGACAATGAGGTGTCATTTTTCACTGGCTGTCAGTCACAGTGTCATGTTCTCAGTCACACCTTGTTTCACCTTCAGAAAAGCAGAGAGGGTTAAACGCTTCTCAGAGTCTGAATGGCTTTTCCAGTGTGTCATTTCTAGTATTGATACAATTACAGTTAATGGTTCTTTTTTCAATGAAATGTAAATGTTATGGACAAAGACATCCTTAATGCCATACACTGCCTTTCAGGTTCATAGGTGAATGTTTGTAAAGAAAGCCAGCCCTATGCATATCTTCACTTTTAGTGCTCATTGAATTGAATTGTAGTTGAATCCATATTTACTCAGCCTTTTGGATAAACTAAGATATTTTCAAAACGATTCTCAGATGTAAACAAAAGTGTAAAACTGTGAAATAAAGCCAAAGGCCTGTTGTTTACAAGTACAGTCCCACCCACATGGTTCTAATGAAAAGTCCATTTCATACATTTAAAATACAGTACGTATATTGCCTATACTCAGTGGCTCAGTGGTAGAGCTGTCGTCCTATAACTGGAAGGTTGGCGGTTTGATTCCCGCTCGCCCCACAGTTCATACTGTCATTGTGTCCTTGGGCAAGACACTTAACCCTCCTTGCCTCCAGTGACACAGCACTGGTTTATAAATGTGTGAGAATGTTGGGACAATGGATGGAAATGAACGGCTACAGTCTGGCATGTTTATATTCATGTGTTTGTGTCTCATGTATGCTCATTAACATGCACTGTCCTAATCAAATAAATTAATAATAATTAGAATATATAGCCTTATACTAATATTGATGATTCACTTACATTTGATAGGGAGAATAACAAAGTGTCCCAGCTCTAGCTATACTTGACAAACCACCTGACAAGAAAACTCATCAACAGCAAATGTTGACTGTTGATGTTGAATTAAATTGGCTGCTTCTTCAATCAAAACATATGTTTGGGAATTCTACAACCTTTCATTAATAGTTTAAGGTGATCACTTCAATTTGATTTGGGAGCTGGTTTGGAGTCATATTTTTGATGGGATGAGCTTAGAGAAAGTTGGTGGTGTCATAATATAGTCTGTGCTGTACTATCCGTCCTTTCCATTATTACATCATTAAAAGTCTTTAAAGCCTTGTTTCCACTGGAGTGGCACAATATAGGTTGGCACAAGTAGAGTTGGTGTCATGTCATGTGAATTTAAAGCCCGCTATATTTTCTAAGAAGGCTAAGGTCTTTTAGTGTGTAAACAATAAATAATTAATTTGCTTTTAATAGTGTTTGCGTTACAAAAATAAAAGCAGGACCTGTAAGATTTAAATACGTCCCCACAATGTAAGAATCCACAGCTGTCTGAATTTAAAGTTAAAAAAAGCTGTGAATAAGCCATTCCACTGCTTATTGCTGCGGTATGTAGGATAGTATACATCTATTACCACCTCACACAAGCATTTACTCCATTCTTTTTTCTATACAATGTCAACTCATCAATTTTAAAAGCTGGTTTCCTACTATGTGAAATCCCCAGTGATACTAGTCCTTAATTTGAAGACACGTTGTTATTCTGTATTAAACTTACATTAGCTACAGGAGGCACATCCTACTGTACAGGAGAGGAAAGCTCACCGGAGCATATCGTCACAGCTCACGCATCATCACAAACATTGCTGGCGTCTTCTCCCTGGAAACTTTAATTAAAGTAAGCACTTGCAAGAAGATGAGAGTTATCCAGGATATCCAGTTACGGATGCTCCCAGTTTCAGCTCACAGCCCAATTTCCTGGAAAAAATAAATGAAAATAAACAAGCAACAGCAGCTATTGACTTAAAGATTGGATTATGGGGACATATGTTCGAACAATTAGGCATTTAATGGATCATGTTCTCATATTCTAGACAGATCTGACAAAAGAGCTACCAGGATTTAATTCAGATATTTATCAACTTACATTTTTGAAAACTTGACTGACACATTCTTTTTCATTGTGTATATGTGCCACACACACAAAACATCAGCCGTCATGCTTGTTCCTGTTGCAAGAAAAGGTATACTGTTCTACCATAGTCTGAGTCATGTGATTTACACAGGCATCAGCTACTTACAGGAAGTCTCCGAATGCGTTTCTAAAATGTTTTAGGGGTTTGTAACACCTGCCCCTATTCTAATAAAGCTTGGGAAGCAGCTAAATATTGTTATATAACTGTTTCTTCGATGTTAAAATAGCAAGCTTGCAACGTACCACAACACGCAACATAAAGAAAGTAGACTGTTGTTGCAGAATTAATGTGATCCCATTAATAGGATAACCTCTAAAGCAATAACCTTAATACAAGCACATATGTGTGGTTTACTAATCAACATGGAAATGAAAAATAGCAGAAATTGAGAAATAGTTGAATTCTATTTGGAGTAGTTTCCCTTG
The DNA here is from genome assembly GCA_024416835.2 of Perccottus glenii. NCBI lineage: Eukaryota > Metazoa > Chordata > Actinopteri > Gobiiformes > Odontobutidae > Perccottus > Perccottus glenii. Next base: position 11,567,950 of record CM044554.2, read on the forward strand.
TCTATCAATACACATGTGGTTCTTAGTGAGCATTTTTCTCTTTATTTACCAGTGTTAACAATTTCCATACATACAGATATATTATTTTATTATAGCCTAACATATTCTTCTTTTTTTTTTTTATATATTAAACATCTATCATATCCTTCCAGGAGTTAGGAGATGAAGAACTGCTGACTGTCGCTTCCTATTTTTCCAATCAGCTCTGGCATGTCAGTTTCTAAATTGAATCAGTGTTTTATTTCATGAGCTGTATGCTATGAGACAATCCTGTATCTAAAATTTTAAACAGCTCTATTTGCCAAGCACTGACAGACAATGAGACCCATCATCAATCAGAAGCCTTTCCCCAGATGCCACTCACCTGGACTGGTTTTCTGTCTCTTTCTGTACATAAGCCAGCGGTTATTACATGCAAATATGAGCTGGCCAGTGTGTCCATAAAAATCACATTGTATCTTGACTTTTCAATCTGGTAACTGACTGTCTCAGTCTGATATTTTTTTTAATTATTGTTTATTAATGATGGAGGTCTGAATTCTACAGTATTGCTGGAGAAACTATGTATATAAAATATATTTATATATTATATATCTTGCATAACAGCGCTTTTGTGCTTTTATTGACAGTAAAAAACGGCTGGACATAAGGAGTGTGACGTCACCCATTGCGTTACAAAACCTAAGTTTGAAGCTCTTTTAGGTGCCATTTTTAGCCGTTATGGAGGTCGCCATGTTGATTTTATGGAGCCAGAAGTCCTTATTTTTGGGCATATGGGCTGATTTGAATACCTGTTCCCATGGTAACCAGATAGCCAATCAGAAGCTTGCTTGTAGAAAGTCCGTTGATTATATACTCCCCTCCTGCAGATGCTAAACTGAGCATCCCTGCTCCTTTCACTGTCCCTGTGGGTTCAGCTTGAAAAATCAACCTTAAAAGACATCTGTGAGAAAGTCATCTGGGAACAGTTTCTTCGAATGGTCAGCTTGGAGCTGGAGGTCTGGATCCGGGAACACAACCCTACTACAGCAGAGGAAGCAGCCCGCCTCACTGAGGTCTTCACATCAGTGCGGAAGGTGAACAGACCTGCCAACTCCAGTTGAGTTTGACATTCCCTCAGACATAGGAGCTTTACAAAAGAAAGACCCTACTTTACAGCTTGTGTTTGGGAAGGTGACAAAGCAGTAGGGGGTTAAAATGAGGGACGTTAGCTGTCTTGATGAAGCCAAAAATGTGGTGAAAAATTGCATTTTGCACCAGATACGAGACAAATGGAGGCCTTAGCCCTACCTCAACAGTTTCAGACATAAGGTTATGTCTGAACTGTCACTCCATTTAGGTCATATGGCCTTTCAAAAGACCCTGTGTAGAATTAACAGCAGGTTTGTGTGGCTGGGAATATATACACAGGTCTCCAGATTCAGTTCCTGTAAAAAAATGTCAGTTAATGGCAGACAAAGGAGTGGCACAGGCCCAGTTGCAACCACTACCAATAATGGGAACCCAATTTGAAAGAATGGGGTTCATTAGAAAGGAGCTCATCAGGGAACCGTTATATTCTGCTCATTTGCGACTATGCTACCCAGTACCCAGAAATTTTCCCCCTGGGCCGATGGAGCGATACAACAAGACTTTAAAGAACATGCTGCGAACGTTTGTCTCCACCACCAGTACTACCACTGTCAGGAGAGAGGGCCCCTGGACCTGCTAAAGGACTATTGGGAGCGGTCAGAGACAGAGGGAGAGAACATCGTGGCCTACGTGATCAGAATGAGGTAGAGACCGGAGACAATGGCACAGGAGAACCTAAAGGCTGCTCAGCAGTACCAGAAGAGCTGGTATGAACAAAAGGCAAAGGTTTCACCCCTTGACAGAAAGTACTTTTGTTGTTGCCTACCACTGACAACAAATTGCTAGCTAAATGGATAGGCCATATGAAGTGACAAGACAAACAGGCACAGTCACGTATGAACTATTTATGCCTATATTTGACCCCTACCCAATGCCCCGAAACAGATGACCTGCTGGAGAGACTGGGAGAAGCAGCCCACATCACCACCCTGGACCTCAGTAAAGCCTACTGACAGTAGGTGAAGGAGCTGACAGCATTCAAGACACCTTTTGGCATGTAGCAGTTCAGAGTAATTTCATTTGGACTGCAGAGGGCACCAGCAACATTACAAAGGCTGATGGACTATCACTGAGGGATGTCTCGGACTTTGCAGCGGCCTACTTGGATGATGTGGTGATCTTCAGTCAATCCTGGGAGCAACTTCTTCACCACCTCCAGGAGGTCCTGCAAAGGATAAAGGCAGCTGGTCTAACCATTAACCACAAAAAGTGTGTTGTAACCCATCGGGAGGTGGAGTACCTTGTCTTCACCATTTGCTTTGGCAACTTAAAACCCCAGGTGGAGAAGATGGAGGCTATCCACTCCTTCCTGGTCCCCACTACAAAGAGGAAAGTGCATGGATTCATTGGTTTAGCGGGGTGGTACAGGAAGTTTGTGCCACCAGTTTGCAGATCATTCTGCTGTTTTAAATGATTTAACTAAAAATTCAGAACCCAACAAAGTGTGCTGGACTGTGTGAGAAGGCCTTCAAGGATTTGAAAGAAGCTATCTGCACAAAACCAGTTCTCCATAGCCCTTATTTCAACAACCCCTTCATTCTGCAGACAGATGCCTCTGAAGTTAGATTGGGAGCAGTCCTCCTCCAGGAAAAGTAGAGGATTTGTTGAAAGGTGGTGTTTTTGAGTCGGAGGCTGCTGGACCGTGAGACCAGGTACACGATGGTGGAGAAGGAGTGTTTGGCACTTGGAATGTGTGGGGAAAACCAAGCGGGTTGTTTTATGGTTTATGAGTTTTATTGAGTCTAGGTGTTGGGTTTTAGGGTTTGTAAATTGTATTGGTAATTGTATTAAATATGGTTTTGGCTTATTTTTATGGAGGATTTTAACATGGGTTTTAAGAAGCTAATGTTAACACATGTACCGGTGGAGATTATAATTGTAATTTACCCAAATAGTGTGAACGTGTTTAAGCACCTGTGAGACTCATAATGTTCTGCTGCTGGAGAAGACTGAGCTACACCTGCCTCCATTGCCTGTGCACCATGCGCACTTTTGCACCTTGCACAAAAAAAATAAAGAAAGAAAGAAAAAGCCGTGGATCACGGCAACTTCTGTGTCCTGCCATCACTGCTTGCCTGTAATTGTCAATCCAATGTAATGTCATCCAGCCGATAACTGGTCAGCCTACGTAACAATTCTCCCACTTCACTTTCACTTCAAGTTATCTATGTTTATCATCTTTGTCAAGACTGTTCAAAAATACATCTACAGCTAGCTATAGTAATTAGCTGTCTGTAATATAAACAGATAGCCTCGTAATTATAAATGGTATGTTGTATAGAAATATAAATGTTATAATTTAGAAATATTCTCTGTGATATCTATATTAGCATGGTCAATAATAGTTTTCTTTGCCTTTTATAAATGCATTTTAAAGACCTCAGGAGCAACTTGACAGTTCAAGAAACCCTTCCGTCTTTGCAGCACTACTTTATTATTACAATTCAATAAGTGTAAGAGACAAAACAATGCATTTTATGATTTCTGATTATCTTCCACAATTACTTCTTTGCATATGGCATGCTGAAATATTTAAAGTTAATCTGTTGTGCTTTCATCTACTTTCATTGTATTTAAGTTTCTTTAAAATTGAATAAAAATAAAACAAATATTAAGTGTATAAATCATGTCAGATGTAAGTGCTTGAAATACAGTTTAAATATGCCTTCAGTCAAACCTAGAAGCACACAAATAAATAGATTTGATTGAGATTACGTTTATTAAAAAAAAGCTGGAGTTGTAGATGGACCAGGATGGGATGAAGCTAAGGAATAAGAGGCTGGGCTATGTCAGAGGTGCAGGAGCAGAGAAGACCACCAGAGCAGCAGCAGACCGGTAACTGTAGAGGGGCTCTGCAAAGACAGGGAACAGAATAAAAATGTATCTATAAAACAAGTCTTGCTGTTGGGACCGGTCACCTCTGTACATGAGAGATTTACTGTTAATCACAGAAAACATTACAACACTTATCTTGGTCTTTTATTTACAAGCTCATATGTTACTGTGTGTGTAAGGATTGTTAAAAAATGCATTTTAATTGCAGTTTGCGTTCCAAACAACGTTTGTCAGTACACAATTTCCTGGTACACCAATTACACTGATGCACATGGCACAACTAACGGCTACCAGGGGCGGGCAATACGGGTGGGACCATACTGGTGCTGCCACGCTCGGCTGCACTGTCACACTCCTGTTCTATTTTGAGGTGGCGCCGCGCTGCCCATGAAAACGACTTCTCTTCTAGCTCTGTGAAGTTGGCATCCCATCAAACACATATCTGCAGGAAAACTATATCAATCGTTTGTGCCATTAATAAGATATTAATATTTATTTTTATAGGTATATCTGGGTTCACCCTAGCCCCTGAATACTCAGAAATGATCACAAATAGTATGGTTAGTTTGTGCTTCGTTTGGGCTGTAAAAGAAAATTGTTTGTGCTGTTAAGTTTTTTAAGAAAAAAAAAGCTAATTTTATTTTGAACATTCTGACACAGTATTTTCATGTGTAATATTTTATTTACTTAACACCAACCTGTGTCTGAATATTTTATTCAAACTAAACAGTAATTATTCAGACATTTACCCATATCTTACTTAGAAAACCAGTAAAATTTTCGGTGTTATAACTACAAAAAAAAAGCTTCATACCAACACATTAACCAAACTGTATAACATTTACATTTACATTTACATTTAGTCATTTAGCAGACGCTTTTATCCAAAGCGACTTACAGGTAAGGAAAACAATGGAAGCAATTTTAACAACACAAGGTACAAAAAAGCATAAGTGCACAAAAAACTAGTCAGTTTAAACCCAGCGCAGTATACAATGTTAAGGATAAGAGAAATGTTTTTTTTTTTTTTTAAGAAAGAAATCAATAGAAAGGAAGTAGAACTCAGTGTTTGTCAGTCAGGTGTTGATGGAAGAGATATGTTTTCAGGTGTTTTTTAAAGATGGCTACAGAATCTGCTGATCTTGTAGCAGCAGGTAGATCATTCCACCAATGTGGAACAGAGCCAGAGAAGGTACGTGAGAGTGATTTCTTACCTTTTTGGGACGGTACCACCAGACGTTGTTCATTTGCTACTTCCGTATGATCTTCAAACCAGGAAGCGGGCTTGCTATGTCCACCCCTTATACCGCCAATGCGTCTGTGTAATTACTGGGTTACATCAAAAGTTAACATTCTGCAGGCTGCAAGCATGTAGTGTTTTATTCAGATGGGGACAGGAAATAGTCTAATGTCAAATTGTCTGTTGTGGTGTGGTCATTTAGATAATAGCAGTAATGTGGACCATTAAGTCAACTATGCAATTAATCCAGTTAAAAATGATGTATATTTAATATGAAAACACCATATATATGATCCAGGGATTCTGACTTCTTTCCCATCTGGAAGAGGGACCACTTATTCTGGAAACTGATACATTTATCCATCCCATTCTGAAATAAAATACTAATTATAATTAAAACAAACACATTAAAATGTGCAAAGGGATATTTTTAACAACTGTATGTGCAAAAGTACTGACCCACTTATCATTCAATTAATTCATTCAATTTAATTTCTTTAATGATCTGTCTTACAATGTTGTTTGTTCTAAAAAACATTTGTGCTAATTTCCATAAACAAGTCTGAACCATGTTTGTCTCTTCAATTCATTAATAACAAATAACAAAATCTGTTTTAACATTTCATAGAAGCTTTTAAAATAGCAGTCCCCCAATAACATTCAGCTGCCTTTATGCACCCAAAGCACAGGCTCTGAGGCTTTTGAGTCTTTACGAATGTCCTTCACACTCACAAGATGGTCGCTTTCACAGCCATTTCCACTTGACTGTGAAAGGACGTCTTCTCTAAGAACTGTGTTATTGACTCCTCTTGATGATTTGGACCTAGAGTAATTTATGAGAACAATGAGCTCTGCCACCATTTGCGCGTTGCAACACCGACAAAACGCTTTATGGCTTACTCTGACAACTGGTTTTAGCCACCCAGCAAAATTTGTGTCTTTTTCCCATTCACTTCTGTTGGCCTGTTGGCGGTGTTGCTTACTTTTAGAGTCTGTTGTGCCTGTACTGCATTCATCTGTCTCTTTGCTGCCATCCCTTTGTGTCAAGCTGAATCAACACAGGTTCAGCCTGACTCCAGATCAGACCAACAGCAAACTGCAGCAGAGAGAACATAAAATACTAACAAGAATTAAGCTAGCGTTAATTAATGATAAAATTATTGTAGAGTGTTTTCAGAATATTGATTGTACATCGTACAAAGGTTGAAATCATCTTACAAATCTCACTTTAGATGAAGGACCATCACCTGCAGCTGAACCTTGCAAAAACTGAACTGCTTGTGATTCCGGCCAACCCAAAGACCCACCACAACCTCTCCATTCAACTAGGCCCATCAACCATTACACCGTCCAGCACTGCCAGAAATCTGGGAGTGGTAATTGATGATCAACTAAACTTCACAAGTCATGTCGCCAGCACCACCCGGTCCTGTAGATTCATCCTCTACAACATTAGGAAAATTAGACCTTTCCTATCAGAGCACTCTACTCAAATCCTGCTCTGGCTGGACTCCCGCCTGCACAACAAACCTCTGCAGCTGATCCAGAATGCAGCGGCAAGAGTGGTCTTTAATGAACCAAAGAGGCGCACGTAACTCCTCTCTATTTATTAGGTTACACTGGCTCCCGGTTGGCGCCCGCATCAAGTTCAAAGCTATGCTCTTGGCCTACAAGACCACCTCTGGTTCTGCACCCCATATCTTCACTCACTAATACAGACCTACGTTCCTACCAGATCCCTGCGCTCTGCAAATGAACAACGTCTGCAGATGAACAACGTCTGGTGGTACCGTCCCAAAAAGGTAAAAAATCACTCTCACGTACCTTCTCTGGATCTGTTCCACATTGGTGGAATGATCTACCTGCTGCTACAAGATCAGCAAATTCTGTAGCCATCTTTAAAAAAAACCCTGAAAACACATCTCTTCCGTCAACACCTGACTGACAAACACTGAGTTCTACTTCCTTTCTATCGATTCCTTCTCTTAAAAAAAATAAATAAATAAATAAAATAAAATAAAATTCTTTCTTATCCTTAGTTTTGTATACTGTGCTGGGTTTTAACAGACTAGGTTTTTGTGCACATTTGCTTTATGCTACCTTGTGTTGTAAAAATTGCTTCCATTGTTTTCCTCATTTGTAAGTCGCTTTAGATAAAAGCGTCTGCTAAATGACTAAATGTAAAAGCGAAAAAAAAATAAATAAATATATATATATATATTTATTTAATTATATTTGGACTTTACATTGAAAACTAGCTGTCACGGTGTTTTTAACGGCAGAAGAACAACTTGCTGTGTGTAATATACAATAAATGAAGATTTAGTCGATTTTCTCTTTAGCCTATGTTGGGCATACAGTATTTATCACGAACAGCTTGCTCTTTAAACGGCGGCAGTAGCTCAGTGGTAGAGCGGCCGTCCTTCAACCGGAAGGTAGTAGGTTCGATTCCCGCTCGCCCCACAGTTCATACTGTTGTTGTGTCCTTGGACAAGACACTTAACCCACCTTGCCTCCAGTGTCTGTAGCACTGGTGTATGAATGTGTGTGACTGTAGAGGTGTGTTTGGTGGTGGTCGGAGAAGGTTGAGCAGCCGCCATCTCTGTCTGCCCCAGGTGTGAATGTGTGTGAATGGGGTGAGTGGTAAGCACATTGTAAAGCACTTTGTGATCTATATCTGTGAAAGGTGCTATATAAATAAAACTTACTTACTTACTACTTACTTAAACGCAATAACATCACATTCTGTACAACAACTGAGTGTCTTTACAAAATAAAAGTTTCTAATAGACAGGGAGTAAGAGCGCTATAGTTACTAATACTTAACACTAGCATTTCAGCTAACAGCTAGTTCAAGATGATTCATTACCAAAAATGCAAACATAAACCTACATTTGTTATATAAGTAAGTATTAATGTAGGTAAATGTGTGCATACACACTATACACACGTTTGTGTTATTTCTGTATATTTTTGTCATTTTTACATATTTTTTAGCTAGCTTAACTTTGGTTTTCGTTTCCAGCTACTTGATTGACCCTTAGGCTTAGCTTTTATATTTAAATGGTTTATGTAGCGCTTTTTGTATCCTTCATGCTTCCATTTGCCCCATTCACACAAACACCTGGGGCAGACAGAGAGGAGGGCTCTCTCTCTCACGTCTCCAACCCATAGATTGTTTATAAAATGGATTTAATCCGCCCATTGGTCCCCTATTCACCGATATTGTCATTATTCCTTCATTCATTTTCTACCGCTTAGTCCCGTTATGGGACTAAGACATAGATAGTGACAGACAAGAGACCAGAGCCATCTTTTGTACCAGGCTTTAAACATGATATTTCCGCTTTTGGAGCCTGCCCTCTGGTGGACAGCGGTATATTGCTGTATTTCGCTGAATATCGCAGAATATCTCAGAATATCGCAGTATGGCGGCGCCCTTACTCGAGGACCATTTAAGATGTTCCACTAGAGAGGCTTGCTCCAACCACCACCAAACTCACCTCTACATTCACACACATTCATATGTGTCTTGCCCAAGGACACAACAACAGTACGAACTGGGGAGAGCGGGAATCGAACCGGCAACCTGTAGGACAATCGCTTTTGGGGGTTGGGGGTCATTATTTATCAAAATAATAATTTAATCTTTTTTGCACAAAAGAAATATATTGTTCAAAATAATATTGGTCAACATATATATTTAGACATCGGAGAAAATTTGTATTTGTACTAAATTTAGATTATACCAATAATAAAACCTGTGCTAGAATGATGAAATGGAGGGGGCACTAGAGGAGAATGTTCGTAACCCTACTAGCTGGCCTCCGGCACATCTGAGGCTATTTTTGTTCCCATGGTAACAGATTGGCAGGATCTCCAGGATTGTTGCTAAATAATAACTACATAAAAACAAAAAAACACCAAAGGATTTGGTTTATCAGTGGTCAATCTTAAAGTAAGATGATTATTTATGAAAATTACTTACATACAGTAATTTTCTAAATAGAAGAAACTGTGTATAATGCATACAGTGATGTAAAATATATATTTTACATATGGGAGTGGGATATTTTGAGTTTTGGCATTATTGGGCCAGTTTGATTGGCCGTTTGCCATTAGGTCTAGTTTTGTTGTGAAACCTGGTTACCCTAGCAAGTTCTAGCTAGCTCAAGATCATCCATTACAAAAAATAAAAAAATACTTTTAAATTGACATTTGTTCAAATATTTTTTTTTATTTTATAAATTTAGGTATAGGCCTATGTGTGTAATATACATATACCTTAACTATAATTATGTTATTTCCATCCTGACTGAAAACTTGTCGCTAGAATTAGCTCGGCAAATACTGCAAGTTAATGGTTTAATGGGCTAATAGTATTACCTCATTTTCTGATTTTGTGTTCGGCTCCAGCTTGTTCTTGATATTTCTTCTGCAACAAGTTATTATAATAACTGTTATGGGAATTGTACATTTTTTATTATTATTGTTCCTGTCCTCTCTGGGAACCTGTCATGTAAAGGTGTGAACATCCGCCTCCTTAATACTGTGTGTACTGCTGGATATAAAATCTCATGTATTGTTTACTTTGTTAAGCAAACCTTAGCCTGTACCACTTGTGACATGTTTGTGCTTTTGCTTCCTTCTTGCAAGAATAAAACCTGGCCATTACTTTTTTAAATTATACTCTGTCTACGTGTCTCTCTGGATAAAATGGATAAAGAATTCTTATAACAATACAACATACAAATTTATAGCACTATTGACATAGATAACTTGTGATAAACTTGTAAATAAAGATACACCAGTTTGATAATGGAACATCCTCTGTAATACTGCTTGTTTACTTGTTCACTACCTTTTCTTTTATTAGTGTTTTCCATCAGGGGTTTTCACCTGGCTCACAATCTCCATCTTTACACTCTGTACAGTGCCACTACAGCCAAGAAGTGAGACTCTTGCTTTGTCATTCTTCTCATTTATACTGTTTACACCAAACATATTGACTGTTTTGAGGCCTTATGTGACACTTTCAAATACATTCATGGCACTATTTATTTGACGGAGGAGAGCAGTAGGATAATAGGAGCCAGAAACCAATTTACAGCTCCGCAACAGAATTGAGAAGCACATATGGGATCTGTTTGTGATGGCAGAGCTCATTAAGGTTCTGGTCTCTTGCTTAAGGAAGTGTCAAACATACAGTATAACCTACACTTTGAGACCTGATGGTGTAAAAAAAGAAAAAAAAGAAGATCCCTGGACATCTTGCAAAATAGATGCCACCCAAAACTCATTAAAAAGGAAACAATTGTGTATGGTAATTTCTGTTGTCATTAGGCCGATTGACTCCATCTCCTCAAGACACATGGTGTTTACAGCCACTGAGAAATGTTTTCAATGTCGGGGCCTCACTTGAGAGCAGTCTGTGTGAAGCGTGGCAGATTTTGTTGTGACGCTGAGTCTGCCGAGGTGTAATTAAGATACTTCCCTGAGGGCTGAGAGGATATTGATTATTTGAAGAATGTACAAAGGTAGCCTACCACAGAAAAAATATTAGTCAAATAAAATGCACCAGATGACGTATCAAACTTGTGTGCTTTTTCTTGAGGATCTTATTAGCTTTGTCCCTCTGAGATTGACACTGGAGATGGGGAAAAGCAAGTGGTAACATAGCTCCTTTTATATAATTTTTCACTGAGGGCATATCCTCGACGTTACTCCTGCCAATGTCACATGAGATGAGAGGAGTGCAAATTGCCCTCCTCCTCTGAATGCACCGCTTTAATCAGGATGAATCAAAATGCAGATTTAATTGTGGCTTGTGCTTTTTACATGGCAGTTTGGATGTTTCAGCTTGGCAGTGCAAATCCATCTTGGGAAAAGATTAAATAGCTTTTGAGTACAAATAACAGTTTTAATTACTCAGAAAACACATAGGACTTACTGTTTCACTTTTGCCCCAGAGAATTGTAGAAAATAATCAAACTATTAAAATAAGAACAGCTTTTATTATACTGCAAGGAAATATAAACACAGGTCCATACAAAAGCATTTTCACTTACATGAATCAGTAAAAGTCCTGGCAGTGTTTTTGGTCAGATTGTCCCATTTCTTTTCACAACACATGCTGAAACCTCTGATCAAAGCAAGGCTGTCTGAAAGAGCGGGCTGGCTGCAGCATGGTTTTTGACACAGAGTTCCTCAGCTGTCTGAGAAGCATCCACAGAAGCAGCAGCATGAGCGTCAGCAGTCCAAAGAGCATGCCGAAATACAGGCTGATATTCCAGCCCCAGCCCAAAGCCAGGGGCAGTGTGGTCGACGCCACCAGAAATTTCCTGGGGGCAGGCATGGGTTTGGGCATTAAACCGCCCTTTCAAACACTCTCCTCCCACAGTGGAGCTCTCCTCAGGTTTGACAGGTGCGGTGTAGAAGCCATAGCTCAAAGTATCCGAGAGATTGACTATTTTGTAGAGTTTCCGTAGTAGTAGCAGCCTCAGGTTAGTTCAGAATCAGTAAAAGTAAACCCGTTGAAAGTGTGTGCCTGGTCTGCAGACCAGGCAGAGAGGAAATGTTGCAGCAGCTGTACTCCCCTTGCCCATGACTCCACACAAAGCCAGCCTCCTGGTTTATGGAGGAGGAGCAGGACCACATGCCTTTAACACTAAACTGGCTTGCTTTTCAGAGAAGGAAGCAAGTGAAGCGCAACAATTTCTATTTAGCAAGCCAATGTTTGCCAACTTTCTTCCTTAGAGTGTAAGGACAGATTCATATGCTGGAGTTGAATTGCACTTGAATACACCCCCATTTTCAAATGGTAACCCAAACGTTTAAATCTTAGGACTGAGCATGTTCACTGGTCCTCTGCTGCCCCCATGAGTTTCATATAAAATACAGAAATCGTTTTACTTAATGAAATTTATTTACAAGAGTCATTTTACAGTGCAGTAGTATCATGGATGCAATGACACAAATGACTTGGACAGACAGTGAAGTTTAATTTGCAAAGCCTGTAAATACTCGTAAAACTCATCTGGGTCATGGTGCTTGGCCACTACAAATGCATGCTGACAAACCTCCAGTTGCCTTTGTCCCATTAAGTAAAACTGCTTGATTAACATTTTAAACAAGACTCAGGATTTAGTATCAATATAAAAATACCTTTAAAAATACCATTTGCCACACTCCAAAAAGTGCAGGCTATTTTGTTTGAATGTGGTACACTTCATTTAAAAAAAAAAAAAAAAATATAGCCAGGGAAATCTACAAGGATGGGGGTGGGGTGTTGAAATCACTTCAGCAGCAGTAGCTTCGCGGGGGCCTCAATGAGCGATACCTCATGGTACCTGGGACAAAAGAACCAAGATTAACCCAACTGCACATTAGTTCTTAGTAATGATCAGATTATGTCTACTTACTTAGAGCCCTTGTACTTCTCCCTAACTGACTGCTGGGCATGCTGGGCAGCGCTGAGGTAGGTTTTGTAGAGATCCTCGACACATGGCATCAGGTCGTCTAAGGAGTAGCCGCTCATTTCTATCAGTGACTTTGGCTAGATAAAGCAAGAACATTAAAACTTTGGAACCAACTGTCATGGTAATTCTTCAGTGCACATACCCAAGAGCCTCCAGTCACTGTGTGGTTTGACAAGATGTAAGCTGCAGCAGCAATTTGTGAAGGCAGGTACTTCAGGAAGGGGTCAGAGTCAACCAGACTTAGTTCACCGAGGTACTAGAACAAATACATTTTAGTTAAATCTTAATGTTCAGGGTTGTTCCATTAGGTGGAAATAAAACTAAGGCTTACCATTGCTAGGCTCTCTACTTGTTTGCTGACCGACTGGTTGAGAACATACTGTGTAAGAAACTGGAAAATAGTCGGGGCAGCAAGGTCGAACGAGAGGACCTTGAGCACCAGATGTTCCATTCGCAACACCTGTTTCTTTGTGTAGGTGTCGTCTGTGATGTAGACAAATTCTGCCACCTCAGGAGGATAGATTTCCTCAAATTTCCTGCAGATACAAGTAATTGCTAAGCAGCTAATCAAGTCTTTACTGCAACTAGTTTACGAGATACTTACGACGCCAGCAACATGGCGGCAGTTCCCACTAATTGCAGCTTCCCCCTCAGGACCGACATTGAGGAGAGGAAGCGGTCAATGTAGTTAACAGCAAGGTAAAGAGTTTCATTCTGAAGTTTATACTCTTCTCCAACCTCGACAAGCCAGTCCACTAAGATGGCCCTCATGCTGTTGGTGATGTCCGGTTGCTTCTTCATGTAGCCCGCTTTTGGCCTGGTTTTTACCTAAACAAAGCATTTATCAGCTTTTCACAACCCTATTGTCCCCAGTACAGCACTTGCAATTCGGTTTAAGAATTTTTAAATTCCTCACCTCCATTTCCCTCAGGTAAGTGTGGATTTCAGCAGCATACTCTGGGACGTCATTTACATTAACAGCCTTCTCCTCACCCTCAATCACAGACATGTCCATGGGAGAGTCTGAGCAAATAAGTTGTTAGGAACCTTGGGGTGGGGTCATTTCTTCCTTACAAGGCTTTACATACAGCAAAAGGTCACTCACCGAGGAGGCTGACATCCATTGCCGATTGAATATCAATGGTGGCAAGGGGTTGTCGGAGCTGTGTCACTGCATGGCCGATCACCAGGGGAGACTCTTCAGCAATGGACTTTATTTTGGCAGTTCCAGCCGACGGCAAGGGCTTCTTTTTGCAGGCACCATCAGGCTCGTCCACATGAATCTGAAAAGTAGGCTGCTTGGCTGGCTTCTCAAAGCAGCTTCTGCTAAAGTCTTCATTTTTACACGACAAAGGCAATGAGTCCTAAAAAAAAGACATTTGAATGAGTAAGTACAGCTTACTGCAGCTCAAATTATGCCAGTGTATAAACTACTAATTGCTTAGACTGATTTCAAAACCAAATGTATTGCACAAAAAGTTTACTTGGTGTCACATTAAGACTTCTATGAATTGGCTTTTACTACAGCCCTGTAGCATTACCGAGTTAAAACACTGGTGAGCACATTAAGACGAAATGGAAAGCTGGTAAAATTAGCAATAGGAGTTAGAATGAAATTGCCTCCAAAACTAGTACGAGAGCACATTCGCAGGTTGTAGCTAGACTCGGCTGTGGGGGAGCTACTGAGCATAGTAGCCTTAACAAACCTGTTTTATGCCGCGCTGGTTGTGGGTTTTGCTCCTATGGTTGTTCTGTAGTGGTCCCAGGACTGTTCTGTTGGCCGCTTTAGGTGGAAGGTTCTCTTGGTCCTCTGCAGGAGCAGCTCGTGGTTTCAGCGAACCCCTCAGTCTTGACAGCATGTTTTCTTGGTTGTGAGACTCAGCAGCCACGCTTCCCTGTTCTCCGTTAGCTCCAGACATTATTCCTCTTGCACTGGACTCTAGCCGATTTCCGTTTTAACTTAAAGCCTTGTGCTCATTTGATAATGTAAAAGAAAAGTTAAATTTGGTCTCAAAAGCTTAAGGGATGTGCTACCTTGTCGTCAAAGCCTAAAGAACCGCTCAGTCAAAACCAAGCAGTTGAGATGGCAACGATGCTTCGAACTTCTGTGATAAGGGCAGATAATAAAAAGACGAAAATGCTAACAATTTAGCGTAAAGTCAAAAAAGAGAAACGTTATTCTAAGGCGCCATACTCACATATTCAAGCCGCACAACCACCCTGCAGCTAGCACCAGTCCATACACTCAGGAACATTTAGAGTTGCTTTCTCTCAGTTCAAGTAGCCCGCGAGGATTGAAAGAACCAATCACAACACACTCTGGCCATGACGCATCGGAAATACGGTAGCCCTAAGAGGACAATGTTTACCTAATTACAAATTCAAAACCGGTTTGAGACTTTTAAACGGAAAAGGCGCAATTTGTAAACAGAGGCAGTAATACTCTGACAATATGTCGATATTGTCTGTAGCTCTACAGACAAGAAACCATAGTACAGCCAATAAAATAAAGTGTAAGCTTTTAGGCAGTAAATATTTACACCACTCACAATATTGTACAGGTAAAAATCCTGCATCCATTGAAACCATATAACAATGCTAGACATATTGGAGGTTACTGCTGTCCTACTTTTAATGCACAATTAGTCAGTTTCAAAGGCATTACATTGAGTATTAAATCGTATTAATATATTTCTTAGATGTGAGGAATGTATCTGTGAAGGACTGTATTCAAATATATAATAAAGCACATTACCTTTACACACATTAAGATTTACATCATATTAACCAGCAAAGGGTAAAAATCTTTAACCTACTCAGTCATTAGTTTAGTGGTGAAAATTATGTGACACTTCAGGGGTTAACAATTTCTTTAAGTTTATGTGTAAATCACATTTGTAATACGTTATTTCCACATAACAGAAAACAATCAACCACATGATTTGTATATTGCTATCAAAATAAATATAGAATATTTTTTACACTATTTTAAAGAAACATTTATATAAATATGACAACATAACAGACGGTGTAGTCATTAAAGTAAACAGTATAAAATAATAAAGACAAAGCCTTTGTCCTTTACTGGACATTATGAGTCATTGAAAGAAATCTAACAGAGAATTTAGATCATAATTATCGAGAATCTCCAACAAAGAGGACACCTTTGTTTTAACATTCTGTCCTTTAAACTTGAATTTGTCGATGTAGAGGTCAGTGATCATACCTACAGGAAGAGAAAAACAGAAGTTTATAAAATATTTTGTTTTAGTAATTAATAAAATAATAACATAGACTTCTTGTCTTTGTTTAGCCATAACACTGAGTAAAATTAAGTAAGTAAGATGCATGATCCGCAGCCCCACCATAAAGCCTCTCAAGGTGAGCTGGCTGTTTCTTGTACTCCTCCAGAAGATTAGCGGACTCATCCAAAATGTTGCGATACTCTGGGATGAGGAAGTCAGCATTTCCCTCATGAACCTGGAGCTCCTACCGATTACAGATGAAGAGTGTGCGAGATTGACATGGGTTGCAATTTTGAGGTAAGTAGATATTTGTAAAGTAAAAATTGTATGACAGGGTTACCTTAAGTGCATCGATTAGCTGGACTTTCCTGGCCAGCAGTAACTGGTATTCCAGCTTTGGATGGATCATCCTTAAAGTGTGGCTGACAGATTCATCATTAATATCTGAAAAGTAAAAGGACAGAGATTACATCAAGAACTATTACTATACATCAGCACAGGTAGTCAAAGTCAAATACACTTACCATTTGAAATATTGAGATTAATTTTTCTTTTTGTTGCCTCTTTAGACAGGACGTCACTTAGTATGGAGATTGTGGAGATGTTATCTGATTTGAAGTGTCCCTCCCCTTTACTAAAAGTGAAAATATAAAAAAAAATGCCATAACTAAGCACTTGTAAATAAGAGCGTATTTAATTGCATAAATAAAACCACCACCCAATCCCTTGAACTATTTATGTTTTTACCAGTAGGTGGCTTCAAGTTGTGTGCCAAGGAAAGTGTTGTGGAAATAAAAAGTGATGCTCTCTCCCGCTGGTGTTTTCTCAGGAACCTCAGGCAAACAGAACACCACCCAGGAGTGAATCTCAGCAAAACTGAACTGTCCCACCAGACTGAGCTTGTTCATCGGCCTGTAAAAAAATGCATGGGGAAAAATAGGAAAGGGATATGTGGAATATGGACCACAGAGCATGAAATGGTTCTTTTCCCTATAGTGTTAAAAATCATATTTAATGCAACACAGTGGTTATTCTTTATACTAACCTGTCTTGGTTTATGCTGTGCGTCCTCTGGTGGAGGGACAGCGGTTTGATCTGGTACTGGCGGACTTGGCAGGTCTTGGGCTGCAGTCTCGGGGTGATGTAAGCCTGCAGAGTCCCGTACTGCCCCTCAATGGACCTCACCTATTGGGACAATGGACACAAGTAGGCATAGAACAAATTATTTGAATGTTTTCTCTCTTGTATAAAAGATAAAATGAAAAGAACCTTAAGTTCAAGTCTGGTAGTGTTGGCTTGACATCTGTATGTGGCCAGGAGGAAGTTTCCATTGGGCTGCTGTAAATAATAAGTCACACATTCATAAGCTGAAAAAGCACAGCAATGTTTGTCTATTCTTTTGGATTCATATGTCACCACCTCACCTCAGAGTCACATTCACTAAAGCTGACAACAGCTGAATTCTTATCCACGTCTAGCAGGTCTATGGGCACATCACTCTGTAAAAGAGACAAGACAATGCTGCTCATTAGACCAAGTCAAGAATGCAATGCTGTCTGCAGTTCATACTGTCGTTGTGTCCTTGGGCAAGACACTTAACCCACCTTGCCTTGGAGCGCTGTCCGGCAGCTGCACCGGTGTGGTCTGCAACCTTAGTGTGTCTGTAATAGGTTGCACCACCCTCTCACATTTCACTGCTGGTTATATATGCTGTATGTAATTTGGTATGTGACAAATAAAGTAATCTTAATCTTAATCTTAATCTTAATGCAGAGGTGGAAAATGGAGGAGGAGTGTGGGATCTCGGAACTGTGGAAGGCATATTGAGACATCTACAGTGTGTCCGCTGTTAAACAACTTTACTATCATAAATACTGAGGGCAATTATAGAAAAACTAATTACATTCATACCACTTTTGCTTCAATAATAATTGCTGAATAAAAGGCATTTGTCTTAAATGGTATCAAACATGAAGAGAGCATAATGTCTCATATGGGACGTTGTGCATGCTTGTTTATATAATAATGCAATGGTTTATTTAATAAGTCAGTGATCATAAATAAATGACGACTGAAGTCTGTACCTGCAACAGCAAGTTGTCGATGGCGGTCTGGACCTCAAGAGTGAGGCTGTAGCTGGCGTCATCCTGGCAGAGGGTGAACTTGTCATTGACGCTGAAAACAGGCACGGCGGAGACGGCTGTGCTCGACTGAGACGTCTGGTGGTAATGCTCACGCCCCTGCAGAACCTTGGCCTGCAGCTGCTCCAGCTCTGCCCTGAGAGAAAAGAGAGATGTTTCATGAAAAACAATTTACTTTGTAAAAGCAAAGTAAAGCCTTGTTTCTGCTGGAGCAGTGCGATATGGGCTAGTTCTGGAAGATTTATATTTTCAAGCATAGTACAAAGTGGGTCAAAAAAAGTGGACTGTACCACTTTAGTAATACATTGCCTTTTAGTTTCATCAGTGTGGTCCACTTTCCATTATCTATTGACTGGACAATAGAGAGTCCTTACTGGGATGAGCATAAGACAAATTATGTATTGTCCTGGTGATAAACCCTTATTTTGCCAGAAGAAAGAATGATAAATGTTCACCTTAAAAAATGAGATAATCTTCTTCTGCCACAGTTTATTGCAGCAGTATATGGATACAACTCTCTTCCACTGCCTTAGATGACATGGTCATGCTGTTTGGTTGGAATAAATAGTTTTGAATGATCACAGTTTACATAGATACAGCTTTTTCGCTAACCTCAAGCCTCTTTGGGAGTTAAATCAAACTGATCCAAACCTGCCTGTCTTGTAAAACTCAGTGAAAACATGCCTTAGGTCCAGACATGAGAATCCGCTGTCCAATAATCTCTTACCTTAGTGCCTCCACTTTGGACTGCGTCTCTTTACTCATCTTGACTTCATCTCCTGCTCCAACTTCAGCTCTTTGAGGCTCAGTGGTCAAACCAGTCACCCACCCTACAAGCATGTAAGTAATTATCTTAGGATTATTATTACCAACAATCAACACAGTGTCTTCAACAAACAATCTTTAGTGTCAGACCTGTATAAGTGGCAGTCAGAACTTCATCATACGACTCCTTCCCCACACAGCCGCCCTGGATTGAAGTTACACTTTCAGATAACACCTGCAGAAAAAATATTAGTCTTTAATGAATAAGAGTGCATAAAGACAGGGAATAAAGTTTTAATTTCTTTATGAAAACTTACATGTTCAAAGCGTAGTGTGGGTTCACCCGTACTGTCGAAACCATATACCTCGACTGTCCCGTCATCCCTTCCCACTAAGACGTCGTTAACACCATCTCCGACAATGTCATAAGTGTCAATACAGAGGATTCCTTAAAGCAGAAAGTACCATAAATGAGCATTTTTGCATTTTTATACAGCAATGACAATGGCATGTCATGAGGCCTTTACTATAAAGCAAGCTGGACAGAGCCAGGCTGTATCTCAGAGAGCTTGCTCTGTGGCAGAGTGGTTAGCACTCCTGCCTCACAGCAAGAAGGTTGTGAGTTCAAAACCCGGCCGACTCAAACATTCTCTCGGACGACTCTGGTCTTTCTGTGAGGAGTCTGCATGTCCTCCATGTGTTACTATGGGTTCTCTCCGGGTACTCCGGCTTCCTCCCACCATCCTTAGACATGTATGTATAGGTTAATTGACAACTCTTAAGTGTCCCTAGTGAATGAATGTGAGAGTGAATGGTTGTCTGTCCCTGTCTGTCTCTAAATGTCAGCCCTGCGACTAACTGGCCACTGTCCAGGGTGTACCCCGCCTCAGGCTCAAAGCTGCTGGGATAGGCTCCAGTCACCCGCGACCCCTAACGGGACAAAGCGGAAGAAAATGAATGAATGAATGAGTTATAAAAAAAAATTATAAAACAGAGCAAAAGGGACACTGTTGAGCAAATAAAGTTATGTCCTGCAGAGAGTTACTAGTCATTTAAATTCACACCCAGCATTTAATCCATAGAACCTTTAAGCCAAATACAGAAGCTTTAAATGCTGCACCAAATTTTCATTCTCATAAAGAGTAAAAACTGTAAAGCAGGAGGATTCCAATGTATTTGTTGCATTTGCCCCACGTCAATTAGGCTGCAGTAGACTCCACTGGGAAATAGCTGTTTTATGAGGCTCCGTGAAGCAAAACAAGGGACACTAACAATAATGAAATAAAGACCACAAATGTGACATTGGGACTACTCTTTGACACAACTCCTTTTACAATAAAATATGTAAATAATAATTTTATAAATAATAAAATTATGGAATACGCAAACAAAGAAAGGGTGTATTGATAATTACATGTGCACACTATTTTCATGTTTTCTTTTATCAATATTTTTGATAAAATTATGAATACATATAATTACAAAATTGTAAATTACACTAACAGGAAAGTATATAGTAAAGAATTAGACAAATGAAAAGGGGTGAGATTCAATAAGTTGTACTTCTTTCCCCTCCTTTTCAAACATGTGTACTGGCTATTTATTTTTTTAGTTCTTTTTTGTAAAATTTCATTTGTCATTGGTACTTAATTATGACATTAATTGATGTTTTTAAATTGTTACTTCCTTTATGTTTGAAATTAAAGGAAATTAAATAAAATTGTGCGGCTTGTGGTGAAGGCAGCAACAGAATGAGCTCCATCTATGCAATCATAATTTTAAGTGACCAAATATAACATTAAATTGATGAGTGTGATCACTGCCTAAACTGAGAATCTAGCGCTTGGAAATGATCGCTGCCAAAGGAGAAGGTCAGAGCCGAAACTTGGATAGCTCTACTGTGTATGTTGCTGTGGTGTGACACAGGAAATACTGGGTTTAGATGTCATCATACAGCCCTTTGATTTAAAATTACCTCCTTTCTTTTTGTCATTGTCAATCTCCCATTTGGTTGAAGAGGAGCGTTCACCAATCTGGACCAGTCCTATTTTACCATCCGTGGTCCCGTAGAGGATTTCATCTCCTGTAAACAAATGAGAGACAGTCTGTTAGTTCCTTTGAGAGTCTAAAAGTATGTCTACATTTTAGTTTTTCCTGCTTTTGTGTAATATATGATTTTGATGTAACTAATACTAAATGTTGTTTTTAGTGTTTCCACACAACAGGATGGATTCTATACTTAAAAACATGGACTGTCCCCTGCACTCTGCTTTGTACAACAGAGAGCCCCAGTGGACATTTAAAATCAGTGAGCTGCAGGATTTCAAGGCAAGACTTTTGTTTCAAAACCAGACAAAACATGCCTCCATCTTTGTTGTAGAGCTCCAGGACAGATGGAGGACCTGGTACTTCAATGTCGTAGGTGAGCTCAGATCCCTAACAAGAAATAAAACATTACACATTAGAATTAAACTGAACTTCACGTTGACAATTTGGAAGCCAAGCTAAAGCCATAACAGAACCAACTTGCAAGACTCTTAGAACTCGATCCTGGCAGGCAAGGACCGGCAGAGGACGTGTCAGATTCTCAGATGACAAGCAGGTAATGTCGTTAATCTTGTCCCCTGACAGGAAGTAGTTCTGATCCTTGCAGTCGCAGTAGTGGTTGTAGATGTAACTCGCACACAGATACAGGTCCGCCCCCGACACATACCTGCAAAATGCATCAATGTGACAATGCTTTCGACTCATTATTAAAAGTTGGAAACGTGGACTCTTACATAGCGTTTATGCTCTCGGTCAGGTTGGCTTCGAAGGTTAGAAACTGTTTGCCCTTCTTGGTGTAACCCCGGACTTGGGATCCAGAGCAGACAAAGATCTTTTCTTGAGGTGTTCCCGCAGCTCCTCCCAGATCCATCCTGGCTATTTTAGGGCCTGGGAGTGTTTTAAAGACAGGCTAGAGCACAGAATGAGAACGTTTGACTGAATGGAAAAAGCTTGCATATTGTTATAAAGTTGTATTTGCAAGACCCACCACTGGCTCTCCCTTCTTCATTCCAAAACATGTAATAACACCGTCATGGTCAGCGACAGCTACCTGAAACAAAGCCACTAATGGTATTTCTCTGAGAGTAACATGAAAGAGGGATAATTACATGTTAATGCTTTGTCAGATGTAATACCTTCTGAGTGGCCTTTTTACCCAGAGCTGGAAGAAGCCTCATTGTTTTCTGGGAAGTAACGCCAACCTATGAGAACAGAAGAAGAATAAATGTACATGTTATTGACGTCAAAATGACATAAAATATTTTGATGTATGTTACGATACCTGTGTATAATCCACGCGATTTAAGTGGAGCTCCATGTTCACCTCTTTGTATTCCCTAAAAACAAAGGAAGTGTGGTAAGCCCTACGCAGGACTGACTAGTCGTAAACTTTGCTCGAATGCAGGAAAACAGCGGCTAGGATTAACCTGAAGCAAGGGGATTTGCTCACTTGGCTAAATGTTAGCTAGCAAGCTAATTGCCTAAAACAACTTATTCGCATCCCCGCTACAGTGCGGGGACGAAATCGCTATAAAGAAAGGCTCTTGTTGTAGAATGCAAACACAACTAAAATTTATTCTTACAAATATAAAACAACGAATAAACCAAAACGCAGATGCAACTAAGCCAACTTAAGAGAAAAAACTGAGTCGTTGTCAATGGCAACGCGGCTTCACGAAACAATCTCGGACGCCATTGGAAGAGATAGAGAACAGAAATGAAAGCCGTTTATTGATTGGCTGGCTCGGATTGAAGTCGTTGGGAGGTACGTAATGTAAAGGTGATAAACTATGAAGAATTAAAATGTTTGGTTGCTATTAGTTTGCCCAGTATGTATTATACTGCATACAGTTAGGTCTCTTTTATTTAAAAAAATAAAATAAAAACACACCCAAATGAATTGATTCAGACTTTATCTGTCATAGGCTGATTGCTTGACCGGTCTTATGGCAGTCTGGAAGGAGTTCTGATTTCAGATGTACACTGGCTGCTCTCTGTTGTTGAAATGTTTAGTATAGCTTCCGTCATTCAACCAGTTTCCAAAACCAGTCTCCTCTCTATTCACCTTCAATAAACTAGATGTTTTCATTTTTAGTCATTTAGCTCTATCACTGAGCCCCATTTTCAAATCAACACAGGTTTATTCTGGTTTAATATTTTATTAGTTTAATCAAGTGATAAGTTGGCTCTTTTTATAAAAAATGTGGTTTGTATATAGGCAAATAAAACATGGCAGAAATTTAGGAGCATGCAATATGCCAGAAAACTACAACAGCAGAAAGGGGAACAATTTTCAACCTGGGCATGAGGTCAGAATGCATTCAAAGGCAGTACTATTATCTCTTACTGCATGACATGCATTGTGCAATTCAATCCAAATGTGGTCTACAGCAAAATATAGTGTACCTCAAAATATTCTATAAAATACAGCAGACCTTTCAATGGTTAAAACTTGTTTTGACGAGTTGGACATTAATGGCATTGACAAAACACAAACTAAAGATAGGCATTGTGAAAAATCTGATTAAGTACAAACTGCACAGAAATTGCCATCCATTCAAGCATTTAATGATTATATATATAAAAAAATGTATAAGCACATTTAATTTATTTATATTAGATTGTTATAAATAAGGACATGAGGAAAACAGCTGCTGGAAAAGAGAACCCTTTTCAGTGAACACACAACGGAGATGTCCACTGTGTAAATGAGGTCACAAGAAGAACACAAGGAACATGATCATGAGACTTCAGTGCATTACTGGCTGGTCTTCAGTTGTACTTCACTGTTGAGAAGAGCTAGAGTACAAATATGACATTCATAAAAACAGTTCCTTCTGTTGGTAGTCTGCATCTATTAAAAGTTGCCTCCTAAAATGGAAGGGACAAAAATAAAAATAAAAATCAAAAAAAATTGAGGAAAACAACAGAGAGGAAAGTGATCAGACTCCAGTGGGGGCCAAGCGGCTGATGAAGGCGATACTGCTGAGGCACATCCTTCTGAAGAAGATGGGGCAGGCAGGCTTCATGACAAAGTGCTCCAGAAGAATCCGAAGCTCTGTGAATAATGTTCTAGAGAAAAGCAGACAGAGTTATTATACACAGCCTTATAAAATTGACTCAGAAGCAAATACAAAAGTATATATTGCATTAGTGAGTTCAAATTCAATTAGTTAAGGTATACGTGGGCCAATTATCGGTTTCAAGGTATACCGCGATTTTAAAATGGCATGGTATGACAAACTGTTCTTTTATTATGAGCTGGTGAGACAAGACCAGAAAGCACCGACACATTTACAAAACTTCTCTATCAGGTGCAGCCTTAGTAAGGAGCTGGAGCAGTTCTGTGGATTTAATTACTCTTTCAAACTCCTTTCTCTCAAGTCTCATGTTAATGTGATTATAAAATGTATTTGATTTTCTGCTTATTTTGTACTTTTGAACAATGACAAAGAAATTTGTGTGTGATTTAACAGTGAGACAGAATAACAAACGAATCTAGAAAAATTGCATTTCAAAAAAGTTATAAATTGATTTGCATTTTTTTGAGTGAAATAAGGACTTGACCCCTTTGACTTAGTACTTGGCAAAAGCCCTTGTTGACTGAGGGAAGGAGGTTCTCACCCAAGATTTGGAGGAACATGACCCTGTCTCTTTAATGCGGTGCAATTGTCCTGTCCCCTTAGCAGAAAAACACCCCCAAAGCATAATGTTTCCACCTCCATGTTTGACGGTGGGGATAGTATTCTTGGGTTCATAGGCAGAATTCCTCGTTCTCCTAACATTGCGAGATAAATTGATGCCAAACAGCTCAATTTTGGTCCCATCAGACCACAACCCTTTTACCCAGTTCTCCTCTGAATCATTCAGATGTTCACTGGCAAAAAAAAAAACACGGGCCTGTACATGTGCTTTCTTGAGCAGGGGCACCCTTGCGGGCGCTGCAGGATTTCAGTCCTTCACAGCGTAGTGTGTTACCAATTGTTTTTTTGGTGACTATGGTCCAAGCTGCCTTGAGATCCTTAACAAGATCCTCACATCTTGTTGTAGTTCTGGGCTGATTCCTCACCGTTCTCATGATCTTTGAAACTCCACAAGGAGGGATTTTGCATGGAGCCCCAAACTGAGGGAGACAGTTATTTTGTGTTTCTTTCATTTGTGAATAATTGCACCAACTCTTTCTCACAAGGCTGCTTGGTGATTTTCCTGTAGCCCATTCCAGCCTTGTGTTAGGTCTACAATCTTGTCTCCGACATCCTTGGACAGCTCTTTGGTCTTGGCCATGGTGTAGAGTTTGGAATCTGATAGATTGCTTCTGTAGACAGGTCTTTTATACAGATAACGAGCTGAGACTCGCTAGGAAAGGGAGTCTTCCTAATTGCAGCTCCTTACCTGTGTAAAAGACTTATTTCACTCATTAAAATGCAAATTAATTTATAACATTTTTGAAATGCGTTTTTATGGATTATTTTGTTTTTCTGTTTCTCGCTGTTAAAATACACCAACTTATAGACTGATTTTCTTTGTCAGTGGGCAAAACAAATAAGCAGAAGAACAAATAAAAATGCATATGGACCACCATACAGTAGAAAAAGTCAATCTAACCAGCTTCACAACATACCGGCAGTAAGGGTTTCTTCTGGATGTGTAGCGGAGAGTGAGGAATCTGTAGTAAATGAAAGGCAGCAACAAACTCCCTTGGCCACTTCAAAAAAAAAAAAAAAACAGAAATGATACACGATACATTTTCATATTTAACAAAAACATAATGGAACCTAGCGGCCTCTGTGGGCTTTAGTACACACACTGCCCGGCCAAAAAAGTCACCACCTAGATTTAAGTAAGCAAGTAGGTAATTGGCTCCCATTGGATATTTTCTGCATGGGTGGATGATTATGTTTTAGTTGGCAACAAGTTATTTAACCATAACTGATGCAGTGAGTAGTTTCTTGAACAACCATGTGGGAAGACACATCCAGTGGTTGTAGAAAAGATATTACTGTTTCAGAAGGGTCAAATTACTGGCTTTAAGCAAAGAAAACATCTAAGGAGATTGCTGAAACTTCATGTTCAAGAAGAAATGTGGTTCTAAGAAAATCTTGTATAATTGTGATTGATGATCTCATTAACATTTGGTGAAATCAAATAATATAAAAACAACAGTAGAACTAATGACTGTGTTTAACAGTGAAAGTAAAAGCATTTTCACAAATGCACAATGTAAAGAGAACTCAAGGGATTAGGGCTAAACAGCTGTGGAGCCTTAAGGAAGCCATTTGTCAGTGAGACTAATCAGAAAGAAAAGGCTTAAATTTGCTAAAGAGCATAAAAATTGGACTCTATGTAATGGAAGAAGGTCCTGTGGTCTAATGAGTCCAGATGTACCCTGTTCCAGAGTGATAGGTGCATCAGGCTAAGAGAGGCGGCTAAAGTGATGCTCCCATCATGCCTTGTGCCTACCCTACAAGCTTGTGGGGCGGCTGCAGCAAAGAATGAGATCAGTTGACCACCCGAATATACAGAATGACCAGGTTATTCCATCAATAGATTTTAGAATGAGTGACATTTTTTTGGGCTGGGCAGTGTAACTTTGTCATCGGTTAAATAAAAGGAGCATACCTGAAGAGCATAAACACAGTGGCGGGCATTAAGAAGATCTCATTGCAGGCAATGAATTTCAAGATGTTCTGCTGATTTGCTGAGAGCTTATCGAGAAGATTTCGGACAAACATAAGACTGTTGGGCCCCACGGACTGCAACAGTCGGGAAAAAGTACATTAGAGGTGCAGCTACATTGTTATTAGTTTATAACAAAAATATTAGGGGTTTATGTTTTACTACTTTTTGCTTGTTTCATGAGCTTTTTGAAGAATTGTACATTTACAAAAGTGGTCTGGAGCCTGTCACTTACATCAAGAAATTTCTTTGTGTAGGTTGTTGCATGGAGTAATGAAAAGAGGAAGACTGGGAAGATGCTCACTGAACATGTGTTAAGGACAGACAATGAGTAGGACTTTGAAATTACTTGTATGCATACAATGTATATGGGTTTTCCAGTAGTTTGATTCTGTGTATATTTCAAGGCCAAAGGATACTCGTGATGGGGTAGGAGTTGACAAGTATGAGCGAGTAGAGCAGGTAATGGCAGCTGTCCTCCTGGAGAGCCTGAGTTAGGAACGCACGACTTAACTGAAAGCGCGGCAGCCTTTGGTGCAAGCGGAGGGCACTGGTGAGGGCGTTTGCCAACAACGCCCTCTGATAGAAGTTTGCTGCTGCGTAGGGCCTGAAAACACACAAGTAGAACAATTTACAGTTTACTGACAGTATAGTCTCCCAAGTTAAGAGAAATGGTCTTTGCAATAAAAATGAGCATATCCTGTTTCCTTACCCTAGTATTGGTAGTATAAACATTACTGAACAATAGACAGTGAAGAGTCTGGACAGCCACATTGCAGTTTCCAGCTTGTTGCTAAGTAGGAATTGCTGTGGTAAAGAAAAAAGGCTACATTAGAAATTACATACTGATTTTTTGCATTGTTAATGGCATAAATAAAGGAATCAACAAGATAAACACGAAAAAAGGAAACCAGGAAATAACCAATATGATGAAGGGTAACCCTTGGCTGGATCTAGAGCAGGGCTCTCCAACCTTTTTTCCCCATTGAGCTACTTTTACAAAAACGAAACTGGGTTTGTAATGTTTATTCTCAGTTTATTCTAATGCAAACTACATTTATTTTATTTTGCCAGAACATTAACCCTGAACCTTTACAAAATGTTGGTGTCTACAACTCACATTTTAATAAAACATTACATAAAAAACATTTAGTTCATCTGCATTTTGTGTATGGACATTCATTTTTTCTTGATTTAGTTCATAACTAAACATATTGTGTAAACATTCATTTTTTCTGCACAGATACTTTAGGGGGATTGGGAAAAGGAACCTCACTCCAGGCAGAAGAGCAGTGGCTGCAGGGCATCAGGGCTGAGCCTCACTCAGCTGAAGTGGAATTATTAAACAAGCTAAATGTAATTACAACTTACTTTGTGTTAACTCAGTTCAAGTATTAATAGTTCAACTCTGAAATTAGGCTACATCACAGCCACAACTTGAGGGCACCTTGTCTCCTCCTCGTCCCGGATATGAATCAGGGACACTCAAGCTAGTTGACGACGTGGGGCTATGTTGCTGTCAGCTCAGGGGACAGCGGGCGCCGACAGGGATCACTCTTACCTGTCCTGATCTACTGCAGGCCTGGCCACCTAAGTTTCCTGGGGCTGTTTCCGAGTAGCCTGGACTAAACGGTAACTCTTAAAGCACTAGTCCAAACATATAATCCTACTCCTGGTCTCCATAAAGACGAGGTCAGCAGCTGGGAGCGTTGTGCTGGAGGCCAGTGCTAAAGCATAGGCTGCTGTGGAAATTGTGTGGTAATAAAAGGACAGCTGACCCCATGTTACACTAAAGTGAAAAATCTGAAGATAGTGTAACCCATGTCACATAAAAGAATAGTCCCTTCTCATTCGCTGATGCTCTCCGCTGGACACAATAAGTTACGGAGAAGGTGTAGGTATACTTCCGGCATCTGGTTCCTGCTGTGGCTGCAGTATGCTAAGCAGTGCTAAGAAATTTGGAAAACACTTCATAAAGTAATGGGAATCCCTAACCTTTACAAATTGACTCAGTGGTGAGTTATTGAGCTAATTATATTTCCTGGCCTTGTTTTTAGGTCAGGTTTTTGTTTGTAGGTTTTGTTTGTAGCTCTTAACTGGATACTCTTCTTCCTTCCCCTGCTTTTTAAACTGGAATGTCTTTGGGACATGGACCATATCCTCTTATGGACTATGGAATACATCATCATTAAAGGATTTACAGATGCACTGATGGAAAATAGTACTTTTTTGAACTGAAAAGGAAAATAACAAATCTTTGAGTTTTTGTGGTTTATGTTGTATTGTATTCATTTGGTTCTCCGCCCTTTCCCCTAATACAATTATGATTGACTCAAATCTGTTTTCTGTTATCTCATCATTTATACCCTCGAGACTCTAAAGAACCAGTCTTCTGAATTATATCAACACATAAATATATCATCTAATTATAGCCCAAAGTAGTCGCTACAATAGCATAAATAATGTTTATTGTTTTTTGAAACGACAAAACGGTTAATATTTGTGTTTGGAATTTCTTTTACAAAAGAAAAAACAAAAAAATGAACCATAAACAGATTAAATTGTAGGATTCATTAGCTTTGGCGAGCTAACACGAGCTGGAGACCCCTGCTCTACTGCATGTAAACGAGCTTTATGAAAAGCGTGTGGGTTCATAATTTGATCACCAACAAATCTGGATCCTGATCAAAAGTCATATGACAAACAGTAGTCAGCAAGGTTTATGAAAGACCATTGCAACTATTTTGTTGTTATGCCTTGAATCAATCTGACTGGAACAAATACAAAACCTTCCCACAGCCGGTTTAAGACCCTGACAGTAAAGACACAAACAGGGTTAATAAATACTGCTTTAACTCACACACCGTCGGGTCCATTAATATTGGGAGACCAACACACTTCTAATCTTTTTGACTCTATACACCACCACAACAGATTTGAAATGAAACGAACAAGATGTGCTTTAACTACAAACTTTTAGCTTTATTTTGAATGTATTTACATCCAAATCAGCTAAACGGTGTAGGAATTACAACAGTTTGTATATGTGCCTCCCACTTTTTAAAAGGGACCAAAAGTAATGGGACAATTGGCTGCTCAGCTGTTCCATGGCCAGGTGTGTGTTATTCCCTCATTATCCCATTTACAAGGAGCAGATAAAAGGTTCAGAGTTCATTTCAATTGTGTATCCAAAGAGCCGTCACTATCAGTGAAACAAGCCATTATTAGGCTGAAAAAACAAACAAACCCATCAGAGAGATAACAAAAACTTTAGGTGTGGCCAAATCAAATGTTTGGAACATCCTTAAAAAAAAAAAGAACACACCGATGAGCTCAGCAACACCAACAGACCCGGAAGACCACGGAAAGCAACTGTGGTGGATGACCGAAGAATTCTTTCAGGACAGGTTATAGTTTGCCAAACATTTCTGGAACTACATCCAATGAACAAATGAGACCAAGATCAACTTGTACCAGAGTGATGGGAAGAGAAGAGTCTGGAGAAGGAAAGGAACTGCTCATGATCCAAAGCATGTGGTGGTAGTGTCATGGCGTGGGCATGTATGGTCATTGCAGATGGACAATGACCTGAAGCATACTGCGAAAGCAACTAAAGAGTTTTTAAGGGAAAGAAGTGGAATGTTATGCAATGGCCAAGTCAGTCACCTGACCTGAATCTGATTGAGCATGTATTTCACTTGATGAAGACAAGGAAGGAAGACTGAAGGAAAAAGTCCCAAGAACAAGCAGGAACTGAAGACAGTTGCAGTAGAGGCCTGGCAGAGCATCACCAGGGATGAAACCCAGCATCTGGTGATGTCTATGCGTTACAGACTTCAGGCTGTAATTGACTGCAAAGGATTGGCAACCAAGTATTAAAAAGCGAAAGTTTGATTTATGATTGTTAATCTGTCCCATTACTTTTGATCCCTTAAAAAGTGGGAGGCACAAATACAAACTGTAAATCCCACACCGTTCACCTGATTTGGATGTAAATACCCTAAAAATAAAGCTAAAAGTCTGCAGTTAAAGCACATCTTATTTGTTTCATTTCAAATCCATTGTGGTGGTGTATTGAGCCAAAAAGATTAGAATTGTGTCAATGTCCCAATACTTATGGACCTGACTGTATATACATATTACTGGGTGTTTTCTCCTTGACATATAGGAAAAACGCTGGATGTCAAAACATGACTTCAAGATGATGCAATTAGGGGCAATATGTGTATGGTCCTAAAGAGACAACTTACTACAGGTCCTTGTGTAGGAGGAGGAGGAGGAGGAGGGGGGGTTTGTTGGTTTGTGTCTGCCATCTTTGTATTTTGGGTTGACCTGCAGAGAAAATAACAGTAAACATAAAAACTGACTTGTCGTTTAAGCAGACTGGTAGGTTTATGACATGTAATCACATTGTGAGTTAACTGGAGTAACAACATAGTCAATGGCGGAAATGATTAACCTAGCGTTATGTCCATTATACAGACCGGCTCAACAATAGACGTAGAACCAACAGATTGAGAGCGTTCATTAGCCTTACTTAGCCTAGCCTTGACGCGTTAAAACCACAGGGGTGTGTAAATGATGCGTGACATGGGGCAGACTATACATGAAAAAAATACTTTTAAATGTTATATTTTTTGTTAGCTGACCCACTGGTATGAGAGTTCTGTGGTTCCTGAAATAATGCTAATGGTAGCTAGCATTAGCGGCAGGTGGGTCTAGAATATTCTTGCTGTTACCATCGTTACTCTTAGCCTTTAGCATTTCTGCTTAGCTTAGCAGTTGCCGGGCGTGATTAATTTACTAGCCCTTCCTGTATGAGCTACTTCACTTAAATAAATTGTATTAGTAATGTAGATTGATACAATAACACGTGTAGCATACCGGTTTTATTGCGTCGTAGTCCTTGCGAGACTGACTCAAACTGTCAGGCAGCTGAACACGCCGAGGTAAATGATCAGCTGACCTTTCCGAGGAAAGGGAAAAGGAGATGTCGCGATGTTTTGGACGTGACGCTCTCCTACGTTGAAAAGACCTCCTAGTGGACAATATATGTAACAGCAACCATCAGATTGTTCCTTTTTCAGATTTTATAAAACATCATGGAAACTCTTTACTTTCTAACCAAGAGAATAAATAGAATTTGCATACTTAAATCTATCTCAATCTGTCTACTTATTATATCAGACTTTAGGCAGCATTTACCTGCATTTATTACACATAAAAATATTAGTGAAATGCAATGATAATGAACTATTTTACTTATTTTTTATTCCGATATCCTCAGTAAGAAAGCGGTGACTATAACACCTACTGTAACGCATATAAAGGTCTAAACAAGAATTAAGTACATATCAATTATCAAGGAATAAACCAGGAACACATCAAGACTAAAACCGTAGAGTAAAATAAATACATTTTATATTGTTAGGATTTAGTTAATTCTTATATATATATATATATATATATATATATATATATATATATATATATATATATATATATATATATATATATATATATATATATATATATATATATATGGTGTGCAGAAGAACAGTCTCGGTGACTAATCTACCAATCCCTACATCAGACCTATGCATCGAGCACGATTGATTTTTAAGTTTTAAACACTACTCAAGCGCAGACTTTGCTTAATTTAACAAGAAAAACGCTTAATCTCTATGTTCGTATTTTAATCTTGCACCGTAAACTGGTCTCAAACCAAGGCTAATATTAGCTTAAATGCCATTTTGCTAGCCGCCACCAGAGGTCGCCCCAGACCAAACTATTTCACCTACAGTCCGAGCAAGATAATTATTTTTGCCTAAAGTGCCCCATATTTTGCTTTAAAATGTTACATCTTGTGCCTGTGCACCGCATATTTCCGCAGATTATTGGAAACAAGAGTGTCGCGGTGATGATGTGTTTGCTGCAGATGCCATTTGAAAATATAGGCAGTGTAAGCACTGTAGAATCTAATTATTTCTTTGCAAAACCTAATTAGGCATTAAAAAAGGTTAACGCCAGCGCCTGAAACGTTTTTGTTTAATAATCCCATTACTGACGGCTCATCATGTATAAAATGGTGCAGGAGGACACTAAGTTTTCACTTGTTAAAGGGGAATCTCTGAGAAATAGTCGCTGCTTTTTTGACACGATGTGCGACTGGAGATTATAGGCTCGTAATTAAACCCAGGACTCAGCTCGGCACAGAGTAAGTAGGATGTTGCGTGTATGCATGTTTCTGACTACAACTCGTCCTCTTCTATGCACATTAGGAGTATTCTCTGTTGTTTAGTCTCTTCGTGTGTAACTTGTTGACCGGAAAGAGTGGCGTGCCAGACGGTAGCGCGTAGGGAGAAGTAGGGAGAAGAGGGCTTGATGACTTTTTGAGGCGTCAGCTCATGTCGGATAGCTCCAAGTCGCTAGAGAGCTCAAGGTGAGAATTTAAATGAGCGTTATGGAGGGATTTTAATGTGGACTCGTCTTCGGATGAGCAACAGTCTTTTCAAAACAGACACCACTAAATGTGTAGGGCGTTGTTCGTGGAATATTACAGATGACGCCATTTAGTTTGGCTAAAATACCACTGCCATTACATGGATATGGTGCGGTCGCACTCACCGGTCCCTACTCAAGGCAAAGACCCGTTTAAAAACCCGGGGGGACAAGTCCTTCCATGCTGCTCTGCAATGCCCTGCCCTTGTCCCTGTCTGCGCGTGGCCGAATATGTTTACTCTTTAACTTTATTTTTATTCAGACAGTTTTTTTAATGATGGGTTTTTCATGTCTTAATAGGTTTTTACTAATTTATTAGCCTATCGTTCATTCTTTATACCTTTTCGGCACTGTGTAATCTATAAAAGGTGCTATATAAATAAAGTTTAGTCTACTTTTACTATTAGTTCTGTTTGCAGATTAGATCGGTAAAAAATCGGGAGCAAAATATAACTGAACCAAAAAAATAAATAAAAAAAGCTTAATTTCTATTGCACCCTTTATGAAGTGTATTTTTATTTATTTATTCTTGCAGAAAATGACAGTGTAGTTCTGAAAATATTTTTTACCTGATCCCATTTAGGAAAAAATAATTTATATAATATTAACATTAACTGTTACGCACGATGCATTGGTTAAACTAGAATATTAATTAATGAGCTTTTAAAATAGATATATGATGATGACTATTATTATTAGCAGTCATAGTATTATCATTATAATTAATGGTGGGGGGTTATTGGCATATAATGTCGTGCGCTTTTACGCACAGTCCTAATGGTACCAATGAATGGGTCTATAATAAAATGGCTGCGTTTTATTTGTTTGGTAGATTCATTCATTCATTCATTGGATAATATTGCAAATAACTGGACACTTTTTTGTATTATTATTATTATTAGAAGTAGTAGTTGTAGCCTAGTATTATTAGTAGTAGTAGTAGTAGTAGTATTGGTGGTGGTTTGCAACTTATATTGACGCTTTTACGCAGTCCTAGCATTACCAACAGGCCTATAATAAATGTCTCTGCTTTATCTGCAGTGGATCCGTTCACACATCTGTCTGAACAAAACCACCGTGCGCTCATTTACCTCGCCTTTTAGCGCATCCATAGTATCCACAGTCTCCCAAGAATAATAATACAAAAAAAAAAAGATCGAAAGAAAAGCAGTGACAGAGTGACAGACCAAAGCGAAAGGCGTTTTTAAAAGAACTCATCTAACGTGGTCCTTTTGAGGAATGCGCTCCTAATGGCTCTGGGCCTTAAACAAACAGGGTGTGGAGAATCACGACAAGCGAGGAAAACGACAGAAGAGAAGGAGCTGGAGGGTTTTTTTAGGGAAGGAAAGGAAGGACACGGTGGATTTCCCTCCGAAACCTCCAAGAGACAATGAGGCCGGTCATCTACAGGCCCCGCGCGCCTTTCATGTCTTTGTGTGTCTTTGGATGTTAGGAGGCGTTCACTGTGTGATCTCATGGTGACAATATCAAACCCTCTTCTCTTTGGGTTACAGTGGATTCGGAAGGCCATTTATTCCTGAACAATGAGGGAAAGAAAAACAAGGCGTTTCCCTTTGCATTATACAAACACGAAAGACTGTATTTTGTGGTTAATGATGACGTTATTATTTTACGCATATTGTCACGCGTAAAAAAGACGGAGAACTAGATGTAATTTTATTAACATAGTAGAACTTTTCATCAGTTATTTGTACAATCATTTCAAATATTTCTATGTCTAAATATACACGAATGTGCAACCATTATTACGATATTTCTGTAAAATGTAACAAACCATTTTGAGAAATTTGCGAATTTGTTTCCATCACAATAACAATATATTTTTTTAAACACGAGACAGTCTCACTTTGAAACGTACTGTACAATTTGCTTTGAGGTTGGTCATATTCCTTCTGATTTCTATATTCTTGTTTGGAGTATTCACACAAATAGACCTATATTTAAATACTCCAGGTGTCTTTTAGTTTTAAATTTTCTCTTCAGTTTTTGGATCTGAATTTATTCAGACATGTTGCCTCAAAACACTTAATAGACTACAAATTTCTTTAAGTTGCTCGATCTTTTGTAACAATTTTTAACGATTTTCTAACGAGGCTTTTATTGTGAAAATTTATGTTTGTTTTAATACCAAGGACATTTTTTAAAAACTCACTTTATTTAATTTGAAAAGAATGAATCATACAAAGATCCTTCTTGAGATACAAAACATTTACTTTGAAAAAGCAGTTAATGAACGCACCTGACATTGCATTGCAGACATTATATTTACAAAATAAGCAATATTATTGAACAGGAAAAAAATAATTTGGTGCATTTTTGTGTAAATCTTTTTTTTTTAAGCCAAAAGAGAACAAAAATACACACTTCAAAGTTCTGCTAGTTTAGTTGTATATTTTCATTTAATTGGTAAAGGTAATAGATAGTGGTGCCCCATTGATCCCCAAGGTTCAGACTAATCCAAAAGCCATCCGGCAAAGAGCTGACTTGGATCTTTTCGGGGAGTGTGGGGCTATGTTTGTTTGTGCCTTGAATGGGGGCTTATAATGGCACTGATGGCATCAGGATTGTCACCACAAATGGTCTGGGCGTTTTGCAGGGCGCCGTGACAGAGCCTATTATGTCATTGGTTACGTCCCTCCACTCTTTGCTCGCCGGGGCCTTGAATGGGAGCAAATTAATCAAAATGGTTGGAGAGAGATCAGCCAACCGAATGCACTTTGTGTCAAGGTCTACAGCAATGTGAGATCCCCTGGCCCCTCGTATACCTGCGTGGAATACGACCAGAGGGAGCACGCAGTCATATTCGCATGGACATTTCATCTGCCATTCACCAGTCACTGTGACCTTTGTCTAAAGGGAAAGAGCTCTAAACTAATGAACGCTCACTTTACATGTGTTTACACTGAGTATTAGGAGCTACTATCACTGGTACCAGACAGGGCTGGAGCTCATATCCCTCTGCTTAAACATGTCCTTATTTCATTATAGGGCAATGGTGGAGGTTGAAGGTTGAAGATGAGAATTCAGACTTACAGACTCATTGTAATTCTATTTCAGCTTTAAATAATCACTACAATACAATTTATAAGCATTTTTATTGGACCACTCCTGTCCATAAAAGAACTATGGACCTCTATGGCACACTAGTTCAGTACCACTTTACAATAACCTGTTTAACAAACCATTTTGGCCACATTTTATTGATTGTTATTACATATAGTTACCAAGATGAAGGTGACCTATATCTCGCCTAATACAGTGTTCTTAAACTTTCTACATCAAGACCTTCCATAGGAAATGAATGGCAGTAAAGTACACTAGTCAAGTCCTTGTTTAGTACTTTGTATATTAGTGTTAAGATTGGAATGATAGATAAAGTCTTAGTGTAGTGTCGTATACTGTCCATTATAGAGAATGCACTTGCATGTGGCTGCAAATACAGGACTGTAAAGGGTTGTGTAGTATGATACAGTGTAGTGTAGTATAGGGTAGTTTAGTATTTAATGGTGTGGTATAAACAAACAAATAGGTTGCCATTGCAAAGTCTCTTGCTTACAAACAGTGTGACCTTAACCACAGTTAATGAAAAAACTGGCTCTAGGTGAATAGTAAATTTCTTTGTTGTAGATTATACAGTTGTAGATTGTAACTGATCATTTACAATGATATTATAAGTAAGACCATCAGCGACCCACCTGACGCTCTGTTTCTGCAACCCTTGTTTTAAATGTATGCTCCATTTGACTTGTTTTGTTGTGTAACATTGCAGTGCCGTTAGATGAAGATATAAAATAGCCTGCATATAAAGCATACAACAGTAACTGCCAAATTGTGAGCCCTAAGTGCCTAAATGTCTTAATAATCTCTTTTTTTTTGGCGGAATGTCACTGGATTTAATTTTGCCATTGAATATTTTGGTATTATTGTTAATTTTCATGCACTTTGAAGCTAAACAGAAAGCCACTGAAATAGATACTCTAGTGTATTCTTTGTAAATGTAATGTGGGCTAATTGTGAAAAAACAGAACCATATCAAATGCAGGAGAAAAGGTCCAAAGAGTCTAGAAAGACATTATTGCTTTATCCACCGCAATCCAACAGTGAATTAATCACTGCATGTGCATTGTTTGCCCGTAATGGATGGCTTTAAAATTTGACGTTATTATTTCCCGTCATTTTCCGGCAAACAAATTGAACATTTATTGCATATATATTAAAAATTATACAGTGCTGGAGAGAGGGGCTGCTGATGTCTCTTTTATTGAGGCGCTCCAAGAGGTGAGGTCTCCCCGGATCAATTTCCCTGTCTTGTTACTCCCCTGCTTGAGGATGTTGGGGAAAATGCCTGCACCGCTAAATTGATTCAGAAACGAATTCATAACTTGGGGGGTTTAAGTCATTTTGGAGGCGGCCTGATTTATTCCTTTTCTTTTGTTTTATTTTTGATATCCTTAACATTCAAACAAGCACTTTTCTCCACGACTGTCTGCTCATATCTCACAAAGAAAGAAAGAAAAAAAAAACGCATTTAGGTTTTGGGTGGCTTCACAAACATAGCCATTAAGCAGTCACAATGCTTTTATTGTTGCACTTGATCTGAAAATAGAGCCCAGATCCAGACCGAGCTACAGAAAAGAGGCGCGTTATTGTCTGTGCGCGCTGAGATGAATGGCCCATGTCAAACAGATGA
Source organism: Perccottus glenii (assembly GCA_024416835.2). Classification (NCBI taxonomy): domain Eukaryota; kingdom Metazoa; phylum Chordata; class Actinopteri; order Gobiiformes; family Odontobutidae; genus Perccottus; species Perccottus glenii. Next base: position 11,605,719 of record CM044554.2, read on the forward strand.
TTAGTTTGCACTATTAAATTGTCAAAAAGGGAAGGATTTTGGTCCCTAATCATGGCTTTTTTGGTGGGGGTAAGAAGAATTATGGAATTCAGAGTTGTTGGCGACTGCTGAGAAACTGTGAAGGGCCGAGGGCGAAGGTCAGGGAGAGTTCTCAGCGCAGCAGAGCAGGGTCCGGGTCCAGACACAGACACGGGCCTATTCCTGCAGCACAAGCGCTTCTCTATATCCGGGGATTATGTCCGCACAGTGGTGTCTCGGGTTTGAGTGGCAGGTGCTTGGGTGAAATAATAGAGATGTAATAGATTGTAAAAAGGAAGTGGTAAATGTTGAGCTTTTTTTGAGGACACCAGGGAAGAAATACAAAACGGTACATCCAGAAATAGCTACAGCATTTGTTGTTGGACACATTACACAGGCTTTAGTGTTCTTTAAAATGCAGGAGATCATTTATAATATATCTTGACAGACAAAAACAACATGATGCAATGTTTAGTGCTGCCTTACCTCACTAACCTCCCACAACAAGGATGAAAGTTAAAGCAGGATGTACGCTTTTCAAAAGAGACAAATGCTGCGACAAAACTCACATGGGACTGTTAACTTTTCATAAACGTACTACAACTATCCTGTTGTAAATTTGTGATGATGTAATTTATTCTGGGAAGATATGTGCAGATGATGAGAGATGGTAGCGTGCCCCGAAACCTCTACAGTATCTGTCAAACCAGGTGCACTAGTGTTGTAGCCTAATGATTTTAAGGCTCTTCATTTTGGGGTTAAAAGTTACATATTATTATTTTTTTTATTTTAGGCAAACAACAACAACTTATTTCAACGCTTAACATAAATAACACATATCCAATCTTGTTACTCCTGTAGGGAACGCCTTCTTTTGCAATTAAATCAAATCAAATCAAAATGTAAAGCTTCTTCTCACTACCTTTTAAAATTTCTGAAACCTAAAAACTAAAATTTCTGAAACCTAAAAACTAAAGCCATGAGGACGATCTTGCAAATAACTCTTGGTGAATTATTATGGATCTTTTGTCACCACAATATTCCTTGCCCCAGGTTTGATTTTGTTAAGAGTAGATAAACAAAATTAGGTTATGCCATTTTGTGAATGAAACGATAACAGACTTTCATTATAAACATGATGCAAACGTTCTTCTTGGATGAACTATTCTGAACATGACTATACTTCAGTCTGTGACTCAAAACACACCACAAAAATGTGCCTTGTCCCATTCAATAAGGAAAAAGCATTATGTCAAGATTTGTTTATGGCTTGTTTACCTTTTACAGCACCTTCTGTCTCTTTATTACTGGACTTTTTTATACCTTTATAAAATATTCCATTGGGGAATATAGGGGGAGGTGCATGAGCCTCACATGGCCTCTATCTACGCACATGCCCAAACTAGACTCGACTCCTCGGATTATTACAAATAAGCCGGTCGCGTATCCGTGCGTAAAAGCTGATGATAAATAACGTGTGGAGCGATCAGGGTTTGTTGCCACATTTCTCCACATTGGGGCTGTCAGGGCGGGCCCCGCAGCACACAGGAAAACCCCCTTCCATTCTCTTCGCCTTCTATTCTTTGCCAAGGTTTTGTGTTAAATGTTAACAACTTGCCCTGATCCATTTAATGGCCAACAACAAATGTGTGTTGACTCGAACACTCGCCCCCATTGTGTCCATTATGTGCCTGCCCTCACTTGAAGATTTATGTATTTTTGATATTAAATTCCTTCTGTCATCAAGACTGCTCTGTTGTTGACTTTTCTTGACCCGTTGACCCCGTTCCCCAAACTTTCCCATATTTAATGCGAGAGCCCTCCCACTTGTTCGGAGCGGCTGTGGCCCTGCGCTCTGTGGCCCTGCGCTCTGTGGCCCCTTTTGTTGGCATGTGCTGTTTGCACTGTTCTTGAACTTCAGTGGGCTGCCCTGTCCCTGTCCTGTACTTTGAACCCAATGGAACCATCCTCACAAAGTCGCTGATTGTTCGACTGTGGAGCCAGAAACCAGGGAACATAGGACCCCGGAGTGACGTTTCCTCATGCAAGATGAAGTTGTAATTATATTTCTTTACCTTTGAACTAGATCTGGGCAATGTCCACGGGTCAAATGTGGTCCCTCGTGCATGACCAGAGGCGTTTCTAAAGACTCAGGGGGGTCCAGGCAGTTGTACCCAGGGGGCTCTAGACACACTAAATTTGAGCCACATATGGTGTTTTAATAAAAATTTCTGCACTTTAATTATTTGACAGATAAGTGTTATATCTCTATTAGTACATAATATTGGCCATGAGAAATCAAATAATTCAAAGGTATGTGACTATTTTATTTGTTAACCCTAACCCTAAACATTTAAGATTCTCATAAAACATATATATTGTATTATTATGTCTGTTTGCATACACAAGTAAATCACAATTTAACAACCACAAATTCATAAAAGATATAGTCAACAATGTTTGGAGTCCTTCTTCCTCTACCTTATTGCAACAACTCTGTCCATGACCAGGCCACCAAAATAAATAGCAAATTCAAAATGAAACGTGAAGAACTGTCCACTGTGCACACAATACAATTATTTCACTTTGATGGCATTTCTCTAACGAGAAAAAAGGTTTAAAAAAGATTAAATTCTACTTGAGCGGTACTCCACTGGCCGGTCATTACGGTACTACTTTGGGGTCGCTTTGGCCCCTGGTCCTAAGTGTGTGGTCCACTTCCGAAAAAGTGGAGCTAAACACTGCAGTCTGTTGATTGGACAATAGGTAATCCTCACTCAAGCAAAAACGAGAAGCAAAAACAAGCTATTATTTATCTGCAACAGCTGTTTGCAGTTTCAAACAGAGTGTGTTGTACGGCTCTTGTTTCCTGAATGACAACATTGCATTTATTGTCTATATTGCAGTAAACACAAACAGCCTCTTTAGGGGTCACTAGTACCAAACTGTGCCATACTGAGCCAACCCATACTGTACAACTCCAGTGGAATCAAGCTTAAGACTGTTGGTTCCAGTTTGTCATGTAACTTTTTGGCTGCTTCACAACTTGAGTGTAAGGATGTAGGAAAACTGTTCTAGTTACCTAAACAAACAAATATAAACAAAAATACTGTTATGTTAAAATGTACTTCAAAATGGATTTCCATTTGTGCAGGACGGCCAGAAGACTCATTTGAAGGCATGTGGAAATTTTTCCTACTGTGGCTTCAACTGGGGTCCATGCCCTGCTCCTGTCTCCAGCCTCTATATAAATTTGTACAGGATGACTGATGCCCATGCCGTGCCACATATGATGCTGCTGTCTCGTCTATACACGGCTCCCTCTGGCTGCCCAGCGCGATAATTAGTTAAACAAACGCTGCTGCTAATGATCCCACTGGCCTGCCGAGCTTTGGGCTTTTTGTTTGCTGTCTCTGGCCATCCTGCTGAAAACTTGGCCCTGCTGACCCGAGCTATCAGACCGCCCTGGCCGGAGTCCACCCCCCCAGAGGCCAAAGGGCAGCGTCCGAGACCCGGGAATCCACCACCAGCTGCTGGAGCTGACACCGGCCACAAAGGGCTCGCAGAGGAATCCTTCTGTGACCTGTCAGTGTTGTGACAGTGTGGCCTGACATTTATTTACTCACATCCACCAAAACTGCTGGCCACAGAGATGTCACGGCATGGATGGGCTCCAAAGTCCACCAAGTTTGTGATGAAGTGGGCTGTAATTAGTTAACCAGCCACCAGTTAACAAGTGCCATTAGTGTTCAGCTAACGGCTCAACAATAATTAATTGTGTTTCATTATTGTTGGAAAAGTCTTTACAAGTTGCAGGAATGTTTTTTTTTAAAGGATATAAGGAAAATAAAAGCCCTGAAACCCAAGTACCTAATGGCATTTTCATAACTATCCTCTTGATTCCAAATTTAGACAAATTGTCAGTTCATAGATTAAAGGCACCATAAAAGGGATTTAAATGAAAATTGACATTAGGTCTCACTCAATGAAAATATATTTATTACACATCTATGTCCCTCTAGAACAATGTGGAGATGAATTTGTCTGTAAACCAACTTCCCTCTATATGTATATTCATAATTTTCCTCCTTCGTTTACATGGAAGAGGTGTTTTTCAGTAGGTAGGCCTCAACCAATCACAGCTCAGAGAAGAAAAGGAATAACAAAACTATAAAAGAGGGCTAGAGTTTATTCAATACCCACAACCAACCAGACTTTTACTGACCAAGGAAGAGAATCCAGGCCAGGTTTGTTTGTAAACATTCACTTGGAAATCCAGCATATTGTGCCTTCACATTCAGATAGAACCTCGTCAATAAAGGTCTAATACATTTTTGGTACTTTAGGTTGATGACATTTACACAGTTGAGCCTAAACATGATTAAGAATGTTATTAAATTGGGAAATATTTTATAGTTACAGAATGTCTCATTGCCCCTTTAATTGACCTTTAACAAGAGTTACACCAATAAGGTATCACTTGTAGAGTGTGATGCCAATTTGAGTAAGCACTTACTAATTAAGCAAATGTTAATTGTGAGGCTTTACAGCTTAATAACAGGGTCATGGACATTCTTATTCATTAAACAGTCTCTTGATCTGTTTCTTTTACTTTTGACTTCACAGAATGGCAGGATGCCTCATAATAGGATGCATATTTTTACAGCCCAATTTTACCCAGCCAACCTGATTTAAAAATATAAGATAGAAACAAGTGATAAAGTGCAGTCTTGAGGAACACATAGGAGTCGGATTAAAATGATCAAAAGTGTGTCTGTGACATGTTGGGTAAAATTTATGTCAAATAAAAAGCTTTTCAATAATATTGTTTATAATAAGACTATTTTTTGAACATATAGGATTCAGGTAGTGCATATAAGTATGGTGTTTATAATGGCACAAAACTGCCAAAGAGGCATATGTAACTTTTTTCCCCAAATTCAAAATGCATGTTTTATTATTGAGTACTAAAACCCTTGCACAATGGTTGGATCAAAAATTATTTAGTGAAATGTTACTTAGGCTCTTTTTGGTTATAAGCCCTAATGTGTATTCACGATTAAACAAAGTAATAAATACACTTTGGTAATGATGAGACTTTCATTGTGAAGTCAGCAAAGATCCACTCTAAATGTGGTTCATGGAAGACTTATAACATCAGCTGAGGACACATTGGAGTCGTCCTGAGAGCATCATTTTTATGGTGTTTTAATTTATGTGCCCTTAGATTACCTGCCATTGTCAACACTGGATTTGAATCCAAAGCCAATGCAGCTATTAAATGGTTAATGTGCAATTTTTGTAATATTGTGGCTAGTGTACCTCACCTCAGTTGACCTAAATTAAGGACACCAAAAGAAATGCTAAATGAAGATGGCCTATACTTTTGTATTTAACTACATGCCATTTATTTGTCTAAATGTTTAACACTGTTGGTCTTACAGTACCATGTATTTGTATAATTGATAAAATACATAAAAAAGACGTGTTATATTCGAATTATACGAGAATGGCACAGCACTTCTGCATCCCCTTTAATTTATGAACGCATTTTGTTCTAAAAACGACCCGGTTTGGTGATGAGACTTTAAAACTAATTGTTTGCAGTTCTGACTGTGTGTTCACGATAACCATCTTTCCCACAGCGCACTGCGGTTAACACTGTCCCATTACGCGCTGTCACCAGAAGCTCCTCGGTGTTATTCGGACAATGTTTGGCCACTTAGGCAGCCTGTGTGTGCGCGCTCTCGGAGGTCCGGACACAAATGGATACTAATTGTGGGGACTGTACACTTGAGGCTTGGTGTGGCGCCCGCGGCCACTCGAGGAGCCGCTTGTCACTGTCTAATTGACAAGGCCGTGTCTGTCCCGGGAGCAGCTGGTGCCCCTTTGCGCCGTGCTCACCAGCCACTGCCCCGAGGAGTTTTCAGGGGAAGCCGTTAAAGGCAGATTTATTGAATCTCCCTTTGGGTGACGCGGTATTAAGTAGGCAATATTGGCTTATTTCCGCGGGTGCAAACAGGAGTCACACTGCTGGTATTAATAACATGAGGTGCCAATTAGGGCAGACAGGTGACATTTCCACTGGCGTTATGAATCACTGCAAACGAGACAAGCGTGGGTAAAAACGCAAAGAGCCAGCGATGAAACACTTCAAGGAATCTACATTTGGACTTTTGGGGTGCGCACAAAGTGAATGAATACAGGGGCCAGCCATTCAGATACATCACACAGTAAAATAAACGCTCCATTATTGTGGCCTGTTTCCATCAGCCCATGCCTTTACGCGCTGAATGCACGAGCAGGAACAAGCCAAGCAAGTATTGTCTTGGAGTGCAAGTGGAAAAGATTCCGCTGCACTTTCCCACTGCCTGTAAAGAAACGCTGCTTCTCTGCGCCTTTTGAACTAAAATCGTGATTTTCTTCCCCTGGTGTTCTCCGGACGCGCTCCTTTCTTCGCGGGGAACAATGACAACACTGGAGCACCCCGCCGGTGCGCCACAGTTGGGGATCCCCCGGATTGTTTTGGACATCTTTGGATTTCATCAATCAAAATGACTGCAGTTTTCCATAAAAATGCTGAATTTGGTCGTGGAACCAAGCGGGCAAGGTAGAAAATACGAAGCTGTCCCCCTCGATGATAAATGGCCATCCTTTGATTGAGAAAATAGAGAAATACGTGCCACAGTAGTGAGAACCAAGTGCGATCAAATGAATCGCTACAGCACTTTAACTCCACTTCCCACAAACTCAGAACCCCGTGAGGCAGCAAATACTGAGTGGACATGCTAGTAACTTTATTAAAGCCTTATAGATCTATTTATTGGGAAAATATTATGTAACTCAACAGCCCCATCATTCATTCCCTCTGATAAGAAGGCCTGCTTGACTGACAGGTGAGAGTTGCAGCGCTGCACATATGATTCAGTAATGCTGCCCTTTACCGGGTTACTGCAGGTGGCAAACCACATCAGAGCCATGTCATCACTCAGTATTTGGAGAGGGGCTGTATTAAGCTGGAGTTCTGCTACATTGCACTGAACTGGGTACAGGAGCATTTAGTTAGGGAAGGATATCATTTTCCCAGATCATGTGCGATATAAAGCGACAGAAAGAAAAAAAGACATTCAGTCTAGTTATCTAATGTCCACAGTTAGTGTAAACCAGTGGTTATCAGACTGTGGTATGAGTGACACTGGTGGTACACTGTTTCTCCCAAGTCCAGGCAGGTCTCTGAGATGACAAGAAAAAAAAGAACCAAAAAAGAGTTTTTCATATAGTATTGTAAACCTAGTATGTTTATACTATACTCAAAAGGCAAGCATTTGATCAGGAAACATACCGGTAGTTTGCTCAATAGTTGTACAGCAGTGTCAATCATAATTACTGTATAAAGTAACCAAAATCTTACCATTCACATGGGATGCATATCAGCTATGTAAAGTATTATATATGTATTTCAATAGGCATAGATTTTATACTATATTGGAACACAGTAGATCAGAATACTACACTATGCTATGTTACATTATACCACATACTATGCTATATTCTACTAATACTCTAGTCTACAATATACTATCCAATACTATGCAAGACAATACAATACAATACAAACACTATACTATAGTATATAACATACTAATTTAGATCATTGGTACAAAAAGGCAAGTATATTTTTGATTAGCAAACACACTGCTGTGAAATCTATTATGTGTATACGTACTCAGTGTATAAGTAGGCTCCGTGTATTTTCCACCAAATACATGGTACTTGGAAAGGCAGATATTTTCTAGAATGTGAAAAGTTTGAGAACCACCATAGGGACTTCAGTAGTGATTTCAAAGGCCTATCTGAAAATGCAATTGGGAAGAAAAAGTTTTTCCTAAAGCATGTGTTGGCAGTGTGCACTTTGATCTTCCAAGATGTCAAATCAATCACTATTCTACACTGCAAACAACAGATCGTTTCATCTGTCCCATCTTCAGCATCGCCACAGACACAAAAGAATGCTGGAAAATGAACTAATATTAATTGTGCTTATTCAAAATGATAACATTTAGATTTTTTTATCTTTGCTAAGGAATACTTAGGACATCGACCTATAGTGGGTAATTCTTTTCTGAGCGTTATCTATTTTAAAAGGGCTGAACAGATCTTGCCAAGTCAACACAATTTTCCTCACATCTGATATTTAAAAAGCACATATGTGTTTGCAGCAGTGCAGTTGCAGACAGAATTCTTAACTAATTGCATTAAATGTCTGAATAGAGGACTGATATAAAATCAATAGCGACCAATTATTGAGGGCCATCCACTGTTTTGGGAAATGCTGTTTTTAATGAAAGAGCGTCAGCCTTTGAAGGTGTTCTTTCTAAACGACACTAATGCTGAGGATAATTATCCTCTACTGACATGTTGTCCCGCCTCAGGTCACAGGTCATCAGGGGCAGATTAATGGCCTGGGAGGAAGAATGGGACAAGATACTGAAAGCAAAATTCACAATGTTGATCATACCATAAAGTATACAATATTTCCATTGGGGTTGCAAACATAGGGTTATGCCTGAGGGGGACAAATTGTGCAAATAGGTTCAATAGTAAGCTGTAAGTAATAGTAAACTGTGTCATTAGTGTACTGTACTATACTATAGAAGGCAAAATACTACATAAACACTACACTAAACTATACCACTCTATACTCTACTCTGCTATGCTATACTATACCATACCAGACCATACAACCCCATACTATACTAATCAATACAATAGAGTAAAATACAATACAATACTAAGCTATTGTAGGATGTATTGAAGACCTGCATGTTTCTTATATGTCTTTATTGGATGTCAATAATTCTGTCAAATATGAAGGTTAGGACTCCCTCTCCCACTTGTCTTCAGTAGATATAGCTGAAGTTGAGTGGCTTGTCGTGCTTGAAGAATTGTTTAATTTCAGGGCCGTGGCGTTTCCTGAGGTGAGGTCTGCATTGGCTGCTAATAGAGATCTAATTGATGGGCCGAGTCCCGTTTCCGTGCTCTCTCCCTTTATTGCGCCCCGGCGTCTGCTGTAAAATAGGCCTGTAATCAGATTGGGCCTATTCCTCCTGGAGCAGGATGAGAGCTCAGGGCTGCACACTGAGAGATAGTGAAGAAGACGAAAAAAAGACAAGGGGGAAAAAAATCGTTATTAAAAAAGTTAAGGCTTAAGTTGAAATTGGACATAGTGTTGAGGTTTGATGAAAAAGAGCACACGGTTTTATCAGAGTTGTGCCTTTTGTGCACCAATTCTGCTTTTGTTTGTAATATATTTCTATGGCAACTCCATACTGTGGCTGTGGCATTCATTGTGACTTTGACAATATATCAGAGCTCCTTTGGGAATCCACAGTTTGTCTGTAATAGAAACTCTGTTCTAAATTCAAAGATTAAAATTGATCTTTCACAATAACCCTTTGTTATTGCTACCAAAATGTCTATCATTGTTGTTATTACTGTGTGTTTTAACAAGGTTATGGCTGCTTTCATGACTACAAATTCATGTCCCAATATGGGCCACACAGGCCAGTGTCTGTCAATGCAGAGTGGTTGTCAATCACAAGAGAGTGGCAGTCGCAGAAAAACACTGATTCTCTGCTTGTTCATCTCCCACAGACCGAGCTTCCTGAATGGCTGTGATTGGCTGTCTGTCTATGCACTGATAGCAGCCCTGGAGCCGGGGATGATTGATGACGGCGAGGGCAAGGCCGAGCGCTGGCAGCATAAAGCCCCATAGACGCCTCAATAAAGAGGCTGGCTAGTGGAGAGCCGGGGCCCCGCTCAATAGGACCCCTACGCCTCTGAGGACCCCAGCACTAGAGAGAGAGGAGGAAGAGAGGCATGAGGAGAGCTGCTCTGTTGTTGGCTAATCCAGTTAGCCATCGAGCCAGCAGCCGTCTGAGGATGGATAAGTGCAGCGACGGATGTGTGTGGGGTGAAAATAGCAGGGGATGGCTGGTGCAGGGCTGGAGGGGGGATATATAGTGCACAGAATGAGGGAGAGATGGATCATCCAGTCTTTGGACACGTAATGGAAAAAAGGGAACTGGAAAGGCTGGCAGCGTTTCAAACAAAATCATCACAAAGTTGAAAAGAAACTCTCTGATGTGGGCTGTGCTATCTGTGACCTACATGGAAGTGACCTCTCTGTGGTGGTCATCCACAGCCCCTCACACTGGCAGGACTGAGCTGACCTCTGCTGCTGCAGATCAATGAGACCCTGCTAGGTTGGATTCCATCAGTGCAGCATCCACTGCTGTGGCCCCAGACTGAGTGCAGTCCTGTTCTAACCCTGAGCTCACAGCGGCCCTCAAAAGCACAATTAGGCAGCAATCTGCTCCAACCGCATGAGCTTTGACGGAGTAAAGCGTGGGACAAGGTGTCCTGCAGCTGACAGAGGAATGATGAGAGACAGGAGAGAAGAGTTTCTTCAACTATGCCCTATGACACTTTGAGACTCTGCTGCAGACTGCACTGACAATTAACATGTGATGTAATAACATAAAAGAAAGACACAACTAATCTGAGCTAAAATGAGCATTAAAGACATTTTATGCTATGAAACAAATGTATTCTGTATTTATTACCATTATTTTATCTTCTATTATTAAGACACTTAGAATTAACAAAGTATATGTAATATTTCACCAACTTCACAGGAAGACCAAAACAAGTATTTTTGTCTGACTTTAAGTAATTATTTTAGTTTTGAAAGCATTCTATTAAATGTGTCATTATATTTAACTGTTCTTTTCAGCATGTGGCAGCAGTGGCTCTTGACTCTAAAGCGTTAATGCCCACATGGAAACACGGTGAGAACAGTGACAACAGTCAGTGAGAACAGTGTTGTATCTAACTATTAAGTCTAGAATCATTCTGTTGGAGCTGCAGCTGTAAGAGATGTTTACCTCCAGAGAACAATGCAAAAATGCCAACAATGCAATAGTGATTTCTTAAATATTTTTGTGTTTTTGTATAATGTTCTATGCCATTTGCAATATAAAACAACCCTTTTGACTGATTAACTTGTTTGGAGACTTTTTTTTATTATTAACTCAGCAATTAAAGAATATTATTGCAACCTTAGTGTCAGTGAAAATAGCTCACCAAAAGCTTTCATTTGCTATAGATATTTATATATCAAAATGACTTTTGGTTCTCACCACTAAGGTTATTTTACTATGTACAACGCACAATATTCAATGCTGCCTGATATTATATCGAACCCCCAACAGAGGGGTGAACGGTGGCAGAGCGGTTAGCACTCCTGCCTCAGACCTTTCTGTGAGGAGTCTGCATGTCCTCCCTGTGTTACTGTGGGCTCTCTCTGTGTACCGCCCAAAGACATGCATGTAAAGGTTCATTTTGCAACCCTAAAGTGAATGAATGTGAGTGAATGGTTGTCTGTCAGTGCCTGTCTCTAAATGTTGGCCCTAAGACTAACTGGCCATTGTCCAGGGTGTACCCTGCCTCAGGCCCAACCAAAATTGCTGGGATAGGCTCCAGTCACTCGCGACCCCTAACGGGACCAAGAGGAAGAAAATAAATAAATAAAACAGATATATAAAACACAGTACATACCATCCAACATTATACTTTATAAATGATGGCTGCTATAATTCTTGATCCAGCGTTTCATTCCGTCACTGCATACACTAGAATTTAATAGCTTTTTTTTAAGAAAACACAACCTACTGCTCTGGATATTTTTAAATCACTTTTTCATAAAGTTAGTCTTTCTGGCTGTATTTGAGACCAAGTATATTAGGCCAGCCATGTTTCCGAGGTATAAAAGCGCCATACAAATGATAAATCCATGTGTCTTATACTTAACACCTGACTGACCTGACCTTTTTCTTTTCTCAGAATCATTGGGGTGATGGAAAAAAAGTATGACTAAGATAAATATATAAAACACAGGTTGTCTTTTCAGTTTGTTCAAGAACACTGAGCTGGAGCCAGTTTGATTCTGAGAAGTGCTGTAGGCCTCGGGCTGATAACTGTGCTTGTTGGTATGTTAATCACTCCAACACTGCGTGCCTCTCCTTCCGTCCCTGCTCATATTTGTATTCTTATTAGGTTTATAATTACAATCAACGACTGGCGCTATTTACTAATGAACCTAAAACTGCCCAACTAAAATGCATTACACCTTATTGCTGTAAAAACCAATTAAAGCCATGGAAAATCAGTGTGAGTGGCTCCAAAGCAATAGGGTTAACAATAGCTACAGTCGAACATGTCTTTACCGATTTACGATTAGTGCAGGGGCTTATTCATGGGGTATCCATAACTTGATTCTGCCACAGATTTTAATTGTTTAATTGGAGCAATTATTTAGCAATGGGAAACGGCAGCACCTGTTCTAAGACTTTGTGTTCTGTCTTTGGCTCCACAGCTGAACCAGAAGCTAACTTTGTTGCTGTACAACAATAAGTCTGTGGATCCAAAGGGACATGATGTGATGGCTGTGTTACCACTGACCCGGGAAACATCGTGTATGGGCAGTATGAACAAATTCAATCAGGAGTGGGCTGAGGCTGAGCCATTATGGGAATTATCTCATATCGCGGCTGTTGTTGTGTGCATTGTTGGTGGGCAGAGGTTAACAAAAGGCCAAGATGAATCCAAGCCACCGGCGTTGGCCACATGGGGAAACGTTGGCAAGCAAGCCAGAGAATAATCATAGGCTAATCGGATTTCCAGCTTTGATAATGGAGGCCAGGCTAAATAAGAAAAATTCCAGGCAAATTTGTGCAAATGAAAAAGGATTCCTCCTGACATAATGGCACGGTGCAAGGCAGCCTCTAATGAGCAATAATCTGTCTAAGAGCCTCTCCCCTCCGCCGGCTTCTCCCTCCATCTTCCATCTCATCCTGTCTCACCCTCCGCAGCTCTCATCGGCTCCATCTCTTTCCTGAGAACCACATGTCACAGACGAGAGGACGGACACGAGCCTACACAGTGAGTACTGGAACTTCTGCCGTGAATTAATGAGGCAATTACAACAATTACTATAAAAACACCTATATAATCCGTCAATAACATTTAAAACATTTATGTTGCAACATTTTCCACTGAAATTAAATGTGCTCTATTTACCTTTTATTAATGGGTTCATGGTTCAAAGTTCCTTAAAATGACCTTGTAGTAAAAATATCTTTAATCAATGGACAGTAGGTGGAGTATAGTGAAAAGAGAGCAGCCTAAAATCAGTAGAAGAAGAAGAGTCCACTACTTAAATCATTCTTCCCCCATTCTTCATTCTTTCTTATTAAAATGAACAAAAATAATCATCCAGTTATTTTTTTAGGGACTGTAAGTTAGAACAATGCTATCAAAAATTATTATTAGTCATCAATGATGCTAAGACACATTTAACTCAATTTATTGTAGCACACTGCTACAATTAATGCTAATTAAACTTGATTTGGAATGTTCATTTCAGCTGGTGACAAAGAACTGATCACTGCAGAAGCTCTTGACTCACTCTACTGGCAGATCTTGATATAACATTTCTTGTGTATCATACAAGCAAGTAATAGTAAAAGCTATTTTATCAATAACAATTTGATTCAAAATAATTAAATCATCATTACATATCAAGTCCATTTATGCTCAGGTTAAATGTGAATGCTCACATAAAGATGAACACAGTGAAACATTGTTGCATCTAACTGTAAAGAGTAGCATGACACTGTTGCTGCAGCAGCTGTAAGACATTTCTACCTCCACAGAAAAATCCCCCCTCCACTCTACCCCCTCTCCCCAGCAGCAGCCTGGCTCTGTGTTCCTGACAACTTCCATAAATTATTGGATATTTTCATATTTCAAATTTCATCTGCATTCATGCACTGTGGCCTGGGCTAGTGGCTAGCGTCGGGGTGTCGGTGTGGAGCAGCCCCTCAGCAGCACATTGCCACCGGCTGCTGCCTGCGTGGCCCCAGAGACCCCCGCTAATTGAATTGCATCTCCTGATTAGATTATCCTTGCGGCAGCTTGCTGCCAATCTGAAGTATGGGTGCCTTCTATCCTACTTAACCCTTCTGCCCCCCACCCGCTGCTGCTGCCGGCACACACACATATAACTCACACAGACGTTGAGGAAGAGTGCCTGATATATTCAGGGGCCATCAAAAATGGCCAGTTTAGTTATTTTTCTTTTACATTGTCTTGCCTTATAAAAGTGGCCATCTTTCATCGCCGGCCCTAACCATCGCTCGCTCTTTACCAAACACAAGCCCTGGCAAACTGTCACACTCATTACTCTGTGTTTTTTTTCCTGCTGTTTTTCTCTTTGTTGTTCTTCGGTGAAGGTGGTGTTAACTTTATGGCACACTTAACGAAGGAGAAAGAGAGAACACAGAGCATCATACACCAACAGAACCATAGATATTTTTCATGCAAGCCAATAAATCATTTTTTCCATACAAATTCCCAGGCTAATAACATAGAACCTGAAAGGCTTTCATTGTGGCCAGTGCTACTCTAATGGTAACAGTTTATTGCAGCTGAGGTCTATAAGCTGTGAGTAATGCTACCTTAATTTAGTTCAGGTCTCATCTAGTTTTCCAGTGCAACACTTTGCATTTGCAGTTTGTCCATTCTGGGCTACTGTAGTAACCTGCCCACTTCTCCAGGGATACAGAAATAAGCATTGCACCCTCATTTCCAAATTTTGGCAGTACCATTAATGCAATGACAATTTATTTTCCCAGCCCAATAACATAATGTAATTGGAATGATTTGTAAAAATATTAGACCTTCAGACATCATCTAGACTGGATTTTAGGACAGACTCTCATGTTGCTAAAGAAAGCTCCCATTGGTCTACACAGCATGTCAACAAGGAAGTAATGGCTGCTGATAATACACAAGCGTGTGTAGGTGAATTAATCTTAATTGCCAAAGTTGTTTTGTTTTAACTAAAGGTTTTTTTGATTTGTCTAATCTGTGTAAACATCATACATGGTCTTAAGTGTAAAAAAACAGCAACATTATAAAACTGTAATAGAGTAAAAAAAATAAAAATACAGTATAGACAAATAATCAAATCAATCATTTCAATATATTTTTGCTAATCACCCCATTTGACAGTAAAGTTCAAAGTAAAGGTTGTAGTGTGTCCTGGTGACCGAGCGTTGACTGCAACCCCTCCACCCTACTGCTCTGTTCTGTGTGGGAGCCACAGCCATGTCAGCTCGCGTGTTGCCACATCTCAGTCGGGGCCCGATGCATAACCCAGATGAATATAAGTGTTCGCCGCGGAAAAAAAGTCATGTTCTGATGTAATTATCATCTATTGCTTCCTGTAATCGCATCAGATCTCTTTTGAACAATAATCTCATGGCCAACGTCTGGAACCCAGCCCCTACTCCCTGTTTATTGTTCTCCACTCTGGTAAAAACGCAATTCAATTGAGGACTCTGCTATTAGATTTTTCCGCTCTGTAGAATAAACTGAAATCGTATTTTTGCGGTGGAAATTATCGATACATCTTTGGAGATGGCAAAGCAAGAAGACACAGAGCAAAAGTAGACCCTGGGCACAGAGAGATGAAACAGATGAAGGATGAGGGAGAGCTGATGGGAAGACTTTCACCAACTGGCAGTGGGATTTATTGACGTACAGGGGTCAGATGTATGTACTCCACTTTGTGAAATCACATCAAAACTGCAAAGTAGTCCTGCTGCACACGGGCTACTTTATTGTGAGCTTGTTAGATAAGTAAACCGGCTGTATATTGAAATGTTAAAGCAATTCAGAGGAAAAAGTCTACTCCATGACTGCTGTCGAAAGGAAATACAAGCAAAAGGGAGGTTTTGATTGCAGTTTCCACAGTTGTAATATACAACAAAGTGGCTCACTATGAAGCCAGTTCATCTTCCAGACTTAAAAGATGAACAGCAATCACCAGATCTGTGCATGTTAAACTCTTGGCTTGCACTACATTTTAAAATTACACAATAAACATAACACATTCTCTTTTTCAGAATAATGACAACAAGGACCATGAAGAAAAGGTTAAAGTAAAAGCATCTGGACTCACTTTTCAAGGTGAAGACGTTTTGTCTCTAATTCCAAATGAATTCTGAGATCAACTGGTAAAGAGCTGAGCTTATATCTCTAGAGGGAGGGGTTTGACCTGAAACTAAACCTGATGGACCAGGCTGTTCTGGTCTCATAGTTGTTATCTCTGAAAGGACAGTGTGACTCCTGATGTGAGAGTTGTTAAAGGCTCAGGAGAGTCGCTGTTCCATTCAGGTGTTGTTGTTGTTCTAGGGTGAAACTCTTCTGATTTAGGTTTCAAAACACTGTTGTAAATAATAGGCAACATGAATCTGAGGTCACCTCCGCTGTTTAGAGAGGGCTTTTCCATTTTAACAAAAATGGCTTCTTTTACCCTCTCAAACCATCTCGCCTCTGACATTGCTGTCCTCAATGGAATGTCCTTTCTCTTTGAGGTGGAGGTGGACTGCAGACTCAGGCTCTTCTGTGCCGATACATCCTCTTGTGAAGCTGTTGTTTTGTTTCACCGACATAACTGTCACTGTAACTACATTACTCTGTTTGTGTGAGGGGATCTTGTCTTTGGGATGGACCAGTTTTTGACACAGCGTGCTCCCTGGTTTAAAGTGGACTGGAATGTTGTGTTTGTAGAAAAGTTTAAGTTTTTCAGATAAACCAGACACATAAGGGATAACTACACCCTTCCTTTTTGTCTCTGGTTCCTGTCTGTTTGGTTTCTGTGTCCTCTTGGTTTTGTTGAAAGTCCATTTGGGGTATCCACAGTCGCTCAGGGCTTTGCAGATGTGTTGTTCTTCTTTCAGTTTACCTTTTTAAGTTGAAGAGGAAAACACTACAGTGCTAGCTCTGTTTTTAATGTTTAAGGGTTATAAATGTCAGCCAATCTACTTTTAGGAGATATACGTCAATATATATATCAGTTGGTTGACATTGGCCAAATTCATATTTTTAATGGTGTTTCAAATGTGCATACTGCTAAGTTAGCCTTTAGCGTAGCTTGTCCATTTTAGTGATCTGTTAGAAGGACATTCATGACAAAATGAGAATGTAATGTAAAAGTAGCAAAGGCCTAATCCTCATATTTCCCCATCAATAGTTAATGGAATTGTAGAAAATCACATGAAGAATATACAAAAAAAATTATACTCAAGTAAGAGTAGCTTACTTAGAGTAGAGTACTTCAAAATAATTTTACGTTGACGAAGATGTTAAAAGTAGCCACCCAATAAATTACTCAAGTAAGAGTAAAAAAGTATTTGGTTAAAAGACTACTCAAGTACTTAGTAACTGTTTGATTGTAATGTCTGATTTTTTTTTTTTTTCACAACATAAAACCAATCCCTACAGCAGGCCTGTGTGTGAGCGAAATGAGGCCTAGGCTGTTCATCCTTTTCACTTTCAACACTGGAGACAGTAGCCTCAGTCATTTTTCATGTTTTTATTCCTGCTGAGTGTAAAGAGTTTGTGCCGCTATGCCTCTACAGTTTGTGTTGGTCATGTGACTGCAGGGCTACGTCTGATTGAAACACATCATGGTAGATCCACTGGTGGCATCTCTTTGGCAAAAATAAAACATAAAATGTGTAGAATAAATGGTAAAAAAAAATAAAGTAACTGGTTGAGTGTAGCCCAACGTAACTGAGTAAGAGTACTGTTACTTCTTCACAAATCTACTCAAGTAAAAGTAAAACGTATGGTGCAGTAAAATTACTGTCATAAGTAAAAAAAAATTCAAAAGTTACTCAAGTATATGTAATGGAGTAATTGTAACTCGGTACTACCCACCTCTGGCTGCTACCATTCACGCTGGTAGCTGCAGAGAAATCACAAGATTAGCATTAGCATAAAGTAACTGTAACCAACTGTGTGACACCCTCAAAACTTCAGCATTCCTCACTTTCCTACAGAACATTACGGGTGTGTCTCAACTGCTGTCAACATCTCCTGCTACTCTTTGTCATGGAAATGATACTGACAGCATGAGAGAGGCACAGAATTATACTTTCAGATAGTTACGGTGATGCAGCAGCACCGCAGTGTTTTGCCTCCGCTTTCTTGAAATATTGATGACACGCCGAGTTTGAGACCAAGCAATAGGTTTTAATCCAATCACCAAAACTTTGAAGCATAAACATGGGATGGCTGAAGGAATCCATCCTGAAATGTGATTTGAGGGAGCAACGGGGGACTGGGATGTTTTAGGCATGAGAAGTGTCGGGATAGACAGCAACACATATTAGAGTGGTACTTGAAGAATTAGTTTAATAGTTTTATTATATCTGACCTCATATGATGGAATATATTTCAAATTAATGGCTTTTAATAATCTGTTAGAAAAAGAAACAAATGGGTTTTATTATAGAAAATTAAACAAAACCTGCAGTCAAATGATTTTATTCACTAAACAGAGGTTTTAGTTGATAATATTAGGACTAAACACAGTTTCGAAGATAGTGCAATTAGATGTTACAGTCAGGTCCATAAATACTGGGACATCGACATCGGTGTAGGAATTACAACAGTTTGTATTTGTGCCTCCCACTTTTTAAGGGACCGAAAGTAATGGGACAGATTAACAAACATAAATCCAATCTTTTAATTTTCTAATACTTGGTTGCAAATCCTTTACAGTCAATTAAAGCCTAAAGTCTGGAATGCATAGACATCACCAGACACTGGGTTTCATCCCTGGTGATGCTCTGCCAGGCCTCTACTGCAACTGTCTTCAGTTCTTGCTTGTTCTTGGGGCATTTTCCCTTCAGTCTTGTCTGCAGCAAGTGAAATGCATGCTCAATCAGATTCAGGTGATTGACTTGGCCATTGCATAACATTCCACTTCTTACCCTTAAAAAAACTCTTTGGTTGCTTTTGCAGTATGCTTCAGGTCATTGTCCATCTGCACTGTGAAGCGCCGTCCAATGAGTTCTGTAGCATTTGGCTGAATATGAGCAGAGCCACCTGGGCCACCGATAACCATGCCATGTGCAGGAGGCTGGGGATGCTGAGGCATGAGCAGAGGGCCAGCGGCAGACTCCGTGCTCCTCTCAGCGGTCGGCCATCCATCCGTCGAGCCGACTCTCCTGACTCACTTTTCATAATTATTGAATTACATTCCTGGCAACCCATTAAGCAGGACATTCTCTTCTTAACCACCTGCTCTTCCCCCCTCCTCTGTCCCATTTTACGCCATCAATCTTTCAGCGTTACCGGAGCCCCTAAAAGCTTTCTGACTGCTCTATAATGGGGAACAGCGCGGGGTCAGGGGGGCTACAGGACTGTGTGCTCAGGAGCTCTGATGCCTCAGCACTCGAGCAGGGAGTGGCCAAAGGGACGGAGCTGGGGGTCACTCTGCGTGGCCCGGCTGAAACAGGTCACTGGCTAGACCTTTGGCTCTGAGCTGCAGCAGCCAATAGGACTGTGTGCACTTTGCTCTGGGCTGGAGCGGGACCTGTGTCAGCTAGTCTCACACAGCACAGTTGTTTATTTAAGTGGTAATATGTTGTATTTACCAAGCTTAAAAAGATAAACATAATATTTAACACAGCATTTTTATTAGTCGATAATGTCTGATGTCTGACAACAAGCAGCTTGTTGGAGGGAGAGTCTTTTACATAAACTATATATTCTATTTAACCATTATTTATCCAGAAAAGTCCCACTGAAAATTCTGGCCCCATGTGGGGCACCTGGAGAAAACCAATGCAGACATGGGGAGGGCTCACACAGTAAGGCCCTGATTAAACCCAGACCTTCTTGCTGTGAGGCCAGAGTTCTAACCACTCTGCAATCACATAATATAATTATATTATATTATATTATATTATATTATATTATATTATATTATATTATATTATATTATATTATTATATTATTATATTATATTATATTATATTATATTATATTATATTATATTATATTATATTATTATATTATATTATATTATATTATATTATATTATACTATATTATACTATATTATATAATATTATATTATAATATATTATATTATATTATATTATATTATATTATATTATATTATATTATATTATATTATATTATAATATAATATAATAAATAGGTGCCCTAATAGTTTCTTATTCTGACATCAGTGAGCAACACCAGATTGAGAAATTGTTTTTTGATCAATTTTGTGTTGAGATTGTTCACGCAATAAAAAGATTTAAATGTAACTTTTAGCCACTAGTGGTGCAGATCTCCCGTTTCAAGAGTTTCCTCTTGTTTTCGAGAGGAAACTATCCAACTCTGTTAGGGTCCAGTGTATTGGCCTATTTCTGCGCTCTCTGTTTGAGCTGCTAAGCATGCCAAGTCAGGAGAGGTCTGTGCGTCCCGGTGGAATGAATTTATAAATCATTTACTGTATATCAGTTTTCTGTTCAGGTGAGGGGACTGTGCCAGTGAAATAGGTATGAGTCTACCAATCATGTGTCTAACAACCATTAAGCCAATACAAGAGTGTATATTTTTGGACTTTTCTTTGGTAAATTACACAATGCTACTAGCTAAAAGTTATGCAGTGTTACTTTAACACCTGATGACAGAAAGTAAATAAAACGTAAGTCAGGTGTCAGCATCACTAGCTACGTAGGCTACCTCTATGAGTCTATAATCCTTATTATGAATAGTTTTGCAAGAGCATAAACATCTAAAAGTAAAACTGCATTCATGAGGTCTCTGAACTGTTCAACCATTTTAGATGGAAAGCTGTTTTTCTGAATTTATTGTGCTAAAATCAAATTAGGTAGGTTTAAATATAAATGTTACAATTAACAGACCAACAAATTAGTTAGTTTTACCATTCACCATTGGCCTTCAAGTCAAAATTTTATTTTACTTATTTTAATTAATAGCTTAAAGATTATATCACAGTACCTGAATGTTAAAGTTAAAGACCACATGTGTAACTAATAATGTGTTCTGTGCCATTTTAAGTTACATTACTTTTCTTCCCTTTCAAGTCATTTTAGACTTGAGCAGTTGTTTATATGGATTTTTCAACCCAGATGTTTTCTTGGTATTCCTAGGACCACAGTATAAGTTCCTGTGGGTTATGACACGTTCTAGTAATTCAGACATCTTAAAACAAAGTTAAATTATTAAGCTGAATGCTCCACAGTTGAATGTAGTTCTATAATGGACTGAGATTAGAATCTCAACATAAGAGTTGGTCATCTGCATGGTCTCTTAACATCTACTGCCATTGTTTTTATGCTGGTCTACTGTACAATACAGTGCCTCACGGTGCATTACTCATATAATTATACTGTCATTCCAATTCTTCTATCACTGTGTTTCTTAAAGCAGTCACTCTTCTACAGCAACACATTTTAACCCCAGAGTCTAAACCTACTCTAAGACATCTTATTCTGCAGGTAACCATGGCAACACTTCAGCAAGAGACCTTTTCACAACAGCCCATATTGCTCAGCTACAGGTTTCAGGTGTACGTTCTTGCTGATTGCTTTTTATAAAGCACTTCTGTTGCTTCTTATATTTACACAAAAAATAGACATCAAAAACCGGATCCTCCAAAAATCTTCACCCATTTTACCAACTGCTTTGACGCTGATCTCATAAACAGCTGTAACATTTTGACATGCAAGCTCGTCTGTTATTGGGATGTGCATCGCTCTTCCTACTGCCTTGTCCTGGAAATTTGGTTCTGGTCAATGTTAAGTGAATAGTAAGGTTACCCCGCTGCCTTATTGACTGGCCTGTCAATACCACTGCAGGAAGAATCCATAATGCCTGCAAATCTTATCTGCACATCCGCTTGAGGACGTGCATGCAGACCTTCAAAGGTCCGCAAAATTATCTAACAATAATGTGCATTTTAGGCCACACTTTAAATCTCATATAAGACACTGTGATCAGTCTTGTCAGTAATGTGCTCACGAGGGACAAAAGGGAATGGCATAAATCTATCAAGATAAATGAAAGATTTTGTCCTATCAATTTTATATATTTCAATTAATGTCACCAACGCTTCCATTATAACTGGAGATTAAGTTAAAGATGCGATAATGAATTTGTAAATTTTGGTTTGGAAATATGATAACTGTACAGTATAGTGCAAGCAACCTACACAATACAATTACACCTAAAATCTCCCAAATAATGTCACTGTGCACAATGCTTTTCTTTGCTTGGGTAATCTTTTATTCAAGGAAACTCCTTAGGCCCAGTACATATTACTATTAAGTTATTCTTATTGTCACATTTTTTACTTCATTGCTGCCTTTATTAATTAAGTGTCCTAAGCTGATATTAAAAAACATAAATATTATTGAAACAAAGACAATCTTCACAGATCATATGCAATCTTTGGCATCACCCAGACTATTTTTCAAACATGTCAATCCATCCAAGGTCCCACTCTTTTGGACATAGCCATCATGTCTGTCACCTTCTGCTTAAGATTGTGGAAATCTAACCTTAGTATTTGTCTTTGAAACCAGAACAGGCGGACAGTCTCAGTTTTTAAAAAGATCTTATTGAAAAAAAACTGTTGCTGTTTCCCTAAATATTTTAAAATGTGCATTAAGTGTGTTAATGGAAAATGCAGCTATTAACAGTAAGTTATAAGTGGCATGTCATTTATTGTGAAAGAAACTTTATTGGCCATTAGCATCACTAGCAACGTCTCTGACTCAGCAGGATAATGTCCCAACCTAACATTAGAGAAATTCAAATTTCGCCGCAGTTTGGATTTCTATTAATTCTGCGATACTGAGCTCTGAGACTGAAGCAGGGTTAAGCTGTAATCACTGTTCCAGCTGAGTGCAACAATTTAAAAAGACCAGCGATGCACACACAAGACGGACGAGGAGACAGAGTTTATACAGCTAATCTGCCAGTGTTTTGGTCTGTAATGACACAAAAAGGTTTAAAAGGAAAACCCTCTGCCTAAAGCATAGCGGACTCTACAGTTACATTTTCTATTCCCATTGGACAGTAAGCAACCTGGTCAAGCTCTAAGCAATCCATGCAAATACTCTATTGTGGCTGATAACCAACATGAGCACGATCAGAACCTGGAGGAAAAGTAGGAGCTCGGGTGAAGGCGGGTTTGATTCTTGTAAAAAAGCTGGAGCTGCTGATATAGAACCATTTGACAGTTGATCAGATTTAAAGATGACTACTTTTAAAGCTTTGGTCTGTGGCCAAACAACAAAAAACATACAAATTGTTTAAAGTTAGGGATGTTGTAAACATCACTATATGATGAGCAAGTTATTAAAATGTGTTTCTTACTCACCCCAGGATTAACAGACCTAACATAAAAAGGTTAGAAACTGATTAGAAAGACGTAATAGGAAGTATTCAATCAAACATATGGATCAAACAGTAGAACAGTGCAAAGAACTGTCAAAAAGCAGTGCAAATAGTGCACACAAACAGAAAGAAGCATAGCAATTATTGAGAAATCGTATTTTTTCAGAATCTCATAGTGGTATGGTAATTAATCAATATTGTTTTTTTCTCTTATGCAAACAAAGAAAAATTGCATCATGCACATGCATCATGTCATAACTATAGCCCAAAAGGGAAAGAACAAATTATTTGAAAACTTTTTGTTGTCTTGTTGTCATCTGCAGCTTATTGTTCTTTGCCTCCACATACAGACATAGAAGGTAACTGTTTAATGTTGCTTTTATTCCTTTGTGTAAACTGCATCTCAGTGTTGCTCAGGATTCAGAAGAAGGATCTCACAAAGATATTGAGACAAACATGTATGTGTCCAGTGTGTATGTTTACAAGTAAACAGAGCGGGTGCAGATGGAGTGTTATGGCTCACCTCACAGCACGCAGCTCATTACCTAATGCTCAGCTCCCAGCACATATTAGTCATCTCTGACAGCTCCGCACTTTGCATAAAACAACACAAACATCTACTCTCCACTTACACTTTACACTTATTCAAAACTCTGAGTAAAACTCTAAGGCTAGCAATAAGATCAGTCTTCCAGTTTTGAGGCTTATCTAAGGTTTTTATTTTTGTTTATATCTGTTTGCAATCATTTATAGATACCTTCAATTCAACTTTTGCAGGATGTCATGGTGGAAATGTTTAGCAACAGAAGACTCACAATTATTTGTTTTTTAGTTTTTTGTATCTGAGGCTAAAATTGGTTTCACTGTTATTCCAAAATGAAAGATGTGATGTGTTGTTGTTTGTCAGCGACACTGCGGGTTGTAACCCTTCCTTTCTAGAGCCTCTGAGTTCCTACAGTAGCTCAAACAGAACATGCTGTCATAAAAAGTGTTCATTTTAGAAACAAAATCACTTGGAAAATATTCATGCAAGATTGTGTGAAACATGAATGCGCTTCTGCGCCCTCAGTGCTCAGTTTGTCTTCTCAGGGTAGCTGTAGCAACAGGAACAGGAAGTAATTTTGAACTGAAACTGAAATGGGTCAGATGATAAATTTGCTTTAGAAACTTAGGAATCAAAATCTATTTAGTTCATAAATGTTTGTCTTCATGTAATTAGGAAAAGAGGTTAGGCTTCTCTCAAACCTGTGCTCAGTTGGTAAATCTGGGCAGTTGTAAAAAAGCAAGAAGATGAATTAATAGAATTACTGGGTTCTGTGGCGCTTTAAATGTGTTTTGTTTTTTTAAGATAGTCAAAATCAAAGATACAAGGAATACTGCAGTATAAATCAAAAACATTTGTGCTCTGTTTCAATCTTTAATTTTGGCTCTGATTACCACTTCAACTTCCAATAATGCACAACTAACCTGATCCGAACCATGGGCAACTAGTGGACAACTGGCATTAGCTAGTAAGACTTTGGAAATATAGCTGAGATCTCCAGGGCACTAAGGTGGTGGAGGAGATGGATAATACTTGCTTTTCATTCCACAATATGCTTGTGTTTCATACAGTAACTCTAAGAGTTCTTTTGCTAGATGGTGGTATGTTGAACCTACAAGCATTTACACAATGCACCTTTAAAATATAATACATGGTGCTAACATTACAAAAAACAATACTTCCAATAAAAACCCAGCATACCCAAGTCCACATAAACATGATATTAAAAGTTGAGTTTATAAACTATATGGGCAGCACACTGCAGCTGACCTTGCATGACACTCTTCACCATATGCCTCCTACACTCACCAGAGAGCACATGAGTAATGAACAACCTTTAATAACACCTCCAACTTTTCCTCTTCTGCTCTCTGCTGGCTGGTTAAACTCACATCCCCCTTTAACGTCGGCTTAATGTGATTAGCGCTGGGCTAATGGCCTCTCCTTCTGCTCCTCCCAGACGCTCTGCCTGCCCAGACCTTGGAAAAACATACACACAAGTGGAAACAAAATGTGCTGGCTGCTGCAGTGCTACACCACATTTGCAAAAAAACAGCTTATGGGAAAGAGTTGATGTTTTTAGGGTGAAAGGACTCCTCAGCAAAAAAACAAAACAAAACATCCCAGCCCTCATTCTGTTTATACCCTCCCTACAACAGCACCAGCATCTCCTCCCCCCTCCCTTTCGAGTGAATCTATAGGGAGGGAAGGCAGAGACAGGTGCATTTCTCCACAAATTGAGTTAGCCAAGACATGCCACATCCAATTGGGCTAAATTGATGTGAGAGTTTGTGATGTCTGCCGTGGGTATTACAGCAAAGGTCAGTGTGCCGAGACAATGACATCAATCTGGTCCACGTGGCCAAGCGCTCGGGCCCCGGCGAAGCCAAAGCCTTAATTCAGATGCAAACCTGCAAACGCGGCCAGGAGGAAGGAGGGCGGACAAACGCTGGCTGCAAAGTGAGCACAAGCATTTCAGGGTTCTTCAAATAAGAAAAAGGGACGCAAAGTGGATGATAACTTTGAGCTAATGTGCTTCCGTTGAGCAGAAATTTAAAAGCAAATATAAAAAATGGTTTGTGGATCCACTGTCGGACACATGGATTTACATAATTTTTAAGTACTAGTTGCTATGAACACATATTTTTCATATCTGATATGACATCTACATTGTTAACTTTATAATAATTGCTTTACTTAACATCATATAAAAAAATCTTTCTATTGCGGACAGTTTGCTTAATTCACAATCTTATTTAAAGCAGTGCTCCGTGGTTGTCTTTCTGATAGGTGGCAGTATTTTTGCAAAAGCCACACATTTAATTGTTGTTTAATATCATTCTATGTGGTTATGATTAGCATAACGTTAAGCAGCTGCCATTAGCAGGAAGGAATGCACCTGATATTTCCAGGGAACTAAGGTGGTGGAGGAGGCAGGTAAAGCTGTGATGAACCCCTTTTTACGCTCATTTTTTGACGAGTGATATTCCTGTCTTTCTTACAATTAAACTCATTTAAACTAATACATTTTCATTCAAAAGAATCATCTGTAAAGAAAAAAAACTAAAAAAAAATTAAATTAAAAATGACTTTAATACATCATCTAGGCTTTATTTTCACAGATTTTAATAGATGAAAATCTTTTTGCGCACACCAGAAGGTTTAACAAATCCCATGCTCACATAGAGTTTTGGGGATGTGGTTTTTCAACAACGAATCTCCTGCTGTCTGTTGAAAATACAAAGTTTATTCCAGCACAAAAAAGAAAGCTCTTAACTTTGGTTTGACCTAAAATCTTTTTGTGGTTGCAAACTGGTGCAGTTTTAATAAATCAATTTTATAAATAAAATTAAAAGTAGAAAAGGTTTGTAAGATATTGTCGAGGGGAGAGGGGTGGAGTTGGCAGCATGACAGAGGACAATTCCTTTGGTAATGCAGCTTTAAGAGGTTCTTTAAATGTCCCATTTTCATCCAAGCTGGTAACAGCAACAACAAAGGCAAGACAAATTAAAATACTCCAAGCATAATAACGGTAAAACTCAGTGAAATGGAAAATTGTGTTCATGTGTGTTTCTGTATGAAAATTAGCCATGTGCTTTTAGCTTTTGATTTTACCTGGTTTATTTGTGTTTTTTATTCTGTCTAGAAGATGGACAGCTTTTTTTATGGAACACTAGGATGGAATGTGAAATGGGAACTTTCCTTTTTGTGAGCATAAATGGGGCACAAGACTAACATTAAGAGAAAGGAGTATAAAAGGGTCTGTTAAACATGGCGGACATGGCTAACCCCAGATACAAACCTGGTATAATGGACACTGTGGGACTCTCCAGCCAGTCTCTCCAGTGGACAATACACTTTTTTGTCTGGGTTCTGCAGGTTAAAGTCTTGTCCATTTTCTTCTTCTGTCACATTGGACGAGCATGATCCTGTCGACAAAGGAAGAACAATTGTGTTAGAAAACAGTTTTGCTTGTGCATTTCCGTCAGCTCTATTTCCCCTTTTATCATATGATTACATTTTTCCAAAATTCATAACATGTATTTATTTCATGTCCCATTTTCCACACTGTTTGTTTAAGACTGTCACTTTTTATGTTCCATATAAGATCATTTGTCCATGTGCTATTCTACAGGCCCAATAATTCTTAATCTTTCTCTTGGGGTTCTACTAAGTCTATGGTTCAACACGATACTCTTTACTACCAATGCAGCTTTGACCAATGTGATTTTCTCCATGAACATATTGCCTATCAATTTCATATCTAACATGCGAGCGCTCTAGTGATTAAGGGCTACTTTGCCTCGACGCCAGTGAAATCCAATCAAAACTTCATCATGCTGTCACCTCTGCCTCGGCCTCTGCGAATCCAGATTTTTCACGGGGGGTATGGCTTTCATCCCACCTCCATTTTAGAGAGCCATTTTCTTTGATCACATTATCGTTATTGCTCCTCTTACGGTTCCCCCTTTGTCTTCTGTCTCACTGCTCGCTCCATATCGGCCCTGGGGCTATTGGTTTTCACTCGGCAGCTTCAATCTGGACCGAGACCAGGGCAAGCCCAAACCGACTTCTGCCGACGTTAACTTCTATAAAAGCTATATGAATGGCTAACTCCTCGGATTCAAGGTGTATTAAAAGCCAAACGTCCAGGGATAACAAATTATATCAGGGCGTTTTCAATAAAGAAGCATGTTTACTTCTAGTATTGCAAGGTACTGCACCTTTAACTTTACAAAATGCTTTGTTTTTTTAACTAGAAACTGCAAGTCTCAGGCAATTAAGGCCAGCTCATCATCCGCTCTCTTCCACAAGATTTACCAGAACCCATGGGATCCACCGAGGTTCAATTCGTCCCCACAGTCAGTCCAATCACAGCCCAGAGATTTGTCTGAGACGCAATTTACTGTCATTTGCAGGAGAGTGCCGGCCTGATGCATAAACATTGTTCCTAATATGCCAATTCATCATCGGGCAGCCAGGGGGATTTGGGGTGTGTTCTGATTAAATTTGCGCCCGGCGATGATGAGGGGCATGTTGGGTTTTTGCTGCAGAAAAGTGCAGATCCAGCGATTTGTCACGTCAAGCTTCCACAGGGGGAGGCGAGGGGAGGGGAAGATGGAGAGCGTAGATGTGGGAGACATAGAGAGGGAGCACAGTGTTTTGCCGTTGTTTGTCGCGCTGCTAAGACTTTACTAGACCATGTACTCTTGAGTCCAAGGTTGTATCCTACTAAATTTATATTTTTTATTATTCATTGTTCATTATTGGCTTCGGCATCAAAGTAATTCCACAATAGCTGTACAATAAAGAAACATTCAGATTACAAAATCAAAGTGACAATGGAACCATTATGTTGTCAATGATACTAATTAACTAGCTACTAATCTTTTTTTTTGTTTTAATCATATGTTCAAAACAAAGACTTCATTCATTCATATAGCTGCTAGCTCAGTAAAAATAATTTTGAACAATATCCTGTTTGTTGTTAGAAAGAGTAATTATCACGTTTTTACAAGATACAGTTTCAATTAACCACATACTTTATACTTTTTTTCACAAATGAAAATTGTTTTTCCTGTTATAACAAGATATATTTTAAGTAACACACTCATTGATGTCATATTTGGTACTTTAAGAGCATTACCAGAAATATATGGTATAAGGAGCTGTGTGCAGAGTAATACAGAGCTTTCCACATGTAACTACTCTGATTATTTCTAAGTATTAAAACACTATGGCTTACAAAACACTATCATGTAAAATACAATATATGTAATCACTAAAAAAATGTGAATCTGTATCTTGTAAAAAACACGAAAAGATAAACCTCGATCTAATTAATGATATATCATCATAATGTGAAAACATTGTAATATCTTGAAAATGATATTGCAAAAAACATATCATGTTTGTACTTTTCTGCAACTGCTTTTACTGAAGTCCATTCTGTGTGTTCCACTTCTGTGGTGCGGCATCATCCTTCAGAGTGGCCTTCTGGGAACAGGAAGTGAATCAGAGTCTGCAGTGGATAGACAGACTCTGATGGCTCCCATCTGGCTGTTCTTTAAGGATTCAGTCCAATCGAATTAGCTGTGATTGATCAACAGGCTGTGCCACTGGATGGTGGTCATGGCAACATAAATCACCCTATGCTGTCGTTACGGATGGCTTTTTCAGGGCAGCAGCACTGGTGACGAAGTGTGTGTAGGGTCTGAGGAAGTTTTCCTCCACGTCGGGTTAACAGTTTGGCCTCAGGATGAAGATGAGGCTGGTGTTATGAGAACTATATGTCTTTAAATTCTATAGTCTCTTATTCGGGAACGTCTTTAAAGAACATTGGGTCTTCCACCTGCTCATCAAATCACATCACTGTGCCTGTAACATAGTTAGACCTTGTAAACAGTGTGGTATTAAATACACAACATAGTTCCAATATGAAGCATGAATGTAATGAGTGTAAACATGATTAAATAATACTGAGATCAAATCAGAAGAATTATGATCATCATGGTTATTGCTAATTACTCTGATCAGTTCTAGCTGCTGTATGCCTTCTAATTAAGAGCACAATGTGTACAACTGGCAATAGATTTTATTCCAATCTCAATGTACTGTATGTGATTTAGGTCAAATAATCTGTTGGATGTTTGTATGTAAATAATGGATAGATAAATTTGTATGGTAGCTCTATAAAACACAGTGGACAGAGCTATTACTTACAGTTCCTGTTTGTACAACTGCCTAAAGAGGCAATCCCAAGGTTTTTGGAATACTAATGTTTAGAGTATTTATGAACTAAACAGTATTGTTTTTAATGTCTGTTAAGATGGTCATCGAAGGTAAAGGTTAACACAACAGCATCTGGACTAAGTTTTCAAGGTGAAGACGTTTTGTCTCTAATTCCAAGAGACTTTTTCAATTCTGAGATCCACTGGTGGGAGAGCTGAGCTTATATCTCTAGAGGGAGGGCTTTGACCTGAAACTAAACCTGATGGAACCAGGCTGTTCTGGTCTCATAGTCATTAGCCATGAAAGAACAGTGTGACTCTTGATGTGAGAATCGTTAAGGCTCAGGTGAGTTGTTAGTGCTCCGTTCAGGTGTTGTTTTTGTGTGAAACTGTTTTGATTTCAGTTTCAAAACACTGAACATGAATGTGTAGGCTGCACGTGGCAGTGGTTAGCACTTCTGACTCACAGCAAGAAGGTTGTGAGTTCAAAACCTGGCCGACTCAAACATTCTCGGCCGACTCTGGTCTTTCTGTGAGGAGTCTGCATGTCCTCCACGTGTTACCGTGGGTTCTCTCCGGGTACTCCAGCTTCCTCCCACTGTCCAAAGACATGCATGTACAGGTTAATTGACCACTCTAAAGTGTCCTTAGTGAATGAATGTGAGAGTAAATGGTTGTTTGTCACTGTCTGTCTATAAATGTCAGCCCTGCGACTAACTGGCCACTGTCCAGGGTGTACCCCGCCTCAGGCCCAAAACTGCTGGGATAGGCTCCAGTCACCTGCGACCCCTAACGGGACAAAGCGGTAGAAAATGAATGTGTTTCCTGTGTTCGTAGGATTCATTTTCAACTTTGCCGCTAGTATTGCTTGGTTTACTTATGGCGGCAAATCAAGAAGTGAGAAACAAGTAAACGCGCATTAAGTCACGTCCGCTGATACAGCGCAAGAGTTTCGATACCAAAACCTTATCATTGAATTGACTGTACAGGCTTACACATACATTCTGCACATTAGGCTGTTGCATGTATAGGTTAGATTTTTTTTATTTGAACTATTGAAACTTCTGTAATGTACTTTTAACTATGTTTCATTTTTTGGGACTGTTTGAATGAATAAGCACTTTCTCAGTATTATCGACAGTCATTACTTCCTTGTTGAATCTGTGTAGACCAATAGGGAAGCATTCCCTATTTGTGTGGGAACATTTGATTGGCCAAAGCTTCCGTATCGGCAGAACATCTTCATGTATTGAGATCCTTAATAATAAAGCCTATGTCTGAAGGTCTTTTTTTTTTTCAGCGATCATTGCTATTACAATTTGCTATTAGATATTTATTCGGTTTTCTTTAAAAGCAAGTGTTACATTCCAAGGAATGACGTTATGACTCCATACAGATTTTTACACCAGGAGGAGAATGAGTGGGTTAACATTTAACATAAGAACATCATTTAAAAAAGAAAAACAAATTGCAGTGTACCGAGAACAACAGTTGATCACCTGTGCCATCTGCTGGCAGTCACCTGATGGGTGGAGACAAGTAGGCCAAAAAGCCTCAGTATAGATCAGAATGAATGTCCAAATCCAAATACATATTTCAAACTAGGCTGCTTCAAGTCCTAGCTTTTGGGAAGTTTCTGCAAACTGCTTCCTGCTCTGGTACAGGCCACACCTTTGCCCATGCAATGATGAATCAATAATGAATTATATTTTATGCGTTAGCCATGTTGGTTGTCCTAAGTGTACACGTGTCTCAGCATGTTGCATGTGATTAAGTTTTGCTCTTTTGCCTAAATGTTAATAGCTCATCTCACAGAGCAGTACAGAGCAGGGGGCAGACCGGTGCTTTATGCAGATGGAGGCTGCAGGCTACATCACCCAGTGCCACACGTCATAACAAACTCAAAAGAATATGAAATCATGGTTGGAGGGGGAGATAAATTAGTAGCTTTAGAAATGTATAGCAGGTGTTTACATGTTTGCATATTCTAATGTGGGCCTGTAATAAGCATCACAATGAGTTTTATAATAATAATAATAATCAATATCTTGCACAATGACCTTGACGGGTTATGATGGATGGGGGACAGGGCCTACTGTAATTGCCGCCCACCCTCTTGGAGCTGGTGGACATTAAAAAGCTCTCCATCATCCACCGTGCGCCGCCTTGTCGCCTGCCGCTCACTACGCCATTAATCGCTTCATTCCAGTAAAGCTCGGCTCACGCACAAAGACCCGCTGTCCGCCGCTTAATGCAGCTGTGATTAAGCTTTTAGTCCGAGCGCCACGGCATTATTAGCCAGCAGGTCCTTGTATACAGGGGCCAAATGCCTTCAGGGGGCCCGTGGGTGGGGCGCTGTGTGGAGAGGAGGAAGGGAGGGAGGGTGGACAAGTTAATGACACTGACCCTCACTTCCCCAACAGCTATTCAATTCAACAATAATAACGGGTCACGCAGCTGATTTATGAGGCTGGGGCTAATCATTGTCAATTGCTAATGTGCGGCGGAGGTGGAGGGCCAGTGGAGTCGACTGGGGAAGGAGCAAAATATGGTCTGACCTCGAGGGGTGAAAGGCAGGAGGCCACGCAGGACAAACTGATAGATGAGGGTTTTGGACAGTTCACCCCTAAAGCCACTGTGAGGGCCAACGTGCACAGTGGACACTTTTCTGAGGACTGCATCTGAGAAATGGGTAACCACTGACCGCCGTGCAAAGACGTTATTATGCTCCATTTGTGGATTATTGTTCAAGATTTCACTTCTTCAGTCATCAACTTCCACTTGACACTTTACACTTTTCTGTGTCCCTGCTTCTGAAGATGCCATTTTCTTTTAAAAACACCATTGAATGATTTCCAAAATAGACTTGGGTATGCCATGTACATTGTGTTCCACTAATACTTTGTGGTACTCAAACAACCCTTAGATTCATGAGCTATAAAGTCTGTCACTCCGGATTTCTAGAGCGCTTTGGTGAAAAGTGTGATTGACAGAACACTGTTTGCTGTGCCTCTACCTTCATGGACCGTCAGTGCTCTTTAAAATAAGAAAGTGATTACAGTGAAGCTCCATGCTCCTCTGGCAGGTTTTACCCAAACCTTGTCCCACTGATGCTTTGTGACCATAATACAATTCTCAGTAGTTCACAACTGACCACTAGCATCACTAGCTACAAGCCCAAAACTACAGCTAAATTAATAAGAATTATTCTTTACCACCAAATGTATATATGTGTGGCTTTATTGCACCTTTATTTGAATGTTCTGAGTCTCATGTAGATCTCCAGCAGAGTACGCAGCAGCCTACATCTCCCAGCAGTACCGGCTTCTCTGCTGCAATAAATTAATAACAAGCCAACAATGTGTCGTGGAGAGGCAGATTGAATTACTAAGTTTATTTACGGGGGAAATCTCATGAAGGCCATTGACCAACGTTAAACAGCGCGGGATGAAACGATGACAAGAGCCCCGATAAGAATTTAATTCCATCCCATTTCAGACGATTTTATGAATCAGATTCTTGAACACTGGCAAGAGATTTAATGATCACATCTTGGCGAAATCTTATTTCACCAGCGGTCGATGGCATTTCTCTGCGTTAATGTCGACTTAGAGGTTGAAGTAATTTAGTAATTGATTCCTTGCCTGGCTCGCGCTCGTGCCAAGGCCGCGTTTGAGGGTAATATGTTTCCTAATCTTATCCGCCGGAATAAGATTTTTATGTTAATCCAAGGGCTGCTCCCTTGGCCACTGGGGAGGAGCAGATAAAGGCTGTGGGCCGCAGAGAGAGCGCACTGTACAATTTGTAAATGAATCCTATTATTTCCTAATAGACTAAAGAAAGCTTGTTAAACTGGGCTCTAATGTGGCTCACGCTTAAGGTTATATTTTTATTTTTTTTTTGTACTACTTTGATTGACATATGCCCAGATTGTAAGGGAACATATATTTATTTCATGACACACAATAGAAAAAGGGTAACAATTTATTTTACACTACACTTGAACTCATTAAGTACAATGTAACACACTGTGTAACAAACTGTAATAACATGTAACTACATACATACCATAACCCTACCTACAATATGTAAGCACACATAATTCCATTATGTATGTTCTATGTAGTTACATGTTACAGTTTGTTACACAAGGAGGTAAATATAATGTATCAGCTTTAGTGTAAAATAAAATGTCTATGAAAAAGTCTTCACATCTGCATTTTCTAGAAAAACATCACGTAAATATACTTCAGAGTGAGGGACGCAGCGGCTCTCAGAGAGACCTGTTGTGTGACTTTTTTTGGCAGACACTGAGAGAAGACACCAGCTTCTAATTGAATTTTCCTTTTTTCTCCAGATGTCACTTTCCATCTGTGTCCCAGGGAAATGTGATGCGCCTTTTGACGCAAAGTCCCAGAACCACGTCGAGCTCTACCCAGCCTCTGTTAAACCTGACTTCATATAGACATATACATGCCGGAAAACACTGGAGTATAAGGCGTTAGCCTGCTGTTGTAATTCAACATACATACATTCTACAAAACATAAGTCACTGAAGATCTTTTTGATTTAGTCTCACAGAATTTTGTAAATATATTATTTTGACACTAGAGTAGAAGAGTAAAGTCCACAACACATCAATATAAAGGAAAATGCTCTTTTGAACAAAGAAGACTAGAAGATTTTCCCAGATTTGAACATTTATGAATAACATTTGACTCTTATTGGTCAAGTTCTGGCATTAAGTGTGGCATGTTCATGTTTGAATACAAAATAAATAAATGAATAAACTCTGTTCATCTTGTTTGATTGTCATTTTGCCTTGCTATCTTCTTGCATAAACATAACCAGAACATAACTCGAAACTGGTGTCTTTTTACTGAGAAAATTTTACTTTTACAGATTTTTGTTTAAATAATGAAACCATTTCTATGTGTTCTGGTGTTGTTGTGTGCTATGCCCTAACCTTATCTGGATGTGTTTCTTGCCTAAACATAACCAAAGCAGGCATTTTATACTTTTAGATTGTCATAAAACACTCCAAAGCACTTTAACACAAAACATAATGTAAACATGCCTCATGAGCTTCTATATAACATTTATATTTCAACATATTTACGTTAAGTAAATGGGAAGCACTTACATTACAGCTCGGTTATAGTCATTTTATTAATGTGGTATTAACAAGTAAATAAATGGGTAATACTATAGTAATTATGGTTAATGACCCAGCCCTACATACATACCTTGGTTACATGGTTATATCAAGCAATAATCCTTTGTATATTTCTTAATATATAACCATATTTACTATATTATTACATAATTATTTCAGTGCAACCAATATACATTATGTTATAAACACAGTTAATTTGGACTACTTTGCCATTTTTTGGTCTTGCTCTTTACAATAAAACAAAACCCTGCAAATGAGTGGATACTTATAAGAGTTATCGGTTGCACTTTATCTTTCAGCTCGGTAATATCATGATAATAGTGGGGCAACGAGGAAATTATATAGTAATTATGGTTAGCTATAAGATCATTTCTATACATTTGTCAACATGTATTTAGTAGTTACATGGTTATTTTTGATACCATGTAACTACTAGGAACTTATGTATTACTGGGAACTAGTATTATCAAGCTGTTACTATTACTGAGCTGGACTATAAAGTGCTACTGCAGAGTTATTATATTGGAAATGTCGGTATGGGACCCCTCCTCAGGTGAACCTCCTCGACCCTCCTCCTTCACTTCCTGTCAGATTGAGACATCACACTAAACCCCACGAGAGCATCCCCTCCAAAATGAATTTCTGATGCCTTCCCCGTTCCCTCCCTTTGCTGCTGCTGCCGCACGCAGCCTTATTAATACGCCTTTTTGATAAGCGTCTATAGGAGTTCCTCGGGCTACATGCGCTGAGTGAGACGTCGGTGGTGAGGAGTGACAGCGGGACCCTCCCCATCCATCGCTCTCTCCTCTATTTATACATACTCCTCTTTTATTTTGTAGGGGGGAGTGCAGTGCAGTGCATCCATCCAATCCATCCAGAGAGACAATGGCATTTTGTTCCTTGGGTATTGTCTGCGCCGTCGAGCCGCATTCCGACAGCGCCGAGCAACGACCGCGCGCACTAAATGGAGAGGAGTTGGCCGAGCGATCTCGCCTTTTGTGCCGACACTTGCTGGGGGAGTTTAAAGGGGTGGCTCACACAGCGCAGTTTGGCCTGATTTATTTAAGTGACTGCGTATGGTCCTGAGCCTTTTATTTGGCAGATAATTAGGGATTAACAAGCGCTTAAGTTGAGGGGCCCATTATGTTACTGTAAATCACGCTATAGGTGAAGCTTTACGCACGGGCCGAGAGCTGTTATGCTTCAGTTGAAAGGAGTAGTGTCAGACTTAACCTGATGGAAGGCCAAAGTCGTAAATAAGAGCAATATAAAGAGACAGAATTGCTGGATAGGTTCTATTAAAATAGGACAATGTTTGAATTGAATGTTTTATGTCTTTTCAAAGTTCAAAGTTCAAAGTTCTTTAATTGTCTCCCATTTGAGAAATTTGTCTTGGACAAAAAGGCAATACTTTTTTGATTGTTATGCCACAGTGAAATATTGGTCAGAGGCGCTGCACATGGTGGACAAAACGGGCACTCTCCTAGTCCCCCAGCCAATTAATAATGGTGACACAGTGTTAGCACGCTCTCCTCGCTCTCTCTCTCTCTATATATATATATATATATATAGAGAGAGAGACATTTATATATCACTGTAAATTTAACTACTATTTCAAGTTTTCCCATGGTGGATTGAGACAAAGACATTCTTATTTATTACTTGTGTATGACAAAAAAACAAAATAACTATTTTAAACTGTGCTTTTCAAATAAAGTCTTCAGATGATTAACAGGTGACCCCCAGGTACCCTCTAAACATAATACTCATAAAGCAAGTTTGTTTTTTAAATCACAAGACTTGGACCAGATTTGACAACCACTTAAGCCATATATGCACAATAAAAATAATTTGGGTTGGCTTAGG
The DNA here is from genome assembly GCA_024416835.2 of Perccottus glenii. NCBI lineage: Eukaryota > Metazoa > Chordata > Actinopteri > Gobiiformes > Odontobutidae > Perccottus > Perccottus glenii. Next base: position 11,642,910 of record CM044554.2, read on the forward strand.
ACTGTTTTGTTGCCTGAAATTTGGTTTATAGTATTGTATTGTTTTTTTTTTATGATTTAATTGCAGAGCGGAGGCATTTCTGAGTGTTCTGTATGTCATTTTGTGTCCATTGGGATACTTAATTTCCCCGAATTTGTTCTTTTTTAGAGTAAGTTATTTGTGCCAAAGGGTACTGTTCAGTATGATATTTTAAAGCATTGTTTGAGTTATGAGGATATCTCACTGTAAATGGGGATGTTCAAAGTAAATTAACCTTTAAAATTGTGCTCTGTTAAAGTAAATTTTGTACTGCTAAATCTACAAACATTCCTTTCCATAATCATTAATGTTTATGGATGTGCACCATTTAATAATGCTAAATTACACTGTATTTTAATTTTAATCTACAGATAGACCCGGGTTTCATTCTTGCTCAGGACATTTGCCCAATGGCATTCTCCTTTCTCTCACCCTGTTTTCTGTTGATCTACTGTCTACCATCAAATAGGTAAAAAAAAATCTTTAACTCAATAATATAGCATAACAACATAATCTAATTGTATAGTATTATGCTGACAAAATGACACTAAGAAATGTACAATTACAATGGGCATAACGCCTATTAAGATGTCCCCATATTTTCTACAATGTAAAACTGGTGAACACTGCTGCCATTTTTTTTTTTAGGCTGTGAGGGTCCTGTGTATGGCAGCCCCCCTCTCTGTCTGCCCCAGGTGTGAATGTGTGTGAATGGGGTGAATGGAAGCACAATGTAAAGTGCTTAAAGTGCGCTATATAAATGCATGCCATTTACTGAAACTAAATTTGAGTTTATCTTGTGTTTTTGTCCTGTTTTTATTATTTAAATCTTAATTTTCTTTACTATGTTCTACTTAACTATCAGCAAAAAAATATATATAAAAATAAAAAATAAAGACATAACACATTGACATTTATTTTTAGGCCAGATTTTATCCCTCAAACGACCAAATTGGGCCCACACGCCTTGGTTTTACCACATGGTTTCTAAAGCTAAAAACCCACAGATGTGAGCAACTGAATGATGTTGTTTAACACAAACACACGACATAAACATGACGCAGATCAACAGCAGCAGCAGGTGAAATAAATGAGACGTTGAAAGTGAAAAAGCGGCCGTGTGTGAATGGCTGGTGGGCTTTTGGTGACGGCGCTATAGAGCACCAGAAGAAAGAGTGAAAGAAGCCGGTGGCTAAGAGCTATAATTGTATTTGCCTCGGCGAAATATCAGAAAAGGCCGGTCGTTCCTTTTGAGCCTGATTAGATTATTGCTCCAGAGATGGTGGCTTTTTCTCGCCGCCAGACGCGTGGAAGGAGGACGCTGCGCCATTTGGCTCTTTGCTTCCAATAATCAAATTACGCTACAACTTTTGGGTCCCAGCTCGTGTGTGTCTGTGTGTGTATAGAAGAAAACAATCCAAAAAAAGAAAGAAAGAAAACATTTACATAACAGGGAGAAGGGTTGATGTGTGAGAAGACAATGTACAAAGCCAAGAGAAAAAACGGGGGGAGAAACACAGCGATTGTGCGGTGAGAAATTGATGGAGCCTTTATTTTAACAAGTCATTTAGAAGCTGCACCTGACGGCCCCGAACACAAAACATATAGATTTGTTTAGAAATGGTCTGCGTTTTAAATCCAGATGTATCAAGAGAACATGGCAACTATAAATATTTGGCTTTACAACTATGAACGTGTGAGGATCCAAGGAAATAAGTGCTATATTTTCAAATAAAAACCAAAATCTTTATTTATTAAACATGCTTTTTTTTTTACTGGAGATCTCAAACATTATTAGAACGGTCACAAAAAAGCTTCCTATTTATAACAACAACCATATATAATACGATTATCATTCTTTCTGCGTAATAAGAAGTAATATATTGAGGTTTGGTATTTTAAATAACAAAATACCATATAGAAAATTTCCAAAAATGCAGTTTATAGTGAAATGATATGATAATGTTAATAGGTTTGTACAAGAATAAGAATGTGTCAATTAAAATGTTTGGACAAAAATGCCAAATATAACGTAGGCTATTAATCCTAAAATGAGCGGATTTTAGACTAAAATATGTTTAACAAGTAAAAAACGAGTTATTCCTGCAAAAATATCACTTAACAATGATATTTTTTGGTTGTTTTTGGACAATATAAGTCATGATTCGTTATTATCTATTATAATATCTAGGACAGATATGATGGCACGTACAATATATTATCTGTTGAATGTTTGATTGGGTAAAAGGTCATTACATCCATCTTTCCATCGGGACCAATGTGGCATGAATAAAACGTTCCTAATAAATGTCATTACGCACTATTTTTCCCTCTTACGTCCTTTTCCTTTCGTCTCCCTAATTGACTCGGAACATGCATCGCCGCAACTCCGAGCCACATGCCTGACTCAACAGAACCCGGCGAGTGGGAGCGGAAGAAGGGGAAGTGTGCGAGCGCGAGGAGCCAGCCGCCGCTTGTTCTTCCTCTTCACCTGATTACAGCCCAAACCGAATTAAAGCACTGAGCCAATACAAGAGCCTGAGAGGTCCGAGCAGTGCCTCGCCACTTCGTTACTTTCATTACCGAGATGTTATTTGGCAAATCAACGGAATAATGAACGTAATAAAGAAGATTACGGCACTCATTTGAATCATAAAACACACACACGCGCGTGGAATGTGCTGGAGCAAGGCGAGAGGGGAGGCTTGGGTATTTGGAATTTCCTCGAAATGAACTCGAAATATTTCATTTTGTTAGCTTTAAGATTAGAATGTACTGTTATGTTCTGTTGGCATTTTCAACACGCAGCAATATGTATTCTATATTGATATCACAATTTATAATGAAAATAAAAACGTCAGTGGTGATAGATTGAGCCTGACATTTCGGCTCAGTGCGTTTTAGCTACATTAGATTTGGAGCGCTGGCTTTTACGCACGTGAAATGGTGTGGGCATTTCTAGTGCGTAAAAGCGTCATTCTAAATGCGTAATTAAAGATAACAGTTTTATTTAACTCTTTGCGCAGGAAACCGCCCTTAGTGTGTAAAGGCTTTCAGATTAATGCGTAAAAATGAAAGTTAACAGTACTGTTGCATTGTCTTGATTGAACGTTTACGCATTACATTCTTACGCACGGAGGACCACCGTTGTGTCTGCATAAATTATAACAGTGTAGATTGTTTTATTTAAACGTTTTACGCATTAACAGAACATTAATACGTAAAAAGTGCATTGTGACAATGCGCAGTAACGTGACTTTTTACACACAAAGAACTGCCGTTTTTGCGTTCAAAAGCGTAAGTGTCATTTTAAATGCGTAAAGGTATGTGTTTTATTTAAAGGGGTATACAGGGCGAGGAGTGATTTATGACACATTACTTGTTCAAGAATCTTGGAGCTGCAAAGGTAAACAAAGCTGGAGCAGAAATCTGACCAGAACGCTGTGGACAGGTGCCCAGATGTTACGCTTCAAATCGAGTTTTTTCCAACGCTCTATTTGGACGGCATACTGGACACAACCCCGCCTTGACATCTATATAGGATAAAAGCAATAAAAGCAATAAGAGCAATGATAAGTCTGTGTCGACGTGGATCCAAGAAGCCCCAGCAGCAGCAGCAGCAGTGATGGTGGTGGTGGCGGTGCTTGGATGCAGCTGGAGCAGGAGCACGAGGGGTTAGAGAGCGTACACGGTGGAATGGGGGGAATACTCAGTGAAACCCTGCCCAAGGTATACGCTCGCTTAAAAGGCTTAAAAGCTCGGAGCAAATTGGATCAGGGAGAATCGTCACCCAACTTTCATTATTTCCAAGTGGTGTGATTGAATTAAAGGGCAAGATGGTGGTTGGAGAGGAGCGGGGTGCGCGCGCTGGGGGGAAGGAGGAGAGTAGGAGGAGGGGGGCTGCGTAAATGGCGTGGTATTAAATTCTAATTAGAGATGCAGGAGAAGAGGGGTGGGGGGGTTGGGGGGATCAATGATAGGGAGGTTGGACAGCCCGGGCCCCCAGTGCCAGCCCAATAGACTGATGAGTTATTGTCATGTAAAAAAGCGCTAGCAATAAGAGCGAACGCTTTGCTATTGTCCAAGCGGAAAGAGCCAAGTTTATTATGAGGACTATATGCTCTAGAGACCTCGGGCTAGGCGGCTCTTAGGGGGCTTTTCATAAAACAGGGCTAGGTTCCTATAAAGCAGGCCAGTTTTGGAGCAGGCGCTGAGCAGTGCACATCTCGCCACGGTCCAGCCTCCTTCAAAAAAAAAAAAAGTCCACAGCAAAAAACAGACACCACCACAAGAAGCAGAGGCAGCAGCAGGCAGCGTCCACTCGCGTCTCCTGCTTGTGTTTTTTCACTTCTGTTCCTCGATTCCTGGGTGTTGTTTTTTTTTTTTTTTTTCATTGGAAGTGCAGTTTTCTGTCTTCACTCTTCTTCTCCAATGTATAAGATGGAGTATTCTTACCTGAACTCCTCTGCCTACGAGTCGTGTATGGCCGGGATGGACACGTCGAGCCTGGCGTCGGCCTACGCGGACTTCAGCTCGTGCAGCCAGGCCAGCGGCTTCCAGTACAACCCCATCAGGACCACGTTTGGGGCCACCTCCGGCTGTCCGTCGCTCACGCCGGGCTCGTGCAGCCTGGGGACGCTGCGGGACCACCAGAGCAGCCCTTACGCCGCAGGTAAGCCTCTGTCTGCAGCGGTATTATACCACGGCTTGATTGCATTTGAAAATGGAAATGTGTTTAGTATTTACCAAACGAAATTTGCTTACACAAATGAAAGAATTTATCACGTTAGAAGCGATTGCAGGCAAGAGGTAATTCGGTTACGGGGTTATAGTATCCCAGTCACACCCAAAACCGCCAACAGAATTATCTTAAGCTGCCAAAATGATAGGCGTAATTTATTTACTTTGCGATGAGACATAAAGCTCGGCGAATAATTAGATAACCAAAGACTAAAACTCATTATTGACGCGAATTGGAGTTACAGTAGCAGCACGCGACAGCAGCATTATGACAAGTTTGCGAAGTTGAGCAACAATTAGTTTAACTTCACAATTAAACGCATCACGGGTCAAGGCTTTTCCCCGCTCGGCTCTGATCCGCAGCCAATCAGCGCCTAACACAGCCACAACCCTGCTGCCTTTCTTTTCCTTTTTTACCCGAAATGAATACTTTCTTCTCTAACTGTCCCCACTAACTCCCCTGAACTTTCCTGAACTCCCGCAGTCCCTTACAAGCTCTTCACGGACCACGGCGGCTTGAACGAGAAGCGCAAGCAGCGACGCATCCGCACCACCTTCACCAGCGCGCAGCTCAAGGAACTGGAGCGCGTCTTCGCCGAGACGCACTACCCGGACATCTACACGCGCGAGGAGCTGGCTCTCAAGATCGACCTGACGGAGGCACGAGTCCAGGTAAACGAGCCCACCTTCCCTCAATGCGCGCGCACACACACACACACACACACACACACACACACACACACACACACACACACACACACGACAGTGGACACGCGTGGATATGGAACAACTATATGTTTTTGTTTTTTTCTTTTTCTGGTGAATACTACATTTAAATTTCAAAATGACAGTTTGATGATGAACTATACGGCACTCACTCAAACTAATACAGCCCTTTAGCAAACATGTTAAACAACTACAGCATGTGATACACTCCGATGTTACAAATAGTGCTGACTTTGATGAACAGTGACAGAGCTCACTTTTCAGAGTTTGCTCTTTATTTAGCTGCGCAAACAATATTTGCACATTCTTTTCTATTTCTATTTCTTTTCTATTAGTAAACGCAGGCATATTTCGTTGTACTGCTGCTCTGTGAGCATTTCCTGAGGAACTACGAAGAGTCTGCACACATAGAATTAGATATAGGGTATATCTATTGCTTGTATTGACACAATATATTAGGAAATAGTGAGACTACTCGTATTGTTTGGTGGTCTCTAATAATAATAATAATTATATACATATATATATTTATATATATATATATAAACACATTTCTGAAGTTAATAATAAATAATAAAAATAAAGCCGGGTTTCATTGAACGTATACTCACGCATGTGTTCAGTAGAGATGATCACATTACGTCACTGAAACGAAGTCAGATAGGCTAAAAAAATATATGCGTAATAATCCATGTTTTAAACATTAGGCTACTTTTATTGAAGAGTTTGCATATTCTAATTAGATACAAATATTGCAATGAATTGAGAAAATGCACCATGCAAAATGTCTAGATCTTTGTTTTTAAGGATTAACTTTGTTGACCAGAATGTAGTCTGAAAAAAATAGGGGAAATAGTTTTATTGCTTAAAGCGTTAGAAACGTATAATAATTACGTTTTAAAGTTTAATAAAAAGTTCAGAATCGAGGTTATTGCTAGGTAGAGATAAGAGTTTCGCTGTATTACAAGGGATTTGTTTTGACCTTTGGTGCAAAACAAAAAAAATCTACTATATGAAGGAAGTTACACGTCACAAGAAGTATAATTCAGATTAATCAACCAGATCTACTGAAACATGACAAAAACATGCAGCGAAATAAAGTCGCGTGCATTTCTGAAATAATCCCACCTAATGCTGCTCATTATGAATTACTTTCATGAAACAGTTAGTTAAATATAGCTAGTTAGTGTAGCCTACTCGAAACCAACAAACCAAACAGTTGCGTAAACGTGACCTTGACCACGTGACAAAAGGAAGTTTAGTTTAGTTTAGTTTACTTGCACGAAAAAATAATAACAATAAATACATACAATTTTCATTGTTATGGCAATCTTCAAAATACTAAACATTTTACTACATGTTAGTTTAAATTAGAGTACAATTAAAAATATTTGTAAAATTATCTCCGTAGTCAATAGTTCAATCATTTCATTAAATGTGTGGCACCAAGACAATACAAGGACAGTTGCAAATAGCTCAAAGTGTTAAACATATGGAAAATCACAAGGATTCAACAGAAGAGATTTCAAAGCTTTTCAAAAGTGCTGCGTGGAAAGATCTAAGAAGGATCCAGGCTGTAACACTGTGGCATAAAGTAAAGATGAAAGAGAAAGACATATAAACTATATTGAAAATAGTAGTGTGGAATGATGTCTGTTGTCTGTGGAGACCTTTATAAGATGAACAGTAGCTCTAACATGTCTCATTAAACCCCAGGTCTGGTTCCAAAACCGACGCGCCAAATTCCGCAAACAGGAGCGTGCTGCTGCCGCCGCCGCCGCCGCAGCCAAGTCCAACTCGGGAAAGAAATCCGACTCCAGAGACGAGGACAGCAAAGACAACAAATCCACAGACCCGGACAGCACCGGAGGCCCCGGCCCCAACCCTGTCCCCACGTCCAACTGCGGCGGCCCCAGCCCCACCGCGGGACAGGTCCACACCTCTGTCAGCGGCGGGCAGGTGGATCCAGTCAAGACCGTGTCCAGCGGCGGGATGGGCGTGACAGCTCCGAGCCAAGGCTGGGCCACCGCCCCCGGTACCATCACCTCCATCCCGGACTCTTTGGGCGGGCCCTTTGCCAGTGTCCTGTCCTCTTTGCAAAGACAGAACGGAGCCAAAGCCACACTAGTAAAGACCAGCATGTTCTGAAACACTGCCTGCTGGGGGGAAAAAAAACAAAACTTTTCCATTTGACTCTGCTGTGTTGTGTTCGTTCAAACACGCGCCGAAACGGACCACTGCAGTGCGTCACGTTTCAAAGGAACGCTGCCAGTGACTGTACACTGGTCCGGGACTTAGGAAAACCACCGTGTGTTTAGTTTCTTTCATTGATTGATAGAAACACAATGATTTTTTTCTCCTTCTTCTCAACAAAAAGGCACAAACTCCTGCGATGTTCCCTCTATGTTTTGTGTGTCCCTCGTGGCTCAGATTGTATAGTGTTAATACGTAACTCTTCTTGTCTCTAGTTGAAAACCATAGCCCTGTAGATCCCACACCAGAGTCCCTTTCGGAAATTTATTTTGGCTTAAAAACAAAACAAACAAACAAACAAAAAAAGGGGAACGGATGCAAAGGTTGTATTTATTTGGATATGATTTGCATGTCGTCTTTTTGTCTGGTTTGGACGCCCTCCTCATTTTTATTTTTTATTTTTGGTAAACGTCATGTGACATGTTTTTTGTCCAGGATTTGAAAGTTATTTATATGTAGCTGATGAATGCTTATATTTAAGATGGAAATATTTCTACGTGTGCACATAGTTTTCCAGGTGTACCATTCAAATGGTTGTTGATGATAAAAAATGAATAGTCCGAGCATCTTTGTCACGTTTTTATTGGTCAATTAGAAGTCACACTTTATTATTGCTGTAGTGCGTTTGGTCTGGAGAGTAATGCGTGAAAAGTTTTATATAAAAATGTATTTTGTACTGCTGGTCGTCAGGTCAAGGCCTGAGGTTTCAGCACCAGGGACAGCGCCATGGACGCACTTCCATTTCAAAGCTTTATATTTGACCTCATACATTGTCCTAGTCTTTATCTGTGTTGCCCAACGGGACTCATGTTGGCAGCCACATTTATTTTCCACTGATCCACTATTTACCAAACCAACCCAAAAGTTATTATTTGAAATAAATAAATAATAGCACTTATAGCCAATATTTCAAAAGGTCTTGTTGGAAACCTAAACGTAACCTGTTAACATTCAAAAATAAACAGAAAAAAACACATATTTGTCATAGTAAAGGTCTGGCAGAATGTACAGAAACATCTAAAGTAGATATGAATGCAACAGATATTTATGACCACACAATACCTGATGACCAAAATGGTGAGTCTATTGAAACAAAATATGAAAGTCTAATCCTTAACAGCATTAGGATAGAATTACACTGAATTCACTGTAATTTTTTAAAATACATTTTTTTGTCCTTTTTGCCATTATTGGATAGGACAGTAGCTGGACAGGAAACAGGAGAGAGAGGGGAATGAAATTGGGCAAATGACCTGAGCTGCAATCAAACCCGGGTCTCCCAAGGATATCAAATGCGCTCTACCATAATCAGAAAAAAATTACCACTGATGGAATAAGAATTTTAACCAATTTTATTTCTATGGCCCAATATCATTACAACAGGGTTCTCAATTGCCCTTCGACCACAGAAGGAAGGACGGATCCACACCCAGGATTTTGTCTTCTCCTCTCGGCTGTTCCCTTTATCTGCATCCATATTTCCTATTCCCTACATCCGCTTCTCTCAGACCAACTACCTTCATGTCCTCCTTCACTTCATCCACAAACCTCCTCTTTGGTCTCTCTCTGGGCCTCCTGCCTGGCAGCTCTAACCTCAGCATCCTTCTCCCAGGAGGGATGAATAGCCCATGTAAAACGAGTCACTGTCATGGTTTTTTACAACTACACTTTTTTAACACTACACACAGACACTACATTTCTGCTGGTTTACACTGCAGACAATTTACTCCCATTTCAGTTAAGACCATTATCCATCCTACTGACCTGACACTCCCTAGTTAATATGGTCCACTGTTAAGTTCCATTTAGAAGAGTATCCTTCTCCCAGGACAAGAGAGGAGTATTTAGAGGAGTATTTGTAACACTACGCTGGCCGCCTCAGCTTTTTAGATAAGGCTCCACACAGATAAAAAAAAAACAATAGGCCTACACATTATAGTATGATTGTATCTAGCAATTGTATTTTTATTTAAAAATAAATAAATAAATCTGACTTTTGTGTACCTCTAAAGACAACAGAGGCCCAAATTACTTTAATTTCTGTAATTAAAATTTCACATTTACATTTCTTTAATGGAATCCGAATTACAAGATCTCAGGACTACAAGGTTATAAGCCCGCAAAACCTCATCATAGGATACATTATAACTAATACTATTACAATTAAGCAGTAGTAGATGACTTATAAGTACGTCATCAACAATAAATTAATGAATAAACGCATAAGAGATGCTGAAATTTGATTAATATATTTTACATGCGCTTATTATTCAAGACTAAAACAATATAATATCAATGGGCATTATTAATGTAGTTGTAATTCTATAAAAAATAATGTAGTAGTTACTAATACTTAACTATGGCTTAATAGTGTGTAGAAAGTGTTGCTTGGAATAAAGACAGTCAAAACCAATGTTCATTACAATATTTTATTTATAAACAGTACATTATGCTATCGAGCCCATCTATGTTTGGGCTAGTGTTCTGATAATATGGATATCATTATTACAATAAATACAGAAGGAGAGCTTCCTCCAAGAGACCAGCCCAACTTTTATTCATCAGCGAAGTGATTAAAAAAACAACAGAAGTGTATCGAGTATCGTGTATTTGGTCTTAAACGTGCACTTTTACATCCACAATACGGCAAAAAAAAAAAAAGGGAATATATGTAAAAGAAAGCGAGTAATTTAAATGTCCAGCCACACACGCCACGTCTTTACTAAACCCACTATTGCACAGACAGGTGTAACTGCTGGTATGTGTTGGCAATAAATGTTTCTGTTTATCAGTTTATAAATGAACTAAGCAATAATTAAAATGATCTGGATAGAACAGCAGACAGAAGCTTACATCCCTCTAGAATAAAGCCACATTCAGAGTTCCATGAATGTTTTTTTACCACTGCAAATGTCAAATCCAGATGAAAATAAACGGTACGTATGAACAGGCATAAAGCATAAATGGAAGGAGTGCACAGTTCAAGCTCACGTTTGGCCACGTCCTCCTTTGTCTCAAAGAAAAATGGGAAGAATTCAAACACCGTAAAAGCTAGTGTTTTTGCCCGCGTCCTCTTGCTTTCCCTAAGGCACAGTGAGAATCCCGACTTCCGCTCAACCTCAATTCATCTTTTTTCCTGAAATATTCAACTAGGCATCCATACAGTTGCTTTATAGAGAGTAACATGACATCTCTTTTGTTTCTGTGGCTCAAAAAATAGGTTTATAGTGACCTTTATTGCACTTTGTAGGAACAACATATATTTTTCCAGAGCCAGCCTGTTGAAGTCTAAACAAATCCAATCCACGCTGCCTTTTTGTCCAAATCAAAAAGCTAAAAATGTTCCTGAATGATAAAATAAGACTGCATTCCCCTTAGATTGAACTGAATGGTAAATATTCACACTCTATTCTATTTTCCAAGCCTTTTAGTGTTCAGACTGTGGTTATTGATGTCGGGTTCAACATGTTCAACACTTTTTCACCTCACCCTTGTAACAGGACAGAACCAGATGACACAAACATCAAGGTGTATGAGGAACCCCCCCTCCCTCCCCCGCTCGGTGAGGAGTCCTCGTTGAGCAGTCCTCGTTGAGCAGCAGGAAGATGCAGAAGACCCCCCAACGTGGTTTTGAAGATAATCATGTTTAAAAAGGATGAGAGCTCTTCCGGTGAACTTTGTGCTTTTTTTCCCGGCGAGCGTCACAACATGGTGGGCTGTCCGGCAGCTTGAAAGACAAAAAAAAAGAGAAAAGGAGATGCATTTATTTGTGATCTGTTTAAGGTCAAGGGCACGGTAATGAAAGCAACTTTTTAGTGTGATCAATCCGATACGGTACTGTGGTTTTGATGACTTTATAAAGCATTACTCTTTGCTCTAGGGCTCACAAAGACAGAGATGGTTGTCATCTTCTTCTATTCCTGTTACCAACTCCTTTCTGCTTTTAAAAGTTGGTTTGTTTTCCCCGTTATGTTCTTTATTAAAGCAGCACTAGCTTGAGTCTTATATTAAAATCATCGGCTTAGGAGCAGGGTTGCAATAAAGATTGTAACATCTAAAACGCACCCTAAATCTTTATTACAAAGTACTGTCACTGCAGCTTGGAGAACTATAAATCTCACAGGACCTTTTGTTTTTCACAAGCATCGATACAATGCCACTATTAAAAACTGCACTCATTAGAGAAGATTTGAAAAATGACCAGCATTAGCAAACAATAAGAAATGAAACGGCAGAACTGTTTGTCATATTTAACTCCAGTTTCATGAGAAGTTGTTCACATTTGGAATAGTTCTGTTCGGTTGTATCCAGAGAGGTGAGTGCTGGGAACGAGCTGACGGCGTGAGGAAACAGCTGATAGAGAGGGATCAGTCGTAATGGATTCACGCTGATGATGGATGGAAACATTAGTGGCACACAGAGGGAAAGAGAGGGGTGATTGTGTGGGAGATACAGACTCACAGCGAGAGCGGATGTAGCACTGGTGACAGTTCAACAGGCCGTTCCGGATCCGCACGTCCGTCCCCGTGGTGGTGTCGCCCAGCTGTCCCTTACACACCCCACACTAGAGAACAGAAACATCATTAGAGTGAAGGAAATCCATATTCTTATCTGGTGTTGTGTTTTAAGCAGGTGGGTTGTTAGTCTCTGGTGCTGTAATTGTTGGGCTTGCCCTTAGACCTGAGAGACTTTCTGGATGCTCTTAGGCAGGAGAAGGTTGTTGACAATCAATACGGGACCCGGAGACAGTGGACACTCAACACAGTGTAGTCTGGCTATGCTTTTGTAGGGATAAGATTTTAAAGCCTTGCAGCTGTTGAGGTAAGGCTTGGAGTTGAGTTATCTGTACAACATCAAGTGTTGGTGTTGACGTTAGAGGGAAGGAGCATGGGAAGATATCAACTGTATCAAAAAATGTGCACTTTTCATTTACACGGACCTGTATGTCATTAACTATTCATTCATCCTCTAACACCCGTTAGGGGTCGCGGGTGACTGGAGCCTATCCCAGCAGCTTTGGGCCTGAGGCGGGTTACACCCTGGACAGTGGCCAGTTAGTCGCAGGGCTAACACTTAGAGACACTGACAGACAACCATTCACTCTCACATTCATTTAGAGTCACTAATTCACCTGAAGACGTATATCTTTGGACGGTGGGAGAAAGCCGGACCCAGCAAGAATCCAGGTACCCATGTATAGTTATTAATTACATCTACCAATGTTTATGTGTAAGGCTGTAGTTATAGTTGCAGTACATTTATCAGTGCTGACGTGAAGACAGGGACATCAGGCTATAGATCCTTTGTCTTATTCTGAAAGAAATATGTCGTAAACTGATTTATTGCACAGTAAATTACATATGTATGGATGCACTACTTATGTAACTGCTGCTTCTGTTGTGGCCAGAAAACACTTGAAAAAGAGATTCAAGACAGTGTATGTTCAAACTCACTATTTTGTCTCTGATAGTGATTTTTGAGTCATTTTTATTTTCCCAATTTCGACTCCGTTGTGTTTTTTTTTTTTTGTATATTGCCAGATTCAAAACTGCTGCTGCTGATATTAAACAAGTAAAGTCTGTTTGTCAGTGAGCTGCGTACCTTAAAGCAGTGAATATGGAAGTACAGACTCAGTGTCTCTATGATCATGGCGGCCCCTTTTCCCAGAGGCTGCCCACAGCTCGAGCAGAGCTTCTTCCCACTCACAGACCTGCACCAACGAGACATAAAGGAAAGAAAACCTTAAAGAGAAATTAAATGGTGATGATAATTATTGCAAACGACAGCACCTGAAAGAGAAACGAGTCTCTACACGGTAAAGTTAAACAAAGCAGTGGGTTTTAAAAGGACTAAACGTTCTGCTCTGATTGAAGTCTGTGGATCTGTTTCACTTCAGTTGATGTTGTTGCTTGGTAATTCCAGTCAGGTCACTGCAGCGCTATGATGTGAGACGATATGAGATGATATGAGATGGAGGTGGGTGCGAGGAGGGAGAGAAGCAGAGAATGACCCCCCCTCCTGGGACGCTGTGGGCTGTTTGGGATGCAGTACCTGTTGGGGGCTGGAGGCAGTGAGTCTGGAGCGGGTGGGCAGGCTGCGGGGGGCGTCGGTGAGCTGCAGTCTTGGTTATTATCCAGAGGGCCACTCCTGGAAATGGACAGCAACATGCAACATGATGATGGCTCACAGAGACAGTGATTCTATTGGCTGATGGTGAACCAATCAGAGCAACAGTAATGGCGTTGTATGTGGTAATGTTTTTGGGAAATGTGGCTGTAGTTGATTGCTTTAAAGTGTGTGTTATGTGTCACTACAGCAGATCTGATGGTGAACATGATCCATGTTTTAAACACCTCTGGCCTGTCACTGAATACTGACCCTCTGTGAACACTAGGGAACACACAGGGACCAGATGCCCCCTGCTGGACAAATAGTGTCACTAAGAATTAGAAAAAGGTCCACTACGTATTGATTTAAGGATGAGAATAGAATATTGTTTGGGGGCTAATACATATTCCAATTTATTTCAGTTTATTCAGTGGGACACACGGTGAATTTTCAAACTGAAATAGATGTTGCACCTATTGATCCAAAAGTAAAACTTCATACAGTTATCATTATGTTACTTAATATACAAATAAAAAAACATATCTGAAATATATAAAACAAATTTAACTCCCAGCAGCAGTGCACATAAGTTTTTAAGCAGGCTCAAGACAAGTGTCCTTCCATAGAAATAAGAAAAAACAATTTTTTATTCTTAAACATTTATTTTTGTCATGTGACCTTTCTTTGGCCTGTTTCCTAATAATATTACTATGGATGGATGGATGGATGGATGGACTATTACTTTTAACAGAATGGGATGGGCTTAACATTGCCCTTTTTCCAGATATGGCTATGTGTTATCAAATATACACAGGATAATACAAAGTTCCTGCTGCCATGGAACAGAGGCAGAAGCGGCACCCACCTCCGTTCTCCTGGAGGACGACTCTGCCTGCTGCTCTCTGTGGGGCTCTCCTGTGGTTTGTTGGCTGAAGGTGAGGCTTTGGCTTGCACTGGGGCAGGTTTCTGGCCATTCTGCAGACTGTGGCCGAGTGCATCTGCCTGACTCACACTCTGACTGAATGAACTGATAAAGACAATGGCATCAGAATGCAGTAGAGGAGTATAGTGACTAGATTTAACATGGAATCTAATACTGATAAAAGACCTTTTTGCAGTTTTCATGCTGTCGTCTGCCGTGCTGATGTCACTGGTGCGGTCATTTTCTCTGCGTTTCAATTCCTCTGGATTCCCTTTCTGTGATCATTGTTGTGTTGTGTTTAGTAAAGTTCAGGTCTAATATATCTACTTTTTACACCTGAAGCATCAGATATTTACCGCCTGCCTCTCCAGCAGCTCCTGTTTGCGCTCCCAGTCGGCCAGCGAGCGGACGATGGTGTTGTGAGGGCCCGAACTGGAGGACAGGTCTCCTCTGCTAAGGGCGGGCACTACTGAGGAGCGAGGGGTCAGGGGGGCCACGGTTTCCTCCAGTATTCTCTGCTCCTGACAGGACACAAGCCCACAATTTAACATTTTCACTCATTCACATTTTCTTATTCTGGGATAACCTGCTAACATTGTCTAAGGTGCATGTTAGAGTTCTATGCATTATTCTATGTCAGTGTGAGTAAGTGGAATGTAAAAACTGTATAACTGTAAGGGAACAACATTGTATTCTGCAGGTGAAGAAGGCATTGGAGAAATTTGCAGCTGTAGTTCCTGCAGTGACACAGTCCTATACCATGATCCACTAGGCAGCTAAGTTTAATGTGTTTTAGATGTGCGTCCTCCACAGAAAACCGTCCATGTATTGTACGTAGTTACATTTATTAGCACACCAATAGCCATAAAACAATTAAAAACTCACAATACAAGGAAAAGGTTTGCCCTCTAACCTGCAGCACCTTACTGCCAATTGCCAACTGACTACAGTGAATGACAAAATAAGCAATGTAGCGTCACTGTTAAAATCATCTTCAGTTCAGATCAATGAGAGAGATGATGGAGACAGTGAACAATTTAGATTGAATGATCAGGTTTAATTCTTGCAAGAATGAAGCAAACACACACATGTAACAAAGGTACAGGATACGGTTTGCTGGGCAAAGGTAAACAATACATGAGATTTTATATCATGCATTAAAAGTGGTAGGAGTAATATATTGGTATGTAACATATAATAGACAATGTGTAAATGGAAGGAAGTTGTCATATTAAACAGTGCTATGCCCAAAGAACTATGTACACTCAATGGTACGTGTAGTAAGGGAAAATAGTCAATGACATATGATGATAATCAATCCTTATGGTATCATTGCAAAAACAGGCATTCCCAACACCAGACCAGAAAAGTAACCAGGTAATATGGACTCACTTTGCCTCATTCTCTTGATTTTTACTGTGTAGTAGTCACACGTACGCACCTCCTCATGGTATTTGCGCTCCTCCTCTGCCACCTCCCTCTGGGCTCTCTCCCACTCCTGCTTCAGCTTCTCCTGCTCGCGCCGGTACTTCTCCTGTTCCCATGGCAACAGACACACGCATACAGCATAAAGCTTCAATGGACAGGAAGACTAAACATACATGAGAGAGGCCGATATGCCTTAGGGTACGTTATGGTCTCACTTCCCTGCCAATAATACTGATAGATGCATGTAGCTTTTATGTCCACATTATTTCTATGGGTCCCTTTGTTTTTGTTAACACGCTAGCTCAGATTACATTTTTGATCATTGATTCACAGAGAGCAAAGCAAAGCAGACGACCAAAAGCAGTCAGTGCAAACATAAAACCGCAAGCTGAACGTGCAGACCAGGCTTAACAACAGGTCCCAACACAACATCTGTTTTCAAATCTTAACTTAAATATTTTATAAAATAGTGGTTAAGTAGCTCTATGTGTTTGAAGTCTTCAGTCAGTGACAGGTCTGTCGTTGCAACAAAGACAGAATAGATTGGTATCTTGTTCGCTTTTATCCAATCAGAAGGAAGAACTCGGCAAACAGGCTGTCTGGGCACTGTCAGGGTTCAGAGCAGAAGCTGAGATGTATTGCATTCTTCAGGACATCGCTCAGTAGATTAGGTTTGCTGTCAGTCAATGATTGATTTAATTGAAAGTGTTGGAGAAATTTGTGCTAAAAAGGGCTGAGGGCACTTTGGATGTCACTTACTTCTCCTTCAATATACTTTGTTGTTCTCTCGGCTCTCTAACTCAGAAGACTTGTGTAGGAAAATACACAGTAAAGCAGGTGGGAATAAGAGATATAAGGCAACAAAGAGGACAAAGATGAAAGATTCCACACTGACACAACACAGGGAGGCAGGTTACAAGCACACAAGCAGCAGACATCCAAACTTTTAGTGCATCTCAAACTGTCCTCTTCCTTCTTATCAAACTTCAAACATCTGAATATAAAAGGAACATGACCAGCTCGAGATGCACTTCTTTGAGGCTGAGGAGGGAGAGGGTGATTTGGGCAGCAGCAACAGCAGCAATCTGTGAGCGTCCTTCTCTGCCTGTGCTGGAGCCGTGAGGGTGAGCTACTGCACTAAATCCCCCTCTAGTGGCTAAAGAGTGCACAGGACAGGTCTGCGTGTGTAGAGCCCGGTGCAGTGAAGCTTTGCAAATAGCAGTGCCAGGGTTAAGACATCAGGCTCTGCGCTAAGCACAGCAGCTCACATACAGCAGCTTAAAACTGATTTGATTATTTGTGAATTCTGATCTTGATTGATGAATTTTATTTTGATTGTTTCAAGTGTCTAGATTATTTCTTCAGTGTCTTAAATAGTGGACACCAGGACTATGTTTGTCTACTTTTTTCACAGATTTTGATCTGGGCTTTAGAGATTGTGGAAAGATATATTGAGTCATAGATAGAGTCATAGGAACCACCTAAAAATATTTTCCATTAATAGTGCCTGCTGAGATAATGTCCATAATGTTCTTGTGTCTCAAAACAGTAAGATGTTTTTCATTAAATAAACGCTTTAACAAGGGTCTCAATGTAACTTAATAATAAATATATATATTTTTTGTAATTTAAAAAAAAACTAAAAAAAGTTTTTAAAGTTTTGTGAACCCAGACGCTGCTGTCATACTCCATACTGTCTGTATATAACACACTGTGTACCTGCAACATGCGCTCCTGCTCTTGCTGCCACCTTTCCTGACGCTTTCGCTCCTCATCCGGGTCCCAGGACCAGCGGTCGGCCCGCCTGGCCTGGGACAGCACCGGGCCTGACACCTGATAGACCCAACACACACAATCACATATACACACAGTTGCATGCAGAAATACCAAAGAGATACACACACACACACACACACACACACACAATCGTCATCACAAACACAGAAGAAAAAGAAGGAGGGAAAGGAGGAGACAGAAATAGTTGGTCTACCACAAGAGCACTACTCCAATGCTACAGTCAAAGGGCTCCTACTAAAGAGAGGAGACAGAGAGAGACGTTGTTTACAGCACCCCCTGGTGGCATGCTACATCAACAGCTATACTGCCTTTTATCAGAATAAACAGAGCAATGCAGGTGCAAAGACATATACAGCAATGTCCTGGATTTACCAATACATTTGACACTTCACATTCAAGTAATACTGTGCCTTATTGTTGCTCAAATGATAAATGAGATAAAACCTTGAATTTTGTATGAATCTATTTAATTTTGAACAACGCCTTTCTTTTGAAGCTAAAAGTAGCTATTAGATTTGCTTTTTTTTTGTTATTGTACCAAAATTTTATTAACATTTTCTCATACACTGTGTGCACAATTATTAGGCAAGTGATTATTTTGACCATATCATCATTTTATCCATAATTTCCAACTCCAAGCTGTATAAACTTGAATCCTTATTGGATTTAATGCATATCAGGTGATATGTATTTGTGTGACAAGGGAGGGTGTGGCCTAAGGAGATCAACACTCTATATCAAGGTGTGCATAATTATTAGGCAGATTCTTCTCCTCAGGAAAAATGGGCCAAAAAAAGAGATTTACTGACTCTGAAAAGTCAAAAATGTTAAAAAGTCTTTCACAGAGATGCAGCACTCTTGAGATATCTAAGATATTGGGGCGTGATCACTGAACCATCAAACGTTTTGTAGCAAATAGTCAACAGGGTTGCAAGAAACGTGTCGAGAAGAAAAGGCGCAAATTAACCGCCAAAGATTTGTGAAGAATCAAACGTGAAGCTACCACAATCCCATTATCCTCCAGTGCTGCCATATTCCACAACTGCAACCTGCCTGGAGTGTCAAGAAGTACGAGGTGTTCAGTTCTCAGAGACATGGCCAAGGTAAGAGAGGCTGAAACCCGACCACCTCTGAACAAGACACATAAGTTGAAACGACAAGAATGGGCCAAAAAAATATCTGAAGACAGATTTTTCAGATGTTTTGTGACTGATGAGAAGAGTGACTCTTGACGGACCAGATGGATGGGCCCATGGTTGGATCAGTAACAGACACAGAGCTCCACTTTGACTCAGACAAGGTGGAAGGTGGGGTACTGGTATGGGCAGGTTTTATTAAAGATGAGCTAGTTGGACCTTTTTGGGTTGAAAATGGACTCAAAATCATCTCTCAGACCTACTGCCAATTTTTAGAAGACACTTTCTTCAAGCAGTGGTTCAGGAAACAGTCTGCATCTTTAAAGAAGACTTTGATTTTTCCCTTGCCCTTCTTCACCTGACTTAAACCCTATTGAGAACTTTTGGGCCCTTTTTTAGCAGGACATTTACAGTGAAGGTAAACAGTACACCTCTCTGAACAGTGTCTGGGAAGCTATTGTTGATTCTGACCAGATCAAGAAACAGACTGACTCCGTGAATGGAAGGCTTGTGACTGTTATTGAAATAACAGCTATAATGGTCACTAAGTTTTTTTTTTCAGAAATGTTTATTTGTATATTTGAAGTTTGTTTATTATTCTCATTTTAACAGGTGAAAATAAACATGTGAGATCAATCTTTGTTTTTCATTTAGTTGCATAATAATTCTGCACACTAATAGTTATAGCCTAATAATAGTGTACATGTAGATATTCTCTTAAGAAAGCCAAAACTTCACTTTTACTACTTAAATGTTCAGGTTTGAGGATTTGTTAACATTTTGGATTGACCAAGAGCACTGTAGTTGTACAATAACAAAATGAATCCTAAAAAATACAACTTGCCTAATATTTGTGCACACAATGTACTGCTGCGCTATATACTGTCTATAACACCAGAGCAGCTCAAATAATGTCCAGAATGACTGCAGCTAAAGACACTAATATTCACCAGGGAAAGGAGTCATGTTACTTCTGTAATGCCTTGATTTAGTGAAGTGACAAGAAATTGATAAACAAAACTGTGGCTTCTGCGCAAATCAGCTTACTTTGTAGATTTATGCAAATTAGCCATTGGTCTATGGAGACAGCAGGGACTAAAACGAAGTCATCCGACCTCACCTGCTTTAGTTCCACTCTTAGGATAAAAGTACACTGCATATTTATTTTTTAGCTTTATTTTAGCCGAGTCATACTACCCGATTATTTCTAACAGCATTTAAGCATTTGAGAAGCAGTTATAAGGTCTTTGGTTCTTCACACATCAAAATAAAGTCATATTTTTACTCACGTTGCCACAGTGATCCTTCTCTTCCTCTTCTGTAGAAAAAGTGTGAGAGACATATTTTATAACATATTAATATACATAATATACATATTTACTCATTTTGGAATTAAAAATAAACCCACTAAAGCTTATTGAAAAAATATAAAGGGATTTCAGCCAAAAGGAGGTTTGAGGAGATGAGTAACACAACAGTAGCAGAAAAAAGATAAAGTATCTCCACCAAAAACAATACATAACTTGAAACACCTGCCTTATTTGCCTCTGATTGACCTCTCTCTATATTTTACACTACACTCGAATGTAAGCTTTAGGTAAATAATTATTATTCTAGGTCTGGATAAAACTTTGTGGGTTATATCAACCTCCATTTACAAGAAGTAAAGTAATTACACTTTGCACTGCATATGCACACAGTTAAGTGCTACTTGCTAACACATGAGTACATATATACCTTATTACCTAGCAGATGAAGATATCTTAAAGGGAACCCTGTGCACTTTAGAGGAAACATAAACGCTTTACCTGACTGAGCGAAGAACTCCGAGCGTAACTTAGGGTTGCTGGTTGACAGAGGAGAGCTGATAGTGTTTGCACAGTCTAAGGCAAAGTAAAAAAAATAAAATAAAATACAAAGGATGGAGGGAAGAAGGGAATGTGGGACAGAAGGCAGGGTCAGGGAGCGATAATGAACAGGTGTAAAACTAGGTTTGCAATCACCAGCAGAAAAAAAAATCCAAATAATGCTACAGTGATAGTAAATGTTTTACCCCGCTGCTGTAACTAGATTTTTATCATATATTACAATTCAGGTTTTGTTGCTTTTTTGATGTGATAGTTTCCACAGACTATTTTAATATCAAACTGGAACAGTGAGTTTACATATATATATATATATATATATATATATATATATATATATATATATATATATATATATATATATATATATATATATATATATATATATATATATGAAATTACTTTACATTAAATAACACTTAATGTAACACATTTTCTTTGCATTTTACTATTTGTTGTTATTTGTTATTTTGACATTTCATTTCAAACTGGCCATTTTGAGGAGACTAAAAAAAGAAAAATAAAGAAATGGGGATTTGAGCAGGTTGGAAAAATAACTTGAGAGCTAACTACAGGCAACATTTCAGAACAGAATAGGAAACAAGACCAGCAAGGATATTTTCTGGAAGGTCAGATGAAAATAAAAAATAAACAGGTTCTTTTCAGCCTTAAGCCAACTCACCTGCTGTATTTTCTCTCGGCGGGTGATACCCAAATGATCCTGGAGCAGACCAGCTCGCAGGTACCCTCTCTTTCCTCCACTCCTGAGAGATGGGAACCCTAGTCTACGGAGGACACTTTTCTTCTTAGTGAGTGAAATAATTAAGTGTATGTGTTATTGTGTGTCATTGGTATGAAAGCCTTACCTGTGCTGTCACTTGCTGTGTTCTGATCTCTGTCTGGAGTTTGGCCTGACTAGATTGTTTCACTTGCTCATTTTCTTTTTTGGCTTCTGAAAACACACAACATCATACATTTACAATGGGCCATTCTGTAATGGCGCCCTACTCCCTCTCTCTAACCACGTCCATTCGGTTTGAGCGTTCACACTGAGGGTCCGCCATATTAAGGGTAGTCTGAAACCGATCAACCAAGCATTTCTCAATTAAAGCAACACTTAAAGCAACACAATGCAACTTTTCAGCCACTAAAAGAGTAAAGGATAGTATTTTGGGGTAAAAAGTTGCTTTAATGAGTAAAGACTTTTTAAGATCAAATGTGATTTCTAGTATGTAAAGTATAAATGTAAATAATAAAGAAAATGCATCTCAAACGTTGTTTTCTGATATATATCTTCTCTTCTTCCAACAACCTTATCCTGAGTAAAGTGGATTAGTCACAACTTGCCATTGGTGACAGAGAGTTGCAGTGAGAGAAGGTGAGCGCTGTAGAAAGACCCTAGACTGTGATTAAAGGAATTCCCTTCAGCTGTGAGTGTCACTACACATGGAGTGCACGAGGAGCTGGAGTGGAAGTGGGTAGGGAGTCATTTTGTCAAGGCCCTATAATGTTTATATGTTCATAAAGTGCAGTGACAACAGATAACCACCAGATGTCAGCAGTGAGAGGCTCTGACCTGAGAGAGGTGTTGGCTGAACTACATTTGACAGATTGTCTGAAGCAACAGTCTTTCCAAAGTTGTCTTCAGGCTTCTGCAGTTCCTTTAAATATTTCAGCAAAGTTTATTACATTTCTAACAGAGAAATAACATTTGGATTAGCATGGTCAGATGTCTGATACTGACTGTTGGAAGTGAGTTAGGGCGAATCAGAGGTGTTGTATTCTCATTGGTTTCTTGTTGGAGAGGTTCAGAAGCCACCCCTGTGTCTCGTGGCGACTCCTTGTTATTGGTTGGCACTGGGCTTCCTGTTTCTGTGGAGATGGGTGTCAGTGGAGAGGCGGGGGAAAAGACAGGTGGGGGGCTGCTGCTGGTGGTGGAGGGTGTGCACGGCTGGAACACAGGGGAGTATCCTCCCAGACTCTCGGGTGTGGAGGGAACATCCTCAGAGCCTGTATCACCGTTGACTCGAAGCAAACCATCCATCTATGTGGATCACAAGAAGATCAGTAAAAATATAAAATTGATCAAATAAAATTCAAGAAAACAAACTGCAATAACAATCAACTATTAAAAGTATATTAAAAGTATATCTTTTAGACATTATTCTCTGTGTGCCATTTTTAACTGACTGTTCCAAAGCTTTAAGGATCAAGGAGGGAGAAAACAAATGATGATCTGAGAGACACTTGTTACACATCTTCCTCCAGGCGTGAGTGTGTCACTTTCACGTAGAATGCTTTCGTGTATTCTCAAAGAAGTCTCCTCCCTCCTTACTCCTCACTCCTTGGAGCAGGGTTAAGGTCTTTGGAAAAGTGGTAAAGATGGTGCACAGAGAATAACTTCCAGTTCCGGTTAAGAGTGAGGACACAAGGAGACAAAACCAAAGCCATTTGAGATGTAACTATAAAAAATAAAGCTCCTAGTCCATTACGTCCTGTTTCTGTTCCCATACCTGCCCAGGGAAATGCATTTGTATTTCTGTATAAAGTCTTGAAGTCAGCTTAATTCAATTTTTACTACTTTTGTTTAAAGACAACAGCATGTCCCTGCAGGGCTACCGTTTGTGCAAAAGTGTGGTTTAAGTGATACTGTATCTGTACTGCATTAAACAGCTTGAATTGCAATAATTATATGGTCTTCCACGTGACAGGCATTTACTGTTTGCCATTGATAATACTCGTCCAATCAAAGTGTTAGATCAAACTGTCATGCGACCAAATAAAAAGTTGAGAAGGTTCTTGTTTAGTCCCTGGTTTAGTCCTTGTTCAGTCTGCCTATGGTTTTGATTTAGCCCTATTTTGACAAGTGGAAGTTAATCCAGAGGCTTGTGTTTCTTTCTTATGTCCTTGATAACATTTACTTTGTCAAAGGAAAAACTGATAAATTGCGCAGTCTGATCATTGTCATAACATGCATTACACCTCGACCACTTTGCTCGTGGTCACTTCCCCTATCTCAGGCTGATGGGCAAATCCCTCATTGGCATTTACATTAGAATGCCACAGTCCCACCATGGTGATGAGCTCGCCGCCTTCACACCAAAAACAAAAGACTTCCCCTCCCACAATGCAGCACGTCAAGGTTTAATTAAACTCTGAGTGCTCTCCGCCCAGTCCATTTCCTTTTTCTTGTGAAAAAATTGACAAATGAGAATATGGTAGATGAGCTCTTATGTTTTGGCCTGGTTAGGAGGGAAGGAAGGGGAGGGATATTAACAGACCAAATGAAGCCCAGCACTTTTCTGGAATGTCTTGTAAGGAGTCTGAGAGGAGCCCGGCTTTCAATGGAGCCCTCTGTTCCCTATTGACTTAAGAAGTTGACAAGTAGGGCCCTCTCCATGTGAAGTGGGCTCCCAGCGGACAAAGAGGGCCCACACAGGCTGCTGCTGGGACAGGGATGAGAAGCAGGAGAAGCACATTCACCCAACTCCACGGCTGTGTCTTAAGTTACCGCTCACTAAAGGCTCCTCGTATAGGTTTGTGGCTCTTTGTGATGTCGGAGCAACTTGAATGATTTATAATAGACAGAGAGGAGAGGATGGTAATGACCACAAAGGAGTGCTGTGGGCTTATATACAGTTTCTAATGAGCTCATTAATCATGTACATTTCTTAAGTTAATTAGAATAGTTTTTTGGTGGTTTTAAGGCAGAGTTTTCTTTATGTTATCATTTTATGTGTCGGACAGTTTTTATTACTTTGCTTGAATCCTATATCATTACAATGAGTACTTACAAGTCGATTTAAATTAGATTGTCTCTTTTTTATGTAAAGTGTCTTCCCTTTATTGGATTATGACCTAGGTGAATGTAGTAATTCAACAACAAAGATACTGAAAGTACACAGACCTTGGCTTTTATTGTAGAGGAACTGTTCATTTTACTGCATCTTAGGCTTAGGTCTTAGGTCTAATTTGATTATTTATTCCTTTTGGTCAACACCGGTGACTTGGTTTGAGTATAATTCCTCAAATGAGAGATTTTTTAATTTGTTTTCATTTATTTATGTTTTAATATTCTTTTTATTAAGTCTAAATATGAACCTCCTGAACTCCAAAATGAATGTCAGAATGGTAAAGAAAGGTGATTTAGGCAATTTTGAGAGTGGCATGGTTGTTGGTGCCAGACAGGCCGGTCTGAGTTTTTCACAATCTGCTCAGTTACTTGGATTTTCACGCACAACCATTTCTAGGGTTTACAAAGTCCTGTGAGCGAAATGCCTTGTTGATGCTAGAGGTCACAGGAGAATGGGCTGATTCAAGCTGATAAAAGAGCAACTTTGACTGAAATAACCACTCGTTACAACCGAGGTATGCAGCAAAGCATTTGTGAAGCCACAACATGCACAACCTTGAGGCGGATGGGCTACAACAGCAGAAGACCCCACCGGGTACCACTCATCTCCACTACAAATAGAAAAAAAAGGCTACAATTTGCACGAGCTCACCAAAATTGAACAGTTGAAGACTGTAATGTTGCCTGGTCTGATGAGTCTCAATTTTTCAGACATTCAGACGGTAGAGTAAGGATTTGGAGTAAACAGAATGAGAACATGGATCCATCATGCCTTGTTACCACTGTGCAGGCTGGTGGTGGTTTAATGGTGTGGGTATGTTTTCTTGGCACACTTTAGGCCCCTTAGTGCCAACTGGGCATTGTTTAAACGCCACGGCCTACCTGAGCATTGTTTCTGACCATGTCCATCCCTTTATGACCACCATGTACTCATCCTCTGATGGCTACTTTTAGCAGGATAATGCACCATGTCACAAAGCATTTCAAATTGGTTTCTTGAACATGACAAAGAGTTCACTGTACTAAAATGGCCACCACAGTCACCAGATCTCAACCCAATAGAGCATCTTTAGGATGTGGTGGAATGGGAGCTTCGTGCCCTGGATGTGCATCTCACAAATCTCCATCAACTGCAAGATGCTATCCTATCAATATGGGCCAACATTTCTAAAGAATGCTTTCAGCACCTTGTTGAATCTCCATCAACTGCAAGATGCTTTCCTATCAATATGGGCCAACATTTCTAAAGAATGCTTTCAGCACCTTGTTGAATCAATGCCACGTAGAATTAAGGCAGTTCTGGAGGCGAAAGGGGGTCAAACACAGTATTAGTATGGTGTTCCTAATAATCCTTTAGGTGAGTGTATATATATATATATTAGTGCTGGGCAAGTTAACGCGTTATTTTTGCGTTAACGCATTAATGAATTAACGGCGACAATTATTTTATCGCGCGTTAACGTTGGCTGATTAGTATAGTGAAAGATGTCGGTCTGAACAAGCACCGGTACTCAGTACTGCCACTTCCAAATATAGCTCTTGAGCGTACCGCCTCTTCTCCGTGCGCCCAGAACGTGCTTTTAGCATACCGGTACGCTCATTTGGACATCTGTTTTAATAGAGGTTTTAATCCTTTGCCTTTCCACCGAGAGCAGAGACTACATTACCCATACACCCTTGAGTTTTACAAGAGAAAAGCGCACAACTCAACTCAAAGGGTGTGTGAAACGCGCACACATGCTCTGACTGTAATGAAAACACAAGAGAGACATTTATATTGTTTATATTGTTATAATGTTATGATTTAAGCTCTGGACATAACTTGTTTTTCTATAACAAACTAAACTAAATATTAATGTTTAATTTGATTACATTAATGTTTAAGTTGAGATTTACAAGAAATATTTTAACTGCTACTAACCTTTAACTGCTGTAAAAAGCACCTTATTTGTTTAAAGTGTTGTTTAAAGTGCAAACCAAATGTTATTGCACTTTTGATCATATAGCAGTTCTTTCAAAATAAAAGTATGCAGTACACTAATTTTGAATTCATTATTAAAGTTTGTGTATAATGCGATTAATCGCGATTAATTGCAGAACATTGTGTGATTAATCGCAATTAAACGCTTTAATCGTTGCCCAGCACTAATATATAAATATATATATATATATATATATATACCAACAATGTTTTCTGGATGTATTCCTGAGCCCATGTTGTGATTTCCATTACAGTAGCCTTCCTGTATGTGATGCAGTGCCGTCTAAGGGCCCGAAGATCAGGGCCATCCAGTATGGTTTTCTGGCCTTGACCCTTACGCACAGAGATTGTTCCAGAATGAATCTATTATCTATTATGCACTGTAGATGATGCTAACTTGAGCTGAGGGCGCAGTGGTTCAGTGGTACTGTCCGTTGTGTCCTTGGCCAAGACACTTAACCCACCTTGCCTCCGGTGGTGTTCCAGCTGGTGAATTGCAGCATAATGTAAGTCGCCTTAGATAAAAAAACATCAGCTAAATGGATAAAAGCATAATTTAAATGAATAAATGTAAATGTAACTTCAAACTCTTTGAAATTTCTAATATTGCTCCACTATTTTTTGCCACAACATTGGGGGAATTGGTGATCCTCTGCCCATCTTGACTTCTGAGAGACACTGCCACTCTGACCCAAGCAAGTTGCCATTTGATCTAAAGTTGCAAATTGGTCCTCCAGCTGTTTCTTATATGTACATTTAACTTTTCCTGGCCACTTATCGCTCCCTGTCTCAAGTTTTTTGGAATGTGTAGCTCTCATGAAATCCATAATGAGACAATATCTGGTATTACATTTCAAAATGTCTCACTTTCAACATTTGATATGTTATCTATGTTGTATTATGAATATAATATTGAAATTTGAAACTTCCACATAATTGCATTCAGTTTTTATTCACAATTTGTACAGTGTCCCACCTTTTTGGGTTTGTAAAACAAAACAAAATCTTAACTTCTCCAACACTTTTGATATTTGAGCTCTCCACACATCTACAGACGGGGCATCGCTTCCAACCCACTTTGACAATAAGGCTTTCCTGGCCAGCATTAGTAAAACCTGGACAGTCTCTTTTTGTACTTTCACTGCTTCCGGCATGAGACCTAACAGGCAGAGCACTGGACTGGGAAGGAGTGTCTACTTCCCAGTATTGCATATTGCCTTCCAGAACACTTCAATCTGTTTACACTCCCAAAGACAATGATATCTTGTCTCTTTGTGTAGTTTACATTTAGGACAGTTTGGAGAAGCTACTTGAGTGAACTTGCTGTATATGATTGCAATTCTCTATATCTATTACAGATTACTTTCAGTGAATTTTAGAGGATTTAGACCAATCAATGTATAATGTAATTTCTAGTTTATGGTTCTACTTACATTTCTCAGACTCTGCAGCCTGGGAGCCAACATTGAGTTCTCTGATACAAGACGGTCTCTCTGTCTGACTTGGTCCTTGGCATCATAACTTATAAAGCTATATTTGTTCACACCTGGTAACGTACCACCATGTACAATGACTTTTACACACCCACTCCTCCATATGCCACATCACTGATAATGTCCGGCACTAAAAAATTATTCTGGGTTGGTATCCATTGTAATTCACACCAAGATTTTTCTGACTATAAATGTGTACAGGCTCTACCAGTCTTTCTTTACACTTGTGAATGTGATCTGGTGTCATATTCACTCATGAACTCATCAGCACAACTGCAATCGTAGCTGTGATATGTATATGTATATTCCTATTCAAGAAAGAGTTGTTTAATTCTTTATGGTCCTGAAGTGATGTCATTGTGTAAAAGTACTGTATATCTCTGGCCTTAGTATTGGGTCATCTAATGGTATAAAAAAAAACAAATACAACTGAAGCCGATGATGGATGGTCAGTGCTGCTGTTCTAAGTGTGAACTGTCACTGGGAACTGATGGTGAATAAATTGGCATTGGCAAGAGACATCCACAGTAACATGTAACAGTGTATAGTAGTAAATGTGAGCAACATTTTAGGACCAAAAACCCCTCACACTTGGATATCTTGGCAACAACTCTATGATGTGTAAATCTCAGCTGTTTGTTGGTAAGGATAATGTCAGGTGTAAGAGTGCTTTCACCTTGGTGGGCCATGTCTCCACTGCATTGGGCCGTGAGTGAAAGTAAGGCTTGGGTGTCAGCAAAGGCACCGGTTTGGGCGACAGAGCTCTGGAGGACGGTGGCTCGGACGATCGTGAGCGGATCTGAGGTCTGTGCTGTGAGTCTTTGGGATACTCCTCCACCCTCGCCTCCAGTGTGGATGTGAACTTTGGAAGAGGGGCGGACTGTTGGCGCAGGTACTTCAGGGGCCCGTTGGGGTCTATGTCGGCGGGCTCTGAGGACGTTGGGGACAGCGAGATGGACATGGGGTAAGGGCAGGAGGGGTCAGCAGACACGCTGCGGTCCAGCAGTTTGGGCAGCTGCAGCCGCTCCAGGATGGTCTCACTGATGGAGAAGCGCTGGGCGTAACGCTGGAGGATGGTAGACGCCTCTTCCGGGGTTCTGGCATTTCTGTAGGCCACTCGTAACTCCTCCTCCCGCCGCTCCCTGGGCAACAGCAACATGAAAGTTTTAATGCAACACTATGTAACTTTTCTGGATATGCAGCAATTAAAATTCTGAAAAAAGTTCAGAAATAGAAGATTCTTTTTTTGGTGTGACCAAGAAGGAAAAGGAGAAAGGAAGGAGAAGGAGGAGGAGGAAGCGAATAAGGAATAGATGGCGAGTAGGGAAGGAGACAAGGAAGACAAGAAGACAAGAGACAAGGAAGAAATAGGATAAATGGAGTACAGAAAATGTTTGATGTCAAACTAACACACCAATAACAGCAACTCAGGATCAACGTCTGAGTCACACAAAATAAAAATGAATACTGAATTAGCCTCAAGTCTAGTTTTAATTTAATCTGAGCAAGTCTTTCCCCCACACACTCACTTTTCCTCCACTATTTCCTTGTAGGTCTTGATGCTCCTCCGTCTGTGAGAGATACAGGTCCCTCCGCTCATCAGCTGCACCATCATCTTCCTCTCCTCTTCCTTTTTGATCAGGTCCTGAGACATACTCCTCCTTCGGTTTTTCCATCGAGCCAGGTCCTGACATACATTCAAAAGAGAAGATGAAGAGATGGGGTTTGAAGTGCTGCTGTGGCCATACAGACTGGACACTCACATCCTGCCAGTGGTCGTCCTCCTCCTTCATCCTGTTGTACTGGTTGTGCATGAGCTCATGTCGGACCTGACTGTGGGGCTGAAGGAGGGATTCCTCACCATCCCGCATGTCGATCATACTCACGCTCCTGTTGGAAAAGGGCGGTTAAAGTCTACAATAATAGGAATATTGTTTTTTCTGTATGTATTATATTGCACTGGGTCAAAACATACAGAGCATAAAGATACAGAGCACAGTCCACACATCATTAGCTCATACAATAGTGACAGTGTGTACAGTCAAAGCACACAAACAAATATGTGGTAAAGATACAAAAAAAAATGGCTGTTCTTTTTTGTGCAGCATAAGTTGGGCTTTGCCAGTGTTCACACAAATATTTACAGTGAGGTCTTCAAAGCAAGCGAGTGCTTTCAACCCAAGAGTTGACCAATAACAGACACTGGTCATAACATGACACTTTCTTTTATTGCCAATAAATACCATGTGGTAAGTCATCTCTTGGTTATGACACGTCTCTTCATTCATGCAAAGCTGCACAAAGCGTTTGGAAATTGTGTTAAAGTGATCAGGCATCAAACGTGCAGCCAACAGTTAAATCCAATGTTTGCAGCAAATAGACAAATGCACTGTGCAGCAGGTTTAAGGAAGAGGGTTAATGTTTGTTAAAATACACACCATACAAGTCATTTAACATGATATACTATGCTTTACAATGACCAACTCAGGGAAATTAACTTATATCTGCTACAAGTAAAAGCATACACTTCTGTTCAAACTAGAATTGACCAAAAACAAATGTGATTTTAAAACCATCATTATGTACAGTGCTTCCCCAAGCCTTTATCATGGAAGCTATATTTCAAAAGGCCAAAAGAATCGGTATCCATCTTTGTGGTCTGGTCTATGATTGACATTCTTTTTTTCTGTTATTTTCTAGCTTCTGACCTTCCTAAAAGCAACTTTTTTGACAATCTAAGTAAAACCTTTCACGTTTGGAAACCACTGATAAAGATGATACAACAAAAAATAAAAAAATATATTCTGTTAGAATTCTGTGAGCTGTTCAGTGCTGGTGGGTTCTGTGTTCCTACAACACTCTTTAGATTTGAACTTTACTTCTGGCAAAAATGTCCACATGCAGAATAAAATAAGTGCATAAATGACTTGTTGTGTTATAAAGAAGCACTGAGCAAAGCAGCTGAATCTCTGGTAAATTGAAAACTTACTGTGGCTCATCTGACACAATATCTGTGCAGCTGAATCTACAGAGAGCACAAGAAAACATAATGATAAATGAACAAACAAATAAGAGAATAATGTCATTCACCCAAAACGTATGAAAAGACTGTTTATATAAGCTACTCTTTTATAAATAGTACTTAGTACTATAGTTTTAACCACATGCAGCAAATGGTGTAAGAATAATCTCAAACCAGACACAAGGGGGCAGACTTTCCAAAAACACAGAAACCAGCTTGAAATGTGCAAAGTCATGTAAAAGGCAGCTCACTTAGAAGATCCGTTCACATTATTTCTGACAAAGAGGATCTAACGCTGATAGCAGCTGACAGCAGATGCATATGGAAGCCATCTTTGGAGGAATCCCAGATTTATCCATTAAACAAGACCATGCTTCTTTTATTACACAAGTACAAAAGCAACATCAAGGCGCCGGTTCTGTTTGTGACCACCACTCGGAGGTTTGGCCTTAACCACAAAGGTCTGTCTTTATGGAGCAGCCTCTGTGATCTGTGAGGGGTGTGAGGCTCAGTGCGGCCTGTGGTAGCTCCCCACAAAAAGAGACCCAATGAGGAGATGTCTCTTTACATTGAGCACATATAGACATTTTAAGAATATAACTGCCATATGGTGCGTGGTCATAAACCAGCTCTCCTCCATATGTCGAGAGAGATGTGTGACTCAGATACAGTCAGTTTGCATTAACGCTGAAATCATGGCATTATATGATATTTCAGTACCACTTTACAATAAGAGACCACATACAGTATTATGTATTTATAAATAGTTTTGAATGGGTTAGTTTGCCTTATTTCATGATGGTCACTTGTGTGGGCTATTTGACCTTTAAGCACCATTATGTTATTAATGAGTTCCATTGATTTACTACCTATCATTTATAGACTACATAGACTATTTATAATGTCTTATAAAGGGCCTCTTATTGTAAATTGGGGCTGATTTTGCTTTATATTCTGTGCACTGACTTAAACACCTAAACATATTTATTTTTCAAAAAAGATCATGCTTTGTTAAACACAATAACTCATAATCAACTTTATTAAAGGTGCATTGTGTAATACAGTATGTTGTAGTGTTCAAGGTGAAACATATCAATAAAGCCATTTTGAGACAATTTGGAGAAAAAATAAAGCTCTATAGAATGCAGTGTAAGAAAAGCCAGTGGTTGAAGTACCTACTGTTTCAGTTACAACAACTGCCCAAAGCAGACAAACTGAGCACTGCTGGAGGAGAAGCACGCTCATGCTTAATCTGTTTGAAATGTATTACTTTCTTTATTTAGCCTACTGAGGTATATTTTATATTAAGTCACTCTTACACAATTTGTATGAAAGGGGCGCCTCAGTGGCTCACAAACGCTCAGTAAACTCTGGAGACCCCGGTTTGATTACCGCTCAGGTCATTTGCCCAGTGTCATTCCCCTTTCTGTCTATCAGAGGCAATCACACTATGGCAAAAAGGACCCCAAAATTATCTAAAAAAACAAAAAAAAAAAACTGTATGTGAAAATGTATTTACAAAGAACAAAGTGATTTTGTTTCTAACTTTCAAAAGTCATTTGACTGGTTTCCACTGGCTTTACTCATAGACAACAGAATGTCCTGAAGGGCTACAGTAGGCGCAGAAAGAAATGAGGGGTGTAAGGTACGCAATGCACAATTACTCCATCAGGCTTTATCAAAAATACACACTGCACCTTTAAATACTGCATGAAAATAAGCAGAAATGGGCCTCACTAACTTAAGTAATAGACGATTTTTTTTTTTATGTTCAATACCCAGAACTTAGAAATAAGTCATAACAATAACAAAAAGGAATGCGATTGATTTAGCAAATAAAGAGGGTATTCATGCAGCCTTAAGCTTGAATCTATCATCCACAAGAGGCCTTGTCAGATGAGAGAGACTTCACATGCTTCGATTGTTTCACTCTTAAAGTTTAGTTGTTGGAACGTGGCTCACATTGTTGGAAGACTGCTGTTCAACCAAGAAGCTGCTCCCTGCGTGTCCTCACTTTCGCTCAGTGCCCTATTTTTACTCCGACCTGTATCAGCTGATGGAGTGGTTGCCAAGGAAGCGGGTAAGGAGAAGACGTGGGAGGGACTGACGGTGTCCGTAATCAGCTTTGCATCTTTTACAACCTCAGAGCATCCAAGTGTCTCTTCTTTGACGCTAGCTGACACATTTGGTGATAAAGTTGAACGGTTGAAGAATTCCTCAGAGCAGGAGCGCGCTGGAGTACTGCAGACAACAAAGCAAACTAAAACATCATGCTGCCTGGTCCTACATCAGACAGCATTCCACTAGAGGAGCCTAAACACACGCTTTGGAGACAATAAATTTCAGAAAATAGCATAGTAGTACGGTCACATGTCCCTCCAGAGAAGCCTGTGTGTGAAAACAAATGAGACTTGCATTGCCAAGAGTAAACTCAGACAATTCTCTGCAGTTTATCATTCTGTGAGGGTTGGTGGTGGACTGTAAATTCATAAAAAGGGAGCGAGGGGGTGGGCAGGTGCCAGCAGTGAAAAAGGTTGCAGTGTGTCCCAGCATGCCGAGGGTCAGGGAAGGAAGACGGCCTCATTTCCTGACATCCTGAGGGCGGGTCGTAAGTGCAAGTTCCCCGTGAACGTGTTTATGTGAGCGTACACACTTCCAGAACATTTTTGTCTACAAGGTTTAGGTTTGAAAGTTTTTGGGGCAAGTAGTTATTATTAGTTTTATTTATGAGCACTGAAGTCGGGCTAAAGGATGGACTGTCTTAAATAAGCTCCAAAGAGACAACAGTGGAACCAACCCAGAAACATTAAAACACCAATTTCTTTAACTCTTGGCAATACTACATTCCCGTTATATGGAAAGAGTAAGCTGTTCTAGTCGATCAAAGACTTTTGGAAACACTTCAACACTTTCCTTGGAACAGTTTTACTTTACTGGGGATTTTCTATTTCTGACAATACAAATAATACTGTAACATCTACGCCAGAAAGCTCTATAAAAACATCTCCAGTGTAACATTAAATAATATATCCATTTGACTCAGACACACGCAGTAATACCAAGCAAGGACAGATTGTGGAATTATGACAAGAAACATATATATTTACAGAATGCAGTGCAAAACAGCCTTTTCTAACAAAGACAATCAGCTGCACCTTAGCACCACATTCACTGTTAAAAAAAAAAACATTGAATTTGACCATTGTCAGAATAAAGGTTCTTTGTAATGCTTCTCCTGGCATAAGGTTTCAGGCAAAAATACATTAATCAAAAGTTTCCTCTTCGAAAAAACACACAAAGTACACACACCAAGTCTACACAGGAGTTTGTTTTTATGTGATGAGGTGGAGAAGGCAGAATTTCTCCACCTCAGTTCAAGCAACTGCAGGAAAAAAGACCAGGCTGTCATCTTGCTTCTAAAATGCACTTTTGAGCCACACAGAAAAAACTGTATGTAGTTCTAAAGTAGTCCATATCATTATCTACAT
This sequence comes from Perccottus glenii, assembly GCA_024416835.2. Lineage (NCBI taxonomy): Eukaryota > Metazoa > Chordata > Actinopteri > Gobiiformes > Odontobutidae > Perccottus > Perccottus glenii. The sequence continues at coordinate 11,677,740 of CM044554.2, forward strand.
TCCATGATATTGGTGGGATTTTTGTCTTATGACCGACAGTCTTGTGTCCTTTTATACACCCCCAGTCACAGCAAAAAAGGAAGCCATTGTGAAAAAAAAAAAAAAAAACATAGCTATTTTCATAAAAATACACACATACACTTTGTGCATTTACTGCTACATGCACACCTAATAGACACATTTGCAAAACTGAACAATGCCTTTAATCAATGGTTTAGCAATATTTAGTGAAGCCATTACTTGACTTGAATAGGAACTAACTAACTAACTAACTAACTAACTATGTTAATTCTAGTTAAAGTTTTGTTAATATAAATGGAGGTGAGACCTTATCTGAGAAGTGACTGTCGGGCGATTTACAGTCTCCTTTGAGGGTTCTGTCTGAGGCCGGGGGAGGTTACAGAACAAGGGGGCACTGCTCCTCCTCACATTAGAGCAGGCAGCTTGGTTTACTTCCTCCTTAGGCATCTCACTCTGCAGCTCCTTCTCAGCCTGTATCTGCAGTTTAGAAGGCAGGCCAGGGGGCAGGCTGGGGCATTCTCTGAGTGGGAAATCTAAACTAGGGTTCTCATTTGGACTGGCACATTGATCAACCGAAACAAGCAATAATGACATGAGGATGGCAAGACATAAAACATATATATATGGTACAAGGTGATTTGAAAAATGAGACAACATGACATAAGGGATAAAAGGAGGTGGTGGAGGAGGGCAAAAGGAAAGAAAAAAGTGTTATTTTGGCTCTTTGATATAATACTAAAGATCCTAATGGATAAATGAACAACATAACATTTAGGAATATGAAGGACAAAAACATGCATGCTGTCCAAATGAATTTGCAAAACATACTTTCATTGAACCATTACCATATGGACATTAACCATTAACTTCAATAACGTCAACATTTATTTTCCTTTTTTATTTTTTATTATAAATGTCATTATTAACTTCATTCCTCACCTTACATAAAAAATGACTTTTTTTTATGAATTTTCAGAATTTTTAACCCCTTATATGCCAGGTAAAGCAAATGGTCTCTTTAATTGCATTATGATGAAAAGAAAACACAAACAGGCAAATTTATTCCATCCTATGAATGCATAAAATTTTATTTTTTGGTTCCTATCCAAATCTGGGAGTGTCAAGAAAACATAAATTCAAATTTTATTTATTTTTTGCTCAAAGTTGCTTTGAAATAAATTGCTCCACCTGGGTCCCTAGGACACAACATTTTTTTAAATGGTTGCCATTGAAACAAAAGAAAGAAAGTATTTCAACCCCAGAAAGAAAAAAATATGTTGCAATGGTTGTATTGCAAAAATACATTTTCAATGGGAGTCAATGGCACAAAAAAGGCCAAAGGGACTCAGAAGGAACAATTTTAATTAAGGCATTTTTAAGACTTGAAAGAATAAAAAAAATTCATGAACATTTTTAATTCACACCAAAATACACAACCTGCCCAAAGCTTATGCCATTTGCATCAACACAGATGCAAAGTTATGTAAAAAATAAATGGAAATAAAAAAACACACAAAAAATGTCCAAGGACCCAGGAGGGTTAAAATATATCAATTTTATCAAATATTATCCTGCAAGTCTAAATACTGTATACAAATATTGTTTTTTTGCTATACTGCCAAAAGGCAAAGAGAAGTTTCCGCATTAGCATTTGCAATAACTTTATGCTAATACATATTGGAAAGTGCACTTTGCCTTTGTGTTAGACATGTGCTTATCTTCTCTTTTTAACTGTGGGATCACTTACATACAGTCAGGTCCATAAATATTTGGACATCGATACAATTCTAATCTTTTTGGCTCTATACACCACCACAATGGAGTAACAAGATGTGCTTTAACTGCAGACTTTTAGCTTTAATTTGAGGTTATTTACATCCACATCAGGTGAACGGTGTATGAATTACAACAGTTTGTATTTGTGCCTCCCACTTTTTAAGAGACCAAAAGTAATGGGACAGATTAACAATCATAAATTAAACTTTCACTTTTTAATACTTGGTTGCAAATCCTTTGCAGTGAATTACAGCCTCAAGTCTGGAACACATAGACATCACCAGATGCTGGGTTTCATCCCTGGGGATGCTCTGCCAGGCCTCTACTGCAACTGTCTTCAGTTCCTGCTTGTTCTTGGGGCATTTTCCTTTCAGTCTTTTCTTCAGCAAGTGAAATACATGCTCAATCGGATTCAGGTCAGGTGATTGACTTGGCCATTGCATAACATTCCACTTCTTACCCTTAAAAAAACTCTTTGGTTGCTTTCGCAGTATGCTTCAGGTCATTGTCCATCTGCACTGTGAAGCAATGAAGCAACTCCAATGAGTTCTGTAGCATTTGGCTGAATATGAGCAGATAATATTGCCCGAAAGACTTCAGAATTCCTCCTCCTGTTTTTGTCAGCAGTCACATCATCAATAAATACAAGAGAACCAGTTCCATTGGCAGCCATACATGCCCACACCATGACACTACCAACACATGCTTCACTGATGAGGTGCTATGCTTTGGATCATGAGCAGTTACTTTCCTTCTCCAGACTCTTCTCTTCCCATCACTCTGGTACAAGTTGATCTTGGTCTCATCGGTCCATAGGATGTTGTTCCAGAACTGTCAAGGCTTTTTTAGATGTTGTTTGTCAAACTCTAATCTGGTCTTCCTGTTTTTGAGATCACCAAAGGTTTACATCTTGTGGTGAACCCTCTGTATTCACTCTGGTGAAGAGTGTTGACTTTGACACACATACACCTACCTCCTGGAGAGTGTTCTTGATCTGGACAACTGTTGTGAAGTGTGTTTTCTTCACCAGGGAAAGAATTCTTCGGTCATCCATTACAGTTGTTTCTTTTGGTCTTTTGGTGTTGCTGAGCTCACCGGTGTGTTCTTTTCCAGTTGTTTTGTTTTTTCAGCCTAATGATGGCTTGCTTCACTGATAGTGACAGCTCTTTGGAGCTCATATTGAGAGATGACAGCAACAGTTTCCAAATACAAATAGCACACTTGAAATGAACTCTGAACCTTTTATCTTAAATGGGATAATGAGGGAGTAACACACATCTGGCCATGGAACAGCTGAGCAGCCAATTGTCTCATTTGGTCCCTTAAAAAGTGGGAGGCACATTTGCATTTGGCAATATTTGAATTAATATCCCCTTTAGATTAAGGCAGTTGCAGATCAAACACTATTTTAAATTACAGCCACACATGTCAACATTTACCTGCACCAAATATAATTCTTCTAATGTGAAACAAACCAAAACTAAGATTTTATTGGTCTCTAATGAGTCTCTAATGAGTCTCTATTATAAACAATAGGGCAGAATTTGCCACATTTTTGCACCACCTGTTTAAGTTTGCTTGGTTTTTGGTCTGTGTTTGGAGTAAATTGTAGCTGAGACCTCCCATTGGAGGGCTCTCGGAGCAATATACTGTATACAATACACTGTATAATATCTACTATAAATTACAGCATTTTTCTATCATGCAATAATTTTTGTTGGGGATTGTACATTTGTCAATATGAAGAGGTTAGGTGATGTGGTGAAGCGATACATGAAGTGGGATGGATGCTATACAAAACAACATGGCCCATTCTCTACGTACTGTTAAAGGAAGAGAGCAGCATGATAAGCTCCTATGTAGCCATTGCCAATGGAATTATTAACACAATAGTGCTTTTTAAGATAAACTATACATTTCCATCTGGAATTAATAAAGTTTTTCTAAATCTTAACTTCATAAGAACTCATGAAACACACCCTACCATTGTATTTCACTGATCCTTGTAGTAATCACAGCATGGGGAGCCACTCCAGAAGCAAAACAATTTAGGACACATCTGGAGGAGCCAACAGTGTTCAAGTGCCAAAAAGAATGACTTTTGACCTCTCTGAATAAATCTGCTTGTATTTTTGTCTGTCTGTGCAGCATATTTTACACATTTGCTTCAATCAATACAAGCACACATCTGGCCCCTCTCAGCCCCTCCCACTGGTACAGTACTAGACAGAGAAAATAACCCACAGCTGAAACAGCTTACTCAACACATCTGCTGTTTTACACACAACTGAGACCTACTGTAGTAAAAAAAGTGACCCGTTATACAGTTTATTATTATTATTATTATTATTATTATTATTATTATTATTATTATTATTATTATTATTATTATTATTATTATTATTATTATTATTATAGGGTTATACTGTCATTTATCTGTGAACATTTACAACCACTGTATATTTTAGTCTAAGGATATGATGTATTTGTTTAAATAGTTAATCCATCTTATGCCAAAAATTTTCTTTTTATTTTTTGCACTTCAAGTTAAGATCTTAACACATTTTAAATGAACGAAGGGGCATTAGCCACCAAACAATTTGCCATAACAAGATTACTTTGGCGAATTGACTAACTGTGTGTGCTGTCAGTAAGTGGGAATAGAGCATAAGCGAGTGGCTCAATATTGAGATATTAATGATGTCACTGATGATATTTAAAGTTGAACAAAACACAAAAAACACGATGTGGAGAATCCAAGGATTTACACTGGGATTTTTCCTCATCAAAACTTGTTAAACTGAGATCCCGGCTGAGATTAACGCACACATTGCTAAATCCGCAAAACCCCCATTAAATAAAAAAAACAACAACATTATAGGTATTACCCAGTGCATACATGGTTATGTAACACATTTGGCTTGCTGGATATGCCAAAAAAATAAAAAATTAAATGATTAAAAAAAAAAATAGGGTATAGCTTTTTACCATTCCTGCTCAACAGGAGTAGGACTGGAGTCCAGTTAAAAGTTGACCTTGTAAAATAGACATATGTTGACTAGTTTATAACCAGCTCCAAAGTGTCTAATTTAATGTTGTTTTTTTTACTTGTATGTTAATATAACAGAACATATCACTGCTTTTGTTGCTCTGGTGGGAGTGTATCTTTCTTAAAATGGCCTATATTGTAATTACAATATCATTATTATTATATGAAGCTAAAAGTTAAATAGCCTAGAGACCAAGTCATAAACATATAGAATACATTGCAAATGTGGATGCAACAAGTCATTTAGGTGCAAAACCCTGTAAAAATGATGGTACAATGGTTCTTCAGTGTCTAGTGTAAATCTTAAGCATAATTATCTTACTCACATGACCGCCACTGTCACACTCACCTGAAAGGCCTGTCTCCCCCAACAGGCGAAGTGGCTGTACTCCAACTCTTGCGGGCACCCTCGTCTTTGTCGCCCTTCTTCTTGCGCAGCGGCAGAGGCATATAACCGCTCTGGTTGCTCTTATTGGGCAGGTACTGATTGAAGGGCATGACGGTTTTGGGCTCGCTGACAGAAGTCCGCCGCGCTAACATGTCGTCCTTGCGCACGTCTGGTATCTTTCTGTGGGATGGGCCGTCCGACTCTGAGTCACTGCCGCGGCCTGATGCAGAGGTGAAAAAAAAAATTTACTTCTTCACAATATATATTATAAGATAATGGGTTGATTTTATGGAACAAAGCATAAATCATGTCTAAATTTACATTACAGGGGTTAGGCTGAGTAAATACTAGACTACAACATGGAAAGAATTACTTGGGAGGCCACTGTGTCTGTGTGAATGTGTAACAAATCTTTAACACGCTGTTGGCTCTTTATTGTCAGTGGCAACACCTGGCTTTGCAGAAGTGCATTGCTCAAGGACTTTCCCTTCCTTATGTCTTAAATTCCTCTGCCTCATGCTCTTCTTGTGCAACCATTTGACAAGAGACATTGATATTCTTGATATTTATCATTTTCAACAGCATCAAGCCATGATTTTGTGCTAGTGCCCCATAATGAATAATGGATACCTGAGACTTTCGCCAAGGTCTCCCAAAATTCCTCTCCAAGATGTTCAGCACATGTGCTCCTGGAATTCCCAACCCTTCATGGGCACTCCATATAAATCCAATGAGTTTATGACCTACTGTATAACTTTCCAAGCATAACCCACAATTTTAACCCAGTCTTAACTGTAAACTTTTTTCTCTGTACAGATACACATGGATGTAGCCAGTACTCCATGGAAACAAGGTTGCATTCTGAACTTGTGAAACTCTCGACTCCTAAAATAGATTGCTTTTTCAAGTGGTGGGAAAAGATTGACAGTTCAAGGTCTAAAGCGGGCCTTGAGGTAAAGACCCTTCCCACTCGGAGTGGTTCAACGATGAATCTCTTAACCCATCAATTGGAAACATAAGAGATTCTCTTCTGACTCAATCAATGTCATAAAGGAACAACACATGTCTTTATGGTGCTCTTGATATGCACATATGGGAACACTGAAGTTTGTGTGAACACTCATTATAGGTCATAGTGATACTGCAACAGAGCTTTATCTGAGTAGCTTTTTTATCACAACAGGAAGATTCAAATGCCTCAGTTTAGCCTCAGTGGAATGGTCAGGTTCCACTGAGGCTAAACTGAAAAAAAGTGAAAAAACAATATTGCCTCTCAGTCAGTAATCATGCCGCAAGACTTATCTCAAAAAATAAAATAAATACTTGACTTGACACTCTATCACCACCTAGCACAGTTACCTGCAGCCAAAAAGCTATATTGTCTTCTAAGTATTTGAATACAAAGAGCCTGTAGACAGGTGGATCTAGGAGGATCTAGGTGTATTTCGGATGGATAGATGGATGGATATAATGACAGTTAGGCTAAGATGTAGGAAGACAATACCTCTTTTCTATAAAAGCAATGTAACAGTGGCATACAGCGGAGCAGAGCATGACAGCGTGGGTCTGGAGTGGACCCGAGGTACTGCTGCCTGCATAAAGCCATATTTGAGGGCTGCTTTTTACCACTATAAGGATCCCAGGATATGATACAAATAAGAAAACACAGTTTGAGTTTTGAGTTCACTGTTCACTATGATTCAGAAAACAAAGAAAAGATGTGTTGGCAGTTATCCCTTTTTATATTTCTGGTGCTCATGCAAAGTAAATCTGCTCCTTTGCTCCATTTTTGTGTGTGCTTTAGTACATCTTTAAGCAAAACACATAAACAAATATTAGGCACCTTGCTGCACCTGTGACTCCTTTGTTTGACATTAAAAGTGACGGGTAGCTACCTCATCCACCACTGCCGCACCTCAAAGATGTATTACGTCCATAATGAAAATAAAACTGTCATTTTTTCAAATGTTGTTTTCAGGCCATTACATTAGAATTTCATCTATTCTACTAAATTTCACATGTGTAAGCAGTAGTATCAAATATTTGGCCAAAAGAAAGCCAAGTATTTTTAGGAAAACCTTTAAAGCTGGACTTAAGGGCAGTGTTCGCTAAAAATAATATGTGTATGATATCCATTATTCTTTTCGTTGGCCCTTAGCCAGCGGTGAGGTGTGGTCCAGGATAAACAGAAAGCTGAGAGGGACAGTCTTTCTAGAGGAAGCACAAAATGGCTCATTTATCAACACTGTATTCATCTACACACTTGGCCCAAACAAAAGAGCATTGCCAATATTGAGTTTCTTTCTAAGATTGAATTAAAGCTGACTCCCAGGTCCCCTAATTGGTGTCGGGGTGAAGTCAGTTTACCAAGTTGAATAGTGAAAGGGCATTGTCTAAAGGTCAGGGCAGTGGAAAACCTGGCTCCGTCCAGTTCGCGTGCATATTTATAAATGGACGCTTTTGTTCGGGGTATTCTCAGAGTGCCCTGTGATTTAATGATAGCTGCATTGTTATCAGATACTCACCTCTTTGGTCCGTACCACTTGGGGCTCATGTGAATGCTAATATTGTATTCAGCTGATCAACAAATCTCAGCTGACTTCCTGGTCTTTGAGCGGATTATTATTATTTAGAGACAAGTGTCAGTGGCAAAAGAGCTGTATAATCTGTTTCTAAGCAGCTAACAGCTACATTTAATCATGATTTGAGGGTTGACAAACTCACTAAAATCTATTTTGTACTGCTCAGGGCAATGTGATTCCTCCCAACACGCTGTTACTTCTTACTAACTACAGCATCAAAAAGATACATGTGTGCCACTGCACCAAAAGCAGCAGTATTCCCCATTAATTTATATATATCTATGTATGATATTGATGTGCAGTTTGTCTCAATAGCCCCTTTTTCTACCAACTTTTATTTCCAGGAATTTATTTAGTAAAATAATTAATCTGTGTGATTTCCACTGCTCCTCAAAAGTTTCAGAAAAGGTATTCAAAACAGGCTGATGTCGTGGGAGTGGTAAAATAAAATGCACTACACCTCCAGTCCAGTAGGTGGTTGTAAGAAGAAGCTAAAGGCCTAACAAGCACAAGATGACACCATAAACATTGAACAACAAGCCTGCATCATCATTTGTGCCACACATACACGCTTTTTCTGTTGTCTCCATTTTCCAAATGATCAAAACACAAAGTGAAGCTTGTAGAAATGAAATAAACAAGTTTGCTGCCGCATACTGGCTAAAACATTGCAGGTGGGTGGAAGCGCAGAACGCTACCATTGTGTTCTATTAATCAGTGTTCTGCAGCACACAGCCCCGCCTCTCAATAATTCCATGGAAAGTTTTTTCCTGGGTAATTTTGGTGGACACATGTTTTTCAAAATCCTGGGTAATAATTAAAAGTTCCTTTGGTGTAAAAGGAATGTAACTTTTGCGGCTTAAGTAATCTGTATCGTATCCCTTGTCAAGCAGACTGTTTAACAGTCTTGGTAGAGGAAGCACAAGCCAAAGAACAGCACCTTAAGGGAAATTCCTTAAAAATGCTGTAAGCTCGTTATTAAATGACGACTTTCTTTTTGGCATGATAACAGACTGAAACAGTGAAAGCTGCAGAAGGGATGCTTGGACTCATTTATTCTCAGACACAAGGACTTGTCACACGACTCGGACTTGAGAACTGATGACTCAGACTTAGACCTGAGCACAAAGGACTCACAAGTCACGCTTTGTGACAACACCACACAAAGTCTGCCTGTTGCATGTGTTCAGAGCGGGACGAGCTGCTCTCATTTAACTCCCAGACGTTCGGCCTAAATAAATACAATTTTAATATATATGCCAATATAGGCTAAAGCCTTAATTGATATGCCACAATCAAAACTTTATTAAATGTGTTTAATGATAACAGCTTATACAGTTTATACAAGACTAAAATCAAAATCATAGTGTCAGTTTGGCTCCCACAGTTTTCAGATTTGTAACTTATTTTGGTTTGACTTGGACTCGACTTGGACTCGACTTGGACCGTTCTTTAGTGACTCGGATTTGCAGTTCAACTAAAGATGACTCGACTCGGACTTGACTCAAAATTATTTGGATGACTTGGACTCGGACTTGTACTATAAGTGATGATGACTCGACTTGGACTTGACTCGGACTAGTCTTTGGTGACTTGGACTTGATTCGGACTAGTCTTCGGTGACTTGGACTTGACTCGGACTAGTCTTTGGTGACTTGGACTTGACTCGGACTAGTCTTTGGTGACTTGGACTTGACTCGGACTAGTCTTTAGTGACTTGGACTTGACTCGGACTAGTCTTTGGTGACTTGAACTTGACTCGGACTAGTCTTTGGTGACTTGGACTTGACTCGGACTAGTCTTTGGCGACTTGAACTTGAACACTAAAGACTTGAAAGTGACTTGGACTCTAAAACTGGTGACTCGACTACAACACGAATTATCACACAGTAAACAGACAAATGAGTTACTAGCAAAGTGTGCTACTTTGACTTTATGATTGGCATTGACGGTAAAAAAAAAAAAGGGGCAATTGGGAAAGGAAGAGGGGAAAACTGGGACAGTGTTTTTGTAGATATCCCCCGGGACACGTGTCTGGGGGCAAAAAAACGGGACTGTCCAGGGTAAAACGGGATGTATGGTCACCCTAAGCTTAAAGCCTTTGCCTGGACTAGCTTACGTCTAGAGCAGCTGAAAATCAAGTGACCTGCTAGTATTGTCTACCCACTTAATCAGCACACATGTAGTGGGTCTTGTCATTTGCCCAAATCATCTTTTTTATGCAGAATTTGCAATATTCAGTATTGCTGCGTGTACTGCAGCCTGCAGATGAGGAGATTATAAAGGGACGTGGCTACGTCTGTTGACCAACATTCTCCTGGATATCCTGCTTATTATCCCTTTAACACTCAGTTCATAGATAACTTGATGATGTTGACAGCATCTCAGCGGTTTCCTTTGCACTTCCTTCAAAACAAACTCTCACACGTCCTTATGCACGTCAAGCATCTCAGGCTGTGTAGAACAAATTGTAAAAATCAACAATTTGTGTTTTTATGTCCTTAGCTAGAACCATTCAATATTTTGGCAGAAATTAGACACCAGAGGCCATTTTAGTGTACCACTAGATATTTGTTTATGTATTGTTTTTGTTTACAGCACAGGTCGAGGTGTTTAGTTTGCCATCAGATCACACAACTATCAAGCCCAAAACCACATCATTGTTCAAACAACCACAAGTGTCTTAGATAATGACTTCATCTAAACTGCTGTTAGTGCTGTTAGTCCTGTCACTCAGCACTTGTGAAGAACTTGCAGATTGCCAAAGATCCATAAAACGGGGTCTGACTCTCAGCACAGAGACCCTTTTGTGTGGAAATCCCCACTAAAAGCTGTGACAATGCAAGCTTCAACAAGCAACAACCAGACTTTTTGTAAAAATGTCTCACTGGCAGGTTAAAGGTAAGTTATGTATGAATGAAACCCAATCAAACAAGTACAAATACAATACAAATGACAGCATTTGTTGCTATAGCTGAGTGTATGCTCGCTCCGCTCTGATGACACACAGATGATAAGATAAAAGACTTTAAAATGTACACAGAAACTTGTTTCCTTTCCTTTGTCCTCTTTGAAGACTTCTAATGCAAAGATTTGTATTTGTGAAGACAGGGACTATCCTTGCCAAATGAGTAAAGATTCAAGATTGTAAGAATGCACAGCTTTAGCGGAAAGGTAAAGATTGTATTGTAAGAATGCACAGCTTTAGCGGAAAGGTGTTACCTTTTATATACGTTTTACTCTAAATGAAACTAAAGCCACATATAATGTACTCAATAGTGAAATGAGACTATCTTCAAAACAGGCATTCCACTGAGATTTTTCACTGTATTCTGACTTAAGCCACTGACAAGGGCCCTGGGCGGTATCCTGCACAAACACAGGGAGGAGAACAGCAGACTTTCCTCCAGTAGCAGCAGCCAGACAATGCACCTCATTCATCTGGATAATGTAACCCCTCACTACACAAAGCACTAGGACTGGATTACTTTCCTGTCACAAAAAATAGATGTGTCTGGTAACCTTTAAATTCAAGAGCAATATTTTACACACAAATAGGTATTTCACTGTAAATGATGGCTTATTTCCAAACCTCTCTATTAAAAAGATAGTCCAGTATTTTTGTATATGTAGTTATAAAATATACTTTTGCATTAACTACAGACCATAGCTGACAATTCCAGTTTGAGAAGAAGATGGGAGATATGCCACACAGGCTAATGTAATGTAATTGGGGTCAGTGAAAATTTGATTATAAACACACTTTTTGAAACATAACCATGTTCTTTGTTATTTCTGTAAGTGAGAAGAAAAAACATCTCTGGACTCAAGTATATCTATCTAATCTATAAGACACAACCCTCAATCCCACAGGAAGGTCCTATATTTATGTCCCATCCTCCACCCAAATGTTTCTCATGTCTCTTGACAAAAACATCATCACCAGGTCTGACACAACAAGGAAGAAATTGCTATAGTAAATCAATTATAACAACTGCTTCTGTCTTACCATCACTGCTGCCGCGGGTGACCAGGACGTCTGGGGACGGCGTCTGTTGAGAGCGTGAGCCGAAGGAGTCCAGACTGTCGAATGAGTCCTCGCGGCCGCGCCGTGGAGGAGAGAGGGAGTCGCTGCGCTCCGAATCCCAGCAGTCTATGTATCCACTGTCCCTGATGCTGCGTTTGGGGCTCTCTGCCTCCTCCGCTTCCTGCACACACACATATATACATACTACACGTTCACAACCATGTCAAACTCAAACTGATGAAGTGCAAAAAAATCATAGAAATGGAATGGAAGAAAGTTATAAACTACTATTGGTGTTACTAGACTATGGACGCATCAACAAATGAGCAAGACACGTTAAACCCTCACAACAGCAACAGCATTTACTGCCTCAGCTCGTGATATACTGCCTCTGTCAGAACAGTCCCATTCGGGTTTTCTCACTTACAATTTAGACAGGGACAAAATATTACCGACTACAATGGCTGCACATTGAAACCAGATTCAGCACAGAGGCGTTGACACGTGTGACATATGATGTCTATTGCAGGAAAACTGATATGCACGCCCAAAAATATGCACATTATATAAATAAAATGAGAAAAGGCTATTTCCTCTGCATTTTAAATAAACCATAGGCTGTCTTTATTCTCTGCCCTCTTCTTTCTCAAAAGAATTTGAAGAAAATCCAAAGGGGATTTCTGTCCTCTCCCTCCTCTGGGCATCCTTTTAACCAGTCTTCTTCACAAATCCAACTTTAACCCCTAATACTCTACCATTCATGAAAAACAATCTACAGAGATCCTAATGAAAATAACATGTTGAAGAGTAATATTTTTGTTCCCAATGCAACATCCTCAAGCAGCTTTGACAGCAGTGACCCTCACCTTGTCCGTCTACAGCTAAAACATCTCTTTGTAACTAATGGAAGGTGGGGAAAGGCCTTTCCTGTCTGACAAAAGACTTCCCTTTCCTGACCTGTGGACACTCACTTATGCAACTATAAATCCTTGAAAATATCATGTTCACTGCTCCTCTGCCACAACAGGATTCATCTGTCAGTCCTGTGTTCCTCTCACATCCACCCACACCCAACTTGCACAGGCTTTGTCACAATGGAAAAGGTACTAACACTGTCCAGGTCTTCTTTTTTATCATCTGCTATTTGTTTCGGAAACATGTAGCCAGTATATGAGCATCTGGGAAATCATTTTGCTGAGTTGGCAGTCATAGATATGATGGAGGTGACATCATGGTTATGGGTGGTTGTCATGGAAAGTGTTTGTGTGTGTGCTGGGGGTTTGCCAATGCTGACTTATTCTGTCCTTTTTTGTCTGAAAGGGAGGAAAAAGGTGTTAGGTGTGAGGTGTCTCAATGCTGCGTACACACACGCTCATTCATAACCAGTGACTCCACACGATTTGATAACTGAGTTTCCTTCCACAAAAATACCTCTATTCTAATGCAATAGAGATTTGTATTGACTGACTGTATTAAAACTAACTTTTTGTCAGTTTAGTCATTAAAGCTACTTACATTCAAACTGTTGAATAACTTGGAGGTTATGCAAATTATATAGGCCATAGTGGTTATTTATTTCCTACCTAAAGTCATGTCTATAATAACACTGTTGTGTTTTTTCTGTAATGTTAAATGTGTCATATATCCTTTTTGCTTTGGTTTTCACATCGTACATTTCAGAAAGCTCAGGATTACTGGGTGATCAAAGCAATACATTTTAATAGAAAGCCGTGGGGTCTTGTATGAAAATGCAAAATAGATACAGAAAAATAAAAAAATACAAATGGGGTCAAAAGTGTCCAGTTTAGCCATTGTGGTTACAATGTAATTTAAAATAAAAACTTATTACACTGGATATATCCCAAGACATTGTGCTTGCAAAGAAGACAGATTTCATTTTACACTAGCTGAGAGACTACGAGGACAATTTAAATTTTTCACTATTTTAGACTTTCATACTCATCTCACTTGCACACAACTTTTTGAATGTCACAATCTTGCTGGTGTGAGGTTATTCAGGGGTAAACTGTAAAGTAGGAAGCATGACAATCCTTTGCTTTCACTTTGAACTGACATTCTTAAAGCGTGCATGGAAGCAAATGCATCATCACTGCAATGTGTATGATGTAGAAGGAATTAAGGTGGCATTATATTTTTAAATGTAAAAATATTTTCTATTAAACTCTATAATACACATTGTGCTTGGAATAAAAGTGAGCCAACCTTTCGCATCTGTGACAGCAGGCCTTCAAACTCTTTCAGGTCCAGCGTGGGCCCGTTGTAGGAGGTACAGCTGTTGGCAGCACGACCCAACCAGTAGATGGTGATCAGAACCTACAAGAAACCAACATAGAGACTGTAAGTGGAAAAAACACAACAAAGCAGTGGGCCAATTTTATTTAAGGGTCCATTCACACTTTGTTTGGTGAAACTAAAAACAAACCATGGCGCGGTTGCTCTGTTAGTGCAGTTCACTTAGTTAGTCAGTGCTGCAATGCAAATCTTACAGTAAACCAAACATGAAATCCTTTGAAAAGGGGATCCCAGTCAACCTTCAACTCAACACTGGACCTTTGATTGCAGTGTGAATCCTTCATGGACAAAAAAAGGGATAAACGTGACAAAATGCAATCTGGATATGGCACCGCTGCTTCTACCCCGGCTATCTAGAAAGAACTTTCTTGGGTCATATTTTGTAGTGTTGATTATCTATTAACACATCATGGACTTTCTCCTTTATGACATGCACTGCCTTTGAGCCCATTGGTCAGAACTGATTATGTGGAACGTAATGGAAAAGGTAAAAAACAAGGGTCAAGTGTCGCATTGCACCTGCTCTATGGACCAAATAATGTGAAATGTATCAATTGAAAATCAACTTTCATGACTTATTCAGAACTCCAGTCTCCTAATAAATTGATGCAATGCTAATATCATGTGACTTTATAGCGTCTGAGAAGCAGAAATAGCAATGTCTGTTGGAATAAAACAAAATGAGCAGAAGTGTGGCTCAATGAGAAAGAAGCATGTCTAATTAGTGGTAAATGCAAACACATGTCAAGTTTAAAATTTGACATAACTGCTCTGATTAGATCATGTCAAATCAGATTAAACGACACACACTTTCCAATGACAGCACCATCTAGTAAAGGTATCATTTTCTGTTTTGGTCTGATCTAAAAGAAGTGCCAACCACAAGTGTAAAAACACTCTTTAATAACATTGGCTACACAATCGGTTTTCTTGAAAAGCAGCAGGTTTCCCTGTAAAATTAGTATTCTCAAGGGAAACGCTAAATGATGTTTATTCTTGAGTAATAGTTGTATTGTAGGAAGGTAACACAATACAATCCTGTTTCAATACATTATAGCTTCCTGCTGACTATAATCCATCTATTTCTTTCGAAAAGGATCCTGTACAAATAAGACAAGACCGGGCCATTGTTTGGTCACTACACCCCATCTGCGGCACTTCTCCTGCTGCGATAAAGCATCCTGTTAACCAACCGCGATAAGTTATGTTAGCATATGTCTGAGTGTATAAATAACCAGGTCAATCTCATTTCCTTGAATCACAGAACCCCTTTGACTTTGGAAATAATGCAACACTGTAGTGCCAATGCATTGCTGCTATAGCGCTAATACTTGGAGCTTTCTTGGTTCGCTGTACGTCCCACTGGAGTCAATTAAATTCTTTAAACACTTAATCTTCAGGTTGATTACAGTCAGATCAGGCGAATAGTGAGCTGCCAACCTGTTCCTGGTTATATTTACTGTGTCCAAGTCAACCGGTGCTCCACAGAGATGGCTTTGATAAGGAAGGATGTGTTTATTTCAGTCTACTGTCAGTGGAAACACCTCTGATGATCTCTCAGAATGGACTGTGTACGTTTATATCTGTGTACAACTCTGAGGAGTAGATAAATCATATTATAGTACCGTTTACGTTATATGATCAATAAGCTGGCCTTTGCTATGTTTTATTGAGGCTGCAAGTACATTTTAATTCTTAATATTAAGGCTAAAAATAGGTAGCATTATAAAAATGGTTGTAATGAAAATACTTTAAAAAGTAATGGATGAGTAAATTGTAGTGCTGTAGTCAAGGGAAGGACAGGATTGAGACTAGAGAATAAGATAACATCAAGATTTGAGGTCATGCCAAATCCAAGATTATTAATTGGAAGAGATATCAGGCAATGGTTATAGAACAGTCCAAGTGCAATCTTAGATGAAGTGCAATCTCATAGAGAGCGTAGTGTTTGGTGAAAGGGAGGTATATTAAAAAAAATGAATAAAATAATGATGGATGGACAGATAAATCATTTGTATTCATAGCCAGTTTTGAGATCGGGTCTCAGGACTGGTCTCAAGACTTCCTGCAGGCTTGTCTTGCATACTACACTATTAAATAAAAACACAAGATGCTAAAACATGGACAATATGACTAATTTGGTAGTAAGTTGTAGGACTGTCAAAGTGACAAATGAATATAATAAAACATGGCATCTATTTGAATAAGATCCTAAATTTGTTTTTGTCCAAGGCCAAATCACTCAGTTCTAATCTAATATTTAGATCAAAGCCAATAGAAAATTCATATGATGCATTTCAAGTCCTTGATAAAACACATGTAAATATTCTTGGAATTTGAAGGTTTTCCATTCAGTAAGAGCTGTTGCAAAGGGATACACAAACCATGCAATTGCCAGTATCCCATCAAAAAGAGGGACCGCCAACTGTTTCTATATTCACTGCAGATTTTTGATCAATTTGTTTTACAGTTGTGCTCATAAATTACCCTGGCAGAATTTGTGATTTTTGTCTTTTTTCAAAGAATATGAATGATAACACATAACTTTTCTTTCACTCATAGTTAGTGGTTGGGTGCAGCCATTAATTGTCAAACAACTGCGTTTACTCTTTTTAAATCATAATGACAACAGAAACTACCCATAAGTTTACATACTCCAGTTCTTAATACTGTGTAATGCCACCTTTAACATCAATGACAGCTTGAAGTCTTTTGTAAGTTGTGGATGAGGCTCTTTATTTTCTCAGATGGTAAAGCTGCCCATTCTTCTTGGCAAAAAGCCTCCAGTTCTTGTAAATTCTTGGGTTGTCGACTTGGCCTTGTGTGCATGTTAAATCATCAGGGTATGTACATTTTTGATCAGGGTGATTTGGGTAGTTTCTGTTGTAAAAGAGTAAACAAAGTTGTTGACAATAAATGGCTTCACCCTAACTATGAGTGAAAAAAAGTTTTTGTGTTTTCATCAATAATCTTTGAAAAATTGAAAATAAATCACAAATTCTGTAAACTAACGAGCACAACTGTATCCAGCCCAGTGTATGTCAGGGGCCCGCAGGTACCTCCTGCCTAAGGCCACCACAATCACTAAATCCACCTCTGTATCCAATCAAACAATGAAGTACAACATTTATTTGACCCTTTTATATTGCAGTTAATTGTAAGACTCTAAACAATCTGACTTTGACACCCTGCTTTAATTGTGATGTTAGAAGATATGAAAAATGTTGCTTATACATTGCACATAACATGGCTATGGCCAGAAATACATTTATTTGACCCTTCTTCATCATCTGAACAGAGCACTGTAACTGTGACCCCAGTTTAATGATTAGATCTTTGGCAGCAGCCTTTTAAAGTGGGTCAGCTTCCACTAAATGTGTTTGGGTTGCTGACTAGTACTCCACTAGCACACTCTGAATGACCCCAGTGTCAGAATTGGGTGCCTGCATGGCTTTGACACGCAAGACTAATCCAACAACTAACAATCCATCAAACTGAAAGTTGGATGAAAGCCCCAGTGTAACATTAGTTCAAGAACACACCAGTGGATTTGGGACTGACAACTGTAGATAAATTATGTTCCCTAAGTGATAGACACTGTTTTAACCTGTTCTGTCACATGTAGACAGACCAGTTTTAGAAGTTCCTCTGAAAGACAACAGTCATCGCTTTGTTTGAGTGACCTCAGCCAAAGGGCATGAGTGAACTTTAAACACAATGCACAGACATCTAAAGAGAACCCATGCAGGCACACACTGAAGCGCATGCTATACTTCTGCAGTGATACACTCAAGTTAACTATTAACCACAAATATATACTTCATTACACTCTTTTTCTGCAAACAAAAGCTAAATACCACATCAATAACAACAGTCATCTGTAATACTTCCTGATTATTCCAATATGTGATCACTTTGCAAAACACCTTTATTACCACATCAGCAAATTCCTGTCGGCGCAGTCTCCTCTTCTCTGGAAAGTGCTGCAGAGAAAGCTGCTAAAGAAAAGCTAGTCCACTTGCAGTCTATTTTGAAGGTCCATAAAGCCATCAGGGTCCTGGTTAATGCTCAGGCTAGGAGAAGTTTGACACTCATCTGACAGAGCTCCGAACACTGGCCGAAGCTGTGGAGTCAGCTAAATGATCGAGCAGCCTGTCACATTAGCCGCTACGACGCACAGCAGCATCAGTGAGAAGAGAGAGACTGCTGTAGCTGCAGAGTGGGCAGGGCTAGTGAGTGGTCCAGTTCTTAGAGCAGCTAGTGAAGGGGTTATTAAAGGACGTTCAAACAGAAATAGAAAATGGGGGCAACCAAAATGAATAATTGAAGGCCACTGTGTCACTTTATTTTACCTAAAATTTCAAGTAACTTTTTTTGGGTGGTTTCTTGTGTTGAAACTGGTAAAATGATCAGAGCATGCAAAACTCATCAGATACAGAACAACATAACTCTGATTAGGCTGCTGACCAATCACATCAACACAATTAGCCTAGCTAATACAATGCTAGCCATAGACCTCCGGATGCCACACAGTGTTGCCAACTTAGCGACTTTGTCGCTATATTTAGCGAGTTTTCAGACCCCTCTAGCGACAAATTTTCAAAAAAGCGACTAGCGACAAATCTAGCGACTTTTTCTGGAGTTATTGTAGACTTTTGGAGACTTTCTGAAGTGAAAGCACACATCATTTACTCTGTTATCAAAGAACCTGGGGTTACGTTAAGTAACCCATCGTTCTTTTTCTAACTTCGCTCGGTGTTTCACTATGGGAGATATAGACCACTCCCGGATTGCACCATTTTCGTTGTACAAATTACGAGAGTCCTGACCTGTCGGCTCCTAGCACAGCATGTGCTAGTGATGGCTCAGACACATTTAGTCTGTAAAACCGCATAAAAGTGTGCGGCGTAGCCCAACTTGCCGCAGCACAGATATCCTGAACCGACACTCCCTTAAGCAGGGCCCCTAGTGGAGTGGGCCTTTAAGCCCTCAGGAGGCTGAGATCCTCTGCATTTATATGCTAGAGAAATAGCATCTACAATCCAGTGGGACAGTCGCTGACGTGACAACGGCTTCCCTTTATGAGGAGTAGCCTAAGACACAAAAAGCTGGTCATCTTTTCTGAAACCTGCTGTCCTTTCCATATATGCCTGAAGTGCACGTACTGGACACAATGAATTCAATCTCCGATCCTCCGGAGAAGAAAACGGAGGAGGGTGGAAGGCTGTAAGTTCCATAGTATGACATCTATAAGATGAATCTACCACTTTAGGTATGAAAGCAGGGTTAGGGCAAAAGGAAACCTTTGTGAACCCTGGAGAAAACTGCAAACATGACGGGCTGACCGACAGGGCCTGTAAATCACTCACACGCTTAGCTGTCACCAGCGCTACAAGCAGTGCAGTTTTGAGAGAGAGAAACTTCAACCCTATGCCTTCTAACGGCTCAAAAGGGTGTTGACAAAGGGCCTCTAGAACCGTAGATAAATCCCACAAAGGGACCATCTTCCTGGTCACTGGCCTCTTACGTCGTGCCCCCTTCATAAAACGACTTATTAGAGGGTGTTGGCCTGGTGTCTTGTCACCAAACCCGACATGACAAGCAGAAATCGCTGCTAAATATACCTTCAAAGTCGAAAAAGCCCTTCCTTTATGCAGCAAATCCTGGAGAAAACATAATATGTCCCTTACTGAGCATAGACAGGGGACAATATGGCTTTTCTCACACCATTCTTTAAAGACTTGCCATTTATTGGTATAAAGTGAGCGAGTAGAAGCAGCTCTGGCACACTGTATAGTGTGTATGACAGATGGAGGCAGACCTGCTGCACTCAAATTCCCCCTCTCACGGGCCAGGCCCAGAGAGCTATCCTGTCTGGGTGGGGATGGTAAATTTCCCCCCCTGCTTGAGACAAGAGGTCCCCCCGAGGAGGAAGGGGCCACGGCTGGCCTGAGAGCAGTTGAACTATCTCTGCCAGCCAATGTCTGGATGTCCAATGTGGAGCTTTCAGAATGAGTGACAACCTCACCTCCCTCACTCTGGCTAGCGTAGGTGAAATCAGGCTCAGAGGAGGAAATGCGTACAGCAGGACGTTTGGCCATGGGTGAGCTAGTGCATCCATACCCAATGGTGCTTTTCCGTCCGCTAGAGAGAAATAAAGAGGACATTGGGCGTTTTCCTGCGGCGAAGAGATCTCGGCAGCCTGACCATACCTCTGCCATATCTGCTTCACCACCTGTGGATGAAGTTTCCACTCTCCGTACAGAGGATTTCCTCTGGACAGTAGATCTGCTCCCCTGTTCAGTATTCCTGGAACATGGGTTGCTCTGATGGATAAAAGCCTTGAGTTGCACCACATGATTAGCTCTTTTGCTAACTGATGTAGTTGAAGAGAGCGTGTGCCCCCCTGCCGATTGATATAGGCAACTACTGTTGAATTGTCTGTCTTTACCAACACGTGCTGGCCCCTTATGAAGCCCAAAAATGTTTCAGAGCTAGAAACACAGCTAGCAGCTCCAAGTAATTTATGTGCTTGTGAATCAGATGTGGAGTCCACACGCCATTTACAACTCTGCCCATCAGCGTTGCTCCCCAGCCTTTCAGTGAGGCGTCCGTCGTCATAGTAACTCTTGACGTCACTGCCCCAAGGGAATCCCGTTCTGAGCGTCGCGGGCTTTCCCACTGTCTGAGCGCCCTCACGCACCTGAGTTATTCTCACCGGTCGACTGAGATGTCGCCGAGAGCACAGACGCAGTGCGCGACCCAGCGCTGAAAATCTCTCATCATGAGAAGTCCCAGCTGTACTACCGAAATCACTGAGGCCATTAGACCCAGCATCCGCAAGCACAGTCTGAACGGGACTACTCTCCCGTCTGAAAACGGAGAGACACTGAGTGAAAGATTTTATTCTCCCCTCTGTCAGAGTGACTCGATGAGAGAGGGAGTTTATACTGAGCCCCAAGTATTCTGTGTATTGAGAGGGCTCTAAACGGCTCTTTTCATGTTTATTCTGAATCCCAGGTTGCTGAGATGAATTAACACCGTATCTGTGTCTCTGATTGCTTGCTCTTTTGACGAGGAGCATATCAGATAATCGTCTATGTAAGACAATATCCTTATCCCGTTGTTTCTCAATGGGAATAGAGCCGCTTCCACGCATTTGCTGAAAACCCTCGGAGCTAAAGACAGCCCGA
This sequence comes from Perccottus glenii, assembly GCA_024416835.2. NCBI lineage: Eukaryota > Metazoa > Chordata > Actinopteri > Gobiiformes > Odontobutidae > Perccottus > Perccottus glenii. The sequence goes on from CM044554.2 coordinate 11,699,089, forward strand.
ACGGAATAGTTTGATACTCGTAAGCAGTGCCTCAGTATGCAAACCTGAGATATTTTCTGTGAGACGGGTAAACGTCTATGTGAAAATACGCATCTGACAGATCTATCGTCACGAACCAGTCGTTTCTGCGGATTGCCCGACAAAGCGATCTGTGTGACAGCATTTTGAATGAGTACTTTCTTAGGTGCTTGATTGGGCGCAGGGCCATGCTCTCCTTCTTTGGGATCACAAAGTAACGGGAGTAAAAACCCTGACAGCACTCTTCCCCTGGCACCACTCTGATCGCTCTTTTGTCTAAAAGCGTGTTGATCTCGGCTGCCAGGACGCGAGCTGACTCTCCCTCGGCCACCGAGACTATCATACCATTGAATCTGGGTGGTTTCATGGCAAATTGAAGTCTGTACCCCCGTGAAATTGTGTTTAGAACCCACGGGTGTGCTGCGCATGCGCGCCAATTGAGTATGCAGGGCGCAAGAGGTCCCTTGTATACTTCTTCCTCGGGCGCACCTGATGACGTCATTACCGTCTCTGTGCTTGCCCCCACTGGAAGGGCGTGCGTTCCCCCTAGTGGTGACGCTAGGGAGGCGCGATTTACCCTTTTGGGGTTTATGTAAAATATCGCCCTCGGCTGTCTGCCTGGCTGCGATATTGAAACGTTTATTGATTTGTGTTTTAAAATTGGGGAGCACCTTAGCCCGCCCTTAGCTCGTGGCTTGGATGCGATAGTGCATTCTTTATTGTGAATTCTGAACTGACAGGCGTTTGAACACACCTTGTGAGTGCTTGGTGACACTGTTGAACAATTTCTCCTGTTTCTGAACCTGAGGAGAACTTACAATGAGAGCCCTTCCTGAACTCAGAACCGGGCTGGAAACCCTCCTTCTCTTTGTAGAGAAGTGCAGGGGAACATGCGTGTGTTAGGTCGTACGTTTTTTCTTCCGTTCCTCGGGGTGGGGCGGCCGGTTTCTAGCCGCCGCGGCCGCAAATGAATGCTTTCCCCATGGTCCGGAGCCATCCGACCTCGGACGTTGGCCAGTTTGTTGTCCGCTGGGAGCGGTCTCATGTTTCTAGCCCCGTCTGTCTCCTCTCACCGCAGCGGATGCTGTAAAGCTCTGTCGCGCTGGCTGAGCGGGTGGTCGTTGTGCTAGCTTGCGAGGTAAACAGAGGTTGAAAGCTTCATCCTCTTGTTTTCTGAGGGTGCTAGTTTCTCTCATCTTTTCGAGAGCTGGACCGAACAGACCTTTGGTTGGGTCGCGTGCGTAGCGTCCATCACCTCCGCTTTTTGAGCGCCACTCAGTCCTGACAGGTTTAGCCATAACGCTCTCTCACCTGAGACGGCCAGGCCCATCACGCGGCCACACCCCTGAACCGCTCCACGGGAAGAGCGGAGAATTAAATCATTGACCACACATATTTCGTCCCAAAGTGCTGGGTTCGGCACTCCTGTATCTAGCTGTCGCCCCATCTCCTCCAGAATCTCTGCCTGATATGCTGACAGTAAAGTCACTGCATTTAGCGAGCACACTGACTGTGCCGCGTATTTATACATGCGCTGATAGACGGAGCGTTGAGGCGTTCCATCTTGTTTGGCAGCGAAATCTGCGAGGAGGCGGAAATAGAGCGTCCGATTCGGGTGGAGATGATAGGCCACTGAAGACTCTACCGCTGGGGTCCGGTCAACCCCAGTTCTCCCATCCCCTGAATCTCCAGCCGTATGTCCCTTGGCCGAGCTTGCTCTTAAAGGGGCTGCACCAATGGCGAGACATCTCTTTCATGCAAGCAGGCACAGCGGGCAGGAGTTGTTTAGCGGTGGGTTGAGCGGGTGGCAGCCTTTTTCCATCATAAAGGTCCCTCTCAGATCCCTCCGCATCTTGCGCCGCGGGCCAAGCTAGGCCCAGCTTAGCCGCGGCTCGTTTGCACACCTTGTACAGGTTACTGTCTACCTGCGAGGCAGAGTCGGTCGTGCTTGGCGGTCTATACTGTTGGACGGGGAGGGGAGAGTTGTCTTCCTCCTCCTCTTCGTCCATGTCCAAGTCGAGGAGGTCAGAATTAGCATCGCCATCTGCGTCCTCATCACCCGGTCCCTCCTCCTCCTGTGTAAGAAGGCCTTCAAACAGAGGAGGCATGTCCGGGGATTCGGCTTCCATCATGTCCGCCCAGCTAGTGGTAGCTCGCGGTTGATGGTCCGTAGCCATAGGTTTCGCGGCAGCTCCTGACAGACATGGGTCCTGTCGGTTAGCCACCGCAACTCTCAGCCTTCTTTCTAAAATTTTCACTGGTATGGCAGCACAGTGAGCGCACGTCTGTGGGTCCATAGCGGCGTCTGGCGTGTTTTGGGCCCATACACACGATGCACATTGGGTGAGGGTCCCTGCCCGAGATGGTTGCTCCACATGAAGATGGACACGGCGGGATACAACCTCCCTGTTCTTGAATCATTCCCTTTGGCGGGGTAATGACCGTCGACATGAGGCTGAAGAGTAGAAAAGTAGACTCGTCACAACACGTTAGTCTGGATCTAGAAGGGTTGTAAGCCCTATAGAGGCTCGCCTTAACGCGTGAAGCCTGAAGCGTTTATAGCAATATAATACGCGATATTTGGAACAGAATAGCTCACCTTGGCGTGAACACTATTCGAAAACGATGTCACTCAACACTATCCAATCCAACTGATGTCGCGTTCGGTGGCGTAATCCAATGACGGTCCGCCTGATGAACAGTTTAGCGAAAAACCAGCAAGGATGTTGGAAGTGCTAAGAGAGCTAGTAATCCCTCACGGGAAGAAAGCGCGAATGAGTTTGGGGGAGGTCGACCTGAGTGATATGGGTGGGGGCGGAGCCTGGATCACAGGTCGACCTGTCTGTCTAAGACAGACGTGGTGTCATAAGAGCTTCCGTAGTTGGTCACGCCCAAAGCGATTCCCATAGTGAAACACTGAGCGAAGTTAGAAAAAGAACTCTGATTAGGCTGCTGACCAATCACATCATCACAATTAGCCTAGCTAATACAATGCTAGCCATAGACCTCCGGATGCCACATGACTCAGGGGATTCTATCCACCATACTGGCACAAAAGGATCTCAAAGTAGTCTGCGGAGACAAATGCATTAGCCACTTAAGGACTGAGTTTAGCACAATCAGCGCAGAAGGATTGACTTATGCTAATTACCCATGTGCTTTCAGGTTTTGAGCTTGCAACGCTATATAAGCATAAATACAAAGACTTGAGAAATTAGTAGCTATTAATATGCCTGTGTTAGAATTGTCATGCAACTGTTAATGCCGGTCACTGGATAAAAGCTCAAACCTGTATAGCATATATTTTCTCTATGTTCCCTTTGGTTTGGTTTTGGGCACATGTTAGGGCTATAGGTGGACATGCTACCATAAATCTACTGGAAATTCTGTTGAAACAGGTCCAGTAATTTTCAGAAGCAAAGCTCCATGCACAAAGCACTTTCCAGTCAACATGTTGGAGACTGTTGAATTCAGGGTTGTGTGACGTCATGTCCCGAAGCTGTTTATGCTAACAAAGTATTCCATCTTACATGATTCTATCTTGTTTTAATTTAAAGGCTAAAAGTCACAATACAACAAGGTGTGTACAAGTCTCCAATTTACTCTGGCCAGCCATACCCATTTACTCAGGATCGGCAATCCCTTTTTTTTCACAGCCAAAAACGAATTCTTTGTATAAATATTTTTGCAAAAAGATGGCTAACCAGGTGGGCTGTACACCTTTTTTTTTATTGGTGCTAAAAGTCTTCTGATTAGAGTTTAAATATGTTTTTGGCTTGCATACTACTTCATACCATATGTTTTTTTCTTTACACGTTTGAAACCTTATTAACTCTAAAGTGATGGTTGCATGAAATAGATAATGTAATCCTGTCTAGATACTACACGTCCAAACATTTTGCAAACAACAGGTTGTAACGCTAGACAGTAGCTATTTGTGCCATAGGTGACAGAACGCTGTGTCACTTCCCTTGTTTACAAAATCATGTTGTCGTTTAGTAGCTCTGTTTGTAGCATGCAATAGTGCTTAGAGTACTTTAGAGGGTGCAATTTCAGAAAATTAAACATAGTATAACTTTAAACGAGCAAAATTGTTATGTTATGTAAAAAGAACACATTTCATGCAGTGATCTCCTTCAGGAACGACAGAGTTAGATAAGAGCCAGGTGACTTGCAAAGCCCAAAGGAAAAAGTGAGGGCAAATTGCGATATAATAACAGCTTTCTCCCAAACATACATTTAGAGCACAACATATCACTGCAACTCAAAGGCATCACTTACATTCTTGAGTTTTCGGTTGCAGTCAATTCCCCTACAAGAAAAAAAAAAAAAGAGACCAGAGAGATAGTGAGACAATGATGGCTTATGATCTTAAATGAAGCATCCTACATAACAAAGAGCACATTATAATTCAGCAACTCCCACATAAGCTTGACTAATTTCACATTCGACTTCCTACTTTGCCAATATCCCATTTGTTTCTTTTGTGTTTTTGAGGCAGTTCAGGCAGCTTTATAATCAAGACATGGCATATTTTAGTAGCTACAATCTCGCAACATTGTTATATTCAGGCATTAAATACACTTGATTTTATTGCCAGAAAGTAAAAAGCCACAGTGGTAAAAGCCATACAGTTTGACTGCCAAGTGATCTCTGGAAGCTGCCGAGCAGATATCCACCACAGCAGTGACCACTTAGCACTGAGGACGCTGCCAAAGTGGAGAGATGTGGAACCTGTGGGTTACCACGTGCTTCTATAAATGGAAAGATGAATGGAGCAGCTGTGTTGTGAAAACTCATGTCATATATTCTCACTTATCCTAATGTGATATTAATGCAATAAACTCTGAATTTAAAATCACAAATAGTGCCAACGAGTTCTAAATGCCATGAATACTACTGTTTTTACACACTGATTGGGGGATGAAAATAGTTCCCTACAAAACAGAAATAAAAAATAAAATCTTTTAGCGGCGGTGGTGAAGCTGGAAATAGGACAATACTCATGCGTTGATGTGACCAAGAAGCAACAATAATGGCTTTAATAAAAGTAAATTTGAAAAGATTAAATTTACACCAATGGCGTCCGCACAATGTTGGTTCAAAAAAGTCCTGGTTTCAATGTTGCATAGTCAGGAAAGTGTCTGATCTAATTCTTTTCATATTTTTTAATTAGTGTAAAATTGAAAGGGTACTAGCATAAACTCTGGATGTATTACTTGGTCTGTCAGCTCATCTGCTAATTTATTGTAATTATTCTTGTCAGCCATAATTTCTGACACGTTGTATTTCCACTGTAGCTGCTTGGGAAGTTAGTAGGTGGTCAGTACATGCTGAAAACTAACAAGACTCTTAATAGAACCTCTTGCTTCATGTAAATAACATGAGCTGGGTGTACATTTCAGCAACAGAAGAAAAATGTGCATAAACGAGATGATTTGGGAATAATTGTGCGTGCTTTAAGTGACTGGGTAAGAGAACATTAGCGAGTGACTTGATATTCAGCAGCTGTATATAAATGAGCATTTAGGCTACATCAAGAATACAGGACCAAGAATTATACAGAGATTGTTTTAGGAGCTGGATTAGCAAACACCTCGATAAACCACAGACGAGATAAGAAGATATGCCCGGAAACGTTACTGGAGGTAAATTGCAAGGATCTCTAGTCTTCGCTACTCATGGCTATAATATGGGTCGACATTTACACATACATGCTATTGTTTTCAAGGTACCCTCTCCTTTCATCCGTCTCAATATAGCCTCTTTTTTTACGTTACTTTTGAGCATGATGCAGATAAACAGCAGCACTGCTATCATTTGTTTTGGTTAGTGGCCTCGGAAAATGGCGCCGGTGACCCACAATGCATTGTGCAGTGACGTCGGTTTACAAGACTCTATAGACATAGACTCATATCAAAAATTTAGCATTATCGCAATATCGACAACCGCAATATCCATATCACTAAGAACTGCTGGTATAGTCTTGATTTGATAAACTTTGACTAAACAACTGACCAGAATAAATAGAAGCAACTGAAGAGCCTTATATTTCTTGTAATAATCCAGTTTTTTTCAGTTTTCACTATGGCAAAGTGGATTCATGTATCATAAGTCATATTGTTATTGCAATATTCTATATAGGTATTGGATATTGCCTGATATTGTACAGCCCTACTCTATACCAATGCATTTTAGGCAAACTAAACATACACATGTGACTTTAAAGCGAATGCTATGCAATATGACACAGTTATAGCCTCTTGCAAAATCTGTTAAAGGAAAGCAAAACAACAGCTATTTACTGCAAGTACTGAAGTATATCAGTGTATATAGAAATATTGACATTTAAATAAATATTAAAAAAAGAAAAGAAAATGAATGCATAAATTTAAATAACATTAAATGGAAAATGTTGAGTGGAGGCTTCAAAAGTTGCTTTTAGTCATATTAACGGTCTTTCTCACATTAACTGTACGTACTGGTATTACTTGTATTGTATAGTTTATAGCATACATGTGATTAGTGATTATTAAATAATATAGAGTGACGGATAAGGCACATGAGATGCACTCAAAATATCTTGACTAAAATTTTGACCTGACTTGCCCAACTTCCTTCCAAAGCCTGGGACGCTCTCAAAAACAAGTGGCTGTCACTTGTTTTGATTGCAGAGTGGATTTCGCGTGACAGGTTTTTACAGAGAGAGAAAAAAAAGCCTAAGTTGCTAGAGGGGACGATCTGTAAACTCATCCTCCTCTTCTCTTTCTGTCAGTTGACTAAATAAACAGAGAATTTTCTTTTTCCACTGGGGCCTTGTAACAGCAAACCTGAAGGACAAACATGACAGATTCCACCAGGTATGAGATCATCTTCAGGGGCCAGGTTATTGGAAACCTGTCATGTGTCAAATCATCTCTGTTTGTGTTGCAAAGTTTCAGTATCTTTGATGCTATTCATTCCATTCTCTGCAAAAGAACATACAGTGTGTCATTCTGTCTCTCTCAAACTGTTTCCTGTCTATTTACACTGACTATTAAATAGAAGCTATATGGGCAAAAAAAGTTGTAAAGTTTCCTGGACAGCTATTTGGAAACACCCACCCTCAACTGTCCCTTTTCGCAGAATTCAACATGTGCCCAAAGGAGCAACAGATATTTCAGGCCTGAGCTCACGCTGTACCAAAAGCTGCCTGTCCCTGCAGAACTTTGTCCATCGCTGTTGTCTGGATGAATAAACACCTGTCCAAAACTGAGGCCTTGAAACATCCTCCACTCATCAGTGCTCTGCAAGAAAAGCATCCTTTTCTTGCAGAGCATCCAGTCTTATATAACCACTTGATATAGCACAGGGACACAAACAATGAAGCCAATGTTTCCGCTGAGATAACTCTCTGTAAATGACTAAAATCAGACTGAGTATCATATTAATTGCACTACAATTTAGAATGGGCTTTGGTTTAATATTTCAACAAGGCAAACAAATATTGACATTTTGAGGTATGACAATTGGAATCTTTCCAAATTCTACCAAAAATATGCTTTTGGCCTTTTTTCTGAAATATCTAAAGAACAAATACTCCAGCTACGCAAGCTCATGCTTCACATGTGTCTTCTTCTTTGCTTGATTCAGCTTTAACTCTGCAGCACTAAACTGTGTCACAGACAGTGTCTTCCAGAAATGTTCCTGATCCATGCAGTGGTTTCCAGATCAGAATCAGGCCTGTTTTTATTGTAGTGCTGCTTGAGCCTCCTACACTGACCTTCGACCTTTTCCCTTTTACAGAGATTTCTTTAGATATTATGTTCTGTAGAAGGTGGGATATTGCAATTAAACACTTTTCTAAAATAGATGCCGTTTTTTGCAGATTGGTGAACCTCTGCCCATCTTTACTTCAAAGAGACTTTTTTTAAATGCTCCTTTTATACCCAAACATAAAAAAAATAAAAATAAAAAAAAAATTAGTTGCCAGCTTTTTTATTTTGGGACTTCTGCAGCCTTCTTTGTAGTCTGGTTGTCTTAGCAATAATATTTTGGTCAACTTATTTATTAATTTTAAAAAATTACTCACACATTAGCCAACCAACCAAACTGAGCTAAGTCAACTTAATGCTGACCAAACATCATATCAAGTGTAGTTTCTTAAGAGGCTTTGTTTATTTGTTTTTAGGTTTTAGGCAGCTTATAAAAATAATCTATATATAAATAATCAAATACACAAAACGCTATAATGCAGAGCCAATCTTGCACTAGTCAAAAGAAAACAAGCCTACATAAACATCAAAAAGTGCACACGTGGATGAGCACATGCTTTATCATCCACGCAATCTTTGTTCTGACAGAACTAGTTGGGCAGCCCCGTCGGGACCTGCCAAGATTAGCCTTGTCCCCTTTCTCCTGCACCATCTCCAACACACCAACCCTTCTCTGAGTGAAAAGCTTGCACAAGCAGTGAGTGGACAGCACCATCAGGACTGCAGTGCACACGATCACACACCCACTCGATAACAAATAAATACATTCGGTAATAAGCACTCGGAGTTGTTACCAAGCAACCAAGTGTTCACGGTTCAGTGAGTGATGTAAACCCAGCGTTGAGCTTGGACAGAAACCAGTTGTGTTAAACAATATACTATTGTTGCTTTTACTGACACGGGCTTATACAAACTTCCATTCACTCTCATCGGCTTATTTGTGTTGGCAATGAACTGCTTGATTGTCTAAAGCTTGTCACTCACTGACACAGGCTTATCTAGTGATGGAGAAGAGCTATCAGTTACCAAACTGTTACTGTTAATTGTCTGAAACAGCAAGTCAATTGTTAGATTGAACAGTCTGACTCTGACCCATCATTTATTTTGTAATAATCAATAGTTCTGTTACAAGGGAGACTACCAGTAGCACAATTGACCTAATCAGACCCTTAAAACTGTTCGGGGAGACAATTATCTCAATCTTTAGACTGGTCTGAAGGTTGTTGTTACATGGAGATGAAGCAGAAAATTAACAAGCAGTCTTTTCTAGTTCAGTCCGTACTTTGGGAAAAGCTAGAGCAAAGGCTGTAATGTCTGTTTCTACAGTGTCAACTACTGACACAAAAAAGTGGAGTGGCCTGCTAAGACTGGCAGAATTAAGCAGATGTCACAATGTGCGTTTTTGACGTGGGCTGAACGATAATTAGTACATGCTGTGGTTTTAAACCAGTGGTAGGAGGTCACAGTATGTGCTAAGATCAAACACATTCAACCCTCACTGTTGTACAAAAAAAGAAAGTTTAACAAATGAATTCTGTAAAGACTGTAGTATGAATAGTTAGCTTGATGGTTGTGTAAACAAACAGATGCTAAGGACTTACCCCAGGCTCTTTTTGCAACAAAGGCTGTTTTACAATGACTAAATTAGCATGTGTTGGTAAGGTTTTCCACAATTTTCTTTTCTTTTTTTTTTACTTTAGGGCTATGTCCACACGAAGCCAGTGCATCCCCTATCCGATCTTGAGACGGCGTCGTCTCAAGAAAATATCTGCGTACACACGACCGGCTGAAAACGATGTAGTATATATGCCCGACCAGTATGGGGCGCTGTAATTCTGCCACAGATATACACTATACACGGAGAAGAAGACTTTGAGCATAACCTTGGCGCTGCGGAAGAAGACGAAGACCTAAATATTTATTTTCTAATATAAAACAAGTTCTCAAATTGTTGCAGTCATATATTTAGAGTGTAGTAATTGGTGCCCTCATGTTTGTTGTTTGCTCTTCAATATACGGACTGAGTTCTGAGTGCTTTGGACATTAGGAAATTCTCTCTCCATTCATTTTCTCCTGGTTGCTCTCCTGGTTCTCTTTCGCGGTGGATCTAAGAGCATGTGGCGTATGGTGTTGTCCATTATCGCTTGTTGCTCACCACAACTGCATAGAAGCAATAGATTTTGCTGTAATAAAGCTAGTAGGCTTAATAGCTTCTGCAGCACGAACTCAATCATGTAGTCCGCCATTATTGTTGTTGCTGTTACGTGTGACGAGGCCGACACGTGATGCGATGACATCATCGTTTTTACAAAATATACGGATTGGCTGTACACACGACACCGCAAGGGTGTCGCAAAGGTGTTGTCGAAAGATTTATCCACTTTAGAACCCTGTTTCAAAAAATAGCGGATTCAGTCTCCCAAAACACCGGATCCGTGTGGACGAAAGGCCAATACGATACAAAATGTATATGGATACAGTGATTTGTGTCTCCGTGTGGACAGCCCCTTAGCTTCACACTTTTGACCTCAAATATTATCGTAAATTGTGGCTCACTAAACTCAACATGTAACAACAGTTGCATTTATTTCAGTCTCAATGACTAATTGTGTTGGCAGTAAACTACTCTGATTGTGTAATCCAGAGAATGACAGGCTTTTCACTTCATCAGAGAAAAGATATGTTACTGAGAGGGTTACATTTGTAACTGCAAACAATATTTCATAAAGTGTAGACAACACCAGGTCATTGTTCTTATTCTTAACAAGAACTTATATATATATATATATATATATATATATATATATATATATATACATATATATATATATATACACACACACACACATATACACACATATCTATAGCAGGACCATGCTGGGTAATTATAATGACACAGTCAAAGACTATGATTGAACACTCAATATTTCTTTACAGTTATGATTCATTTTCACTTTTCTGAAGGCTGATCTGTAGAATACTGTTCAGTTTCACAGGATTTTCATTAATTAATTAGCCTAATTAATTCACTGACTGTTGTTAGCTTCAAATACACATTTTCAAAGCATTTTTTGCAACAGTGCTTGTATTGAAGACTATAGTGTCTATTATTTAACCAGACCAAGTACAGTATGTTCTTTTAATGCTTTGCATAGTTCAGCTTACAGTTAGAATTACTAGCTAGCAATGAGGGCTTCCGGCTTGTCAAACTTATTCCAAATTCAATTATTTTTGACAGTACCTTGCATGTTTTACTTTCATTTTTATCAAAATAATTGTACACAAAAGCATACATGTTTAGCCACGAGGTAGCATTAAAGCTTACTTGGTTGTCAATTGCGTTGACGTGTCCTGGAGGTCTCCGGGGTCAAACAGCTGGGAGCCTTTCAGTCCTAACTCCTCACAGCCTCGAAGAAACACAGTGAGGTTGTCCTATACAAAAAAACAAACCCATCATTTAACATTAGCATGACAACAAATGACATCAGGTCTATTCACTTCATGGCTTTAAACAGGATTTGGGGCAAGATTCAAATTCAGATGACTTTATTAATTACACCAGCTGTGATTAATTTGAGCAGCAAGTAAGACAACAAACAGACATGCAAACCAACAACAACTAGGAGTTAGGGCTATAATCCTTATCTCTGTAAATCACTTTGAACCAATTAAGCTTTGGCCTAATATGTACAGATTTTCAAATATTGACACAAAGCAGGCCTTTTTAAGATATTGCCAATATTATATATATTGCTATTGCAATATCAATGGTCTCATAGTGCTTGTACCACAATAATATTATGGAATTTAAAAATAAAAAGCATAAGCCAATTAGACCTAATAAAGTTAGGCATATTATCACAATATTAAATTACGTATTTTCAATGTAGAGTGCAACCCTAACATAAATGAAGGCTAAATCAAAGATTCAAGTAAATAAATCTGCGTTCATTTAATTACAGCAAGTCTCAGTGATTGTACACTGCAGCTTTAAGCCTTCCATCAGTGGACACACATTCTAAAGCAGTAACACAATCTGAAAATCAGGATACCTGCTCCGACAGAAAGGTGACACCTGCAGGTTCTGCGTTTCCTCTCAGATTACTCCCACTATCACTCTCCTCCAGCGTCTCTTCTTATTCCTTATATTCCTCCTGTCTTTCACCTGTCTTTCCTGCAGCAGCTCCGTCTCCGTCTGCTCCCTGCACCGACTCTCTGCCCCTCTCTCTTCTCGCTGCTCTCTGACAAACTCTTTGTTAGATGCAACTTGAGCCGTTGTTTAGCTCCTGTTCCCAGCCTCTCACTGCTTTTGTTTCTCACCCTCTGTGTACGTGTGTGGGTGTGAGTTTGTGTGTGTTGTTCACATGGCCATAGTCAAAAAGCCTTCCTACTCTCGCTCACTTTGTGGGTGTCACCGTTTCCTCTCCTCCCTGATTGTCGCAGCCATACTATCTCTCTCTTACACCAAAACACAAAACAGTGAGCTTAAACACACAAACATTGAGCATATTGCAATACATTGAGAGTTTTTGAGAATACTGGATAGTATGCAGATTTCCTATTTGTTTTTCTGTTTCAATAATCTGTTTTCAATTCTATGGACCCAATGGAACTACATGTTTCCATTCCCAGAACTGCCAACAGTGGACAAACTTGGGAGAAGTGCAGTCTCTTTTCTTATTTCAAACATGAATGTGCTGTAAAAACTGTATTTAAGACTGTCAACTCTCTCCTGTTGCCAATTCCATCAGCAAAAAAGCAACTAAGTAAGGATTTTATTTCCACAGATTGCAATAGTGCGTATTGTTTTGTTTATTCACTTTCACAGAAAGTGACATCAGGTAAAACACAAGATCCAATGAATGAGGGTGGTTGGTAGTGTGCCAGCTCTATGGGCCACAAAATCTACTTTTACACATGCACTGTCCTCGTGCAAGAGAACATAACCCACTCTTAATTTTATCATCTGGAGATTATCCTACGGCAGCCCAACTGTGAGCTGAGCCGAAAATAAGTAAGCTGTGCGGCTGGTGCTGTAAGAGAAGTGCACAGAGAGCAGAATCCTTGTACTCTCCACTTGTTTAATGTTTCACGGCTGCGCTTATCAGGCATCACACCCCTGCCAATCCGTAAAACCACAGGACTATCTTCTGACATGTATAAATAGAACTCAATTCTGGAAACAGAAAAAACCAACAGACTTTTACGTTTGGATACAATTATCCAGACAGCCTCTAGACCTGCAAAAAGAGGATTGGGAAAAATAATAAAAAGAAAATGCATATAAAGCAGTTACTGTAGATGTCACATGGTATTGAAAAGAGGGAAGTGAAGTGTATATTTGTAACTTGCAAAGTCAGCACCAGATTCAACCAGAAGCTACACACAGCACCATAACACACACAACAATGTTTTAACATTTAGTAGACACATATGTGCACATAAACAATACTGTTACATTTAAAAATTACTTTTTTGTAGTGTAGTGCATTGTACAGCATTTGTTGGTAAACAAGTATTAAATTCATAGTTGCTTTTTGTAATAATTTGGATAACTGTTTGTCTTGATTTTATTGTAACTTCGGGGTACATTATTGCAGGGCTTTGCTAAAATAAACAAATAAAGCAGACTTTGAAACGCTTGTTCTCACAATCCTTTTTGATTTGAAGGAAAACAGTCACTCCAAACCCACCCTCAGGCTTCCTGTCTTTTTGGGACAGTGCCATCCCTGCTCTTCTGGTGAGCCAACTCCGCACACACACACACACTCACACTCACACTCACACTCCTCACACTCCACCTCACCTCCTCACACTCACACTCCACCTCACTCACACTCACCTCACACTCACACACACACACTCACTCCACTCACCTCACACTCACCACACACACACACACACACACACACACACACACACACACACACACACACACACACACACACACACACACACACTCCCCTGGTGTGACACTTTGACTCCAGGGACGATAGGACACACCTATTACTAGGATTAACTACACAGTTGATATATACAGCAGGCCTTTCACTCACTGAGAAGAGATAGCACACTTTATATCAGGGTGGTCTCTCTTAAGAAAGTTTTACAGAAAACGACACTGTGTGCACAATTATTAGGCAAGGATTCATTTTGTTATTGTACAACTACAGTGCTCTTGGTCAATCCAAAATGTTAACAAATCCTCAAACCTGAACATTTAAGTAGTAAAAGTGAAGTTTTGGCTTTCTTAAGAGAATATCTACATGTACACCATTATTAGGCAACTATTAGTGTGCAGAATTATTATGCAACTAAATGAAAAACAAAGATTTTCCCATCTCACTTGTTTATTTTCACCTGTTAAAATGAGAAAAATAAAAAAATGTATCTGGTCAGAATCAACCACAGCCTCCCAGACACTGTTCAGAGAGGTGTACTGTTTACCTTCACTGTAAATGTCCTGCTGAAAAAGGACCCAAAAGTTCTCAATAGGGTTTAAGTCAGGTGAAGAAGGGCCATGTCATTTTACTGGCCAGACACGCAGTGGACAACTTTGATGCATGTGATGGAGCGTTGTCTTGCTTAAAAATCAAAGTCTTCTTAAAAGATGCATTCAGCTGTTTGTTGAATATACTGAACATCCTCAGGGAGCTAAGGTGAAGAAAAGGCGGTGGCCTTTCTTTGTGGAGTTTGCATGTTCTCCCTGTGGTGGAGTGGGTTTCCCCCACCAACATCAAAACATGCACCAGTCCGCCCCCTGGCAGCGGCTGACATTGATTTTCCCCACAAGAATAATAAAGTGATTAAAAATAAATGTTTTAAAGAAGGCATCTGACAAGGTGAAGCCATTTATCACTCATCCTATGCCCAATACCTTCTTTGAAACTTTTCTTGAATAAGTCCTGGTTGACTTAGAACCTCCAGCCACATCAGAGAAAACTTTAAACTAAAACTAACAACGCAAATGGTACTTTTGTTGGGAGGAACAGCATTTTGCACTGTTCTGGTCAAATAAACAATAAGTGGTAAGTAATTATTTAAGCAGCAACTTCCGTTAGATTAAAATGCCAGTAGCGCATGCTTGCACTTATGCATCTAATTGTGCTGTGGCTGGGACCACCTCTTCCAATTGTGTCAAACTCCAGGAAGTGTGCCATGCCTGAGCGCCATAGATAGCCCTTTTACACTGTCAAACATGCTGTGCTTTAAGATGTGTAGGATAAGATCTGTAAGATGTGTTTTGGAGTGATGCAGATTGCCAGTGAGAGTGCATAGGGTCACTTTGTGCATAATTACTTACTTGTGTTGTTCTACTGTTGTTGCATTGTTATGCAGTATTTTTGCCATAAGCACATTTTAGTTTAATGAGCTATGGCCCATAATTACTTTTGACATCCAGTAAAGGTTATTTGATATAAAGAGGCAAAGTCTTTGAGATTCAACCAAATATCGCCCCATTCCAAGGTGTTTAAAAAAACCTTAAACGTAAAAGGTAATCCTTCTTACCTCTCAGACCTTATTTTACAGTGTTTTAATAAACACGTTACTAAAACGTAACACATTCCTATCCCAACAACACCTCTGAAGTCGGTGAATTACTATCATTCAACTTGATCTCGCTGCATTTGTGTTGCACACTGTAAAATTCTGAGCATACCAGTCGACCCGGAGACCGGCGAGAACACCTGAACACTGCGCCACACAGACCGTGCTGCTTCGATTGCACAACGACCCAAACTCCTTAGAAACTCGTTTTCCCATTAGCCCCCCAAAAGGATGAGGAAGGGGAGTAGCCTGTGTTTTATTACGATGGGCAAGATAACAGTGGACCACTTGTTTATGCATTTCTCACAGCCATGGAGAGGCCAGAAAAAAACATTCCACAAAACCACAGGAAAAGCAAAAATTATGCAACATTGTAAAGTCAAAAATTGCACATGTATCTTTTTGTACCTTTTTTATGTTTCCTCAAAGTATGACTGTAAAGCGTAAACACAAACTTGCAGGAGTGACTCAGAGCCCCGTCGGACCAATTAGCATCGGTCACTTCTTGTTTTTCTGCCCACTAGCACAATCTACACAGCCCCGAGCCAATTACAGC
Organism: Perccottus glenii; assembly: GCA_024416835.2. Taxonomy (NCBI): domain Eukaryota; kingdom Metazoa; phylum Chordata; class Actinopteri; order Gobiiformes; family Odontobutidae; genus Perccottus; species Perccottus glenii. Next base: position 11,714,965 of record CM044554.2, read on the forward strand.
AAATTTTGTAATGCCTTTAAAGTTTGTGTTGCGTAAATGAAATCAACAGCATTTGGAATTGGTTTTATGTCAACAGGACAGTAACAAAAACTGTCCCTTATCATTTTTCAGTCTGTAAGAGGTCTTCATATAATAAATATAAGAGCTTGAATAAAATAAAACATTTGAAGAGCTGTCATACCTTATTCTTCTGAATTCATACAAACCTAACTTCTAACCACAACCAGACAGAATTCTTGTCTAGACAAAACCAGGACTGACAGCCTTGGGTCAATTAGTTGCCAAATTGGTCAAGGATCTTTTAGGTATTAGGGACAAATATAATACTATTTTTGACCATTTTGTATCTTCCCCACTGTCCAATCCACAGCTATATTCATTTTACCAGAAGTACAATAGAAGACAAAACTGTGTTTTTGCATGTGCCAAGTATTGTCAAATTCCAAAAAAGGTACCTGTACTAGTTCTGGCACTATATGCAAAAAGTGAAGAAAACTGAGTTCAGAAGAAATGTAAGGTGGTGATCATGTAGGTAAGATGGAGATGTGAACTTTGGAAGTGAATGGGTAAGGGTTTTGGATTTGTCAATAAACAATGACCTGGATCAAACATACTAGGACTCACTACAGGGCTGTCCTAGTATCTTTAAGGGACAACATGTTTTCTACCTATGTCCATACCCATGTTAGCCGCCAGTGAATATACATAGCAAGATCATAGCTGAACAACACACAGTGGGGAAAAAGAACATACAGTATATCCTTGAGGCAGCCAAGAAAGACAAAGAAGTGTTTTTTTAATTTGCCCCATTTGTGACCCCGTAGATTTTTGTGTGTGAAAGACTCTGGCCTCTTGCCATTCCTTATTTAGACATTGCTGGGGCCATACAGCAAGATTAAAGATAACATTCAACAAAATGTCATAAATATAAGCATACAGTATAAAATATATTATGAATGCATTTAGTTTTACATGAGATTGTGTGCCCCATGACCTAATAGGATGACTCACTGTGCAAAGGCTAAAAATAAGATTGTGGGCATGATATTTATGTTTGTTTATTATTTGTCCATATTTTTAAAAAGTGCTCTGTTAAATTGAAGCATATGGTTAATTTGCCAAAATTAACAAAGTCTGCTGCATAGCACACCAATACCATGTTGCTGTTTGTATCCATTTCCTGCCACAACAAAACCAAGATGTCACAAAGGTATATATGGCTGCTTTCTCTGGTGAATATTAATCATCTTTACTGCCAACAGGGTCATTATGGTCTAGCAACACTATTAGCTTTCATACAACCCTATTTGAAACTTTGAGCTTCATGCTTTATCCCAAAAATGGGATAAGAAAAACATTTTTTCTGTCCAGCCCTTTAATCCTTGTTTGAGGAAATCAGACTCTCTTCTTGAGCTCTTCTGTCATGACTGTTTCAGTGGTATTGGACCCCAACATTCTCTGTCCTGTATAAAGCATAAACTAAATGTGAAAATAAACATTGTTACATAAAACGAGTGGAGTGCACTCCAGGAGGAAAAGCCAGTGTTAACATTTAAGCTCCAGTCTTGAAAGGCCACTTCATTCACATCAAGGTTTTAATTTGTCATGAAAGAGCTGCACTGTAGAGAACTGTTCTAGAATGTTCTGTGTAATGCCAATTTTCTTTTTTTCTGAGCAGGATGTGTGTTTTAACTAAACAGCAATCAGCAGGATGTCTTTTTCCTTGGATAACAAATTCTTTACACAAGGATTGTTTATTTATATGATGATATGATACAAGGCGTGCTTCAAGTGCTGTTCTCTCTCCACGTACAATGCAGAGATTGAAGAGTGTTATATCACAAATAGCTACTGACTGGCAGCTGGGCCCTCGAGACTGAAACTGAGATTTCCAGCCGCAGGTAGCTGTAATCAAATCCAGTAAGACTGTAACTACGAGGTGTATACAAAGAGACAATAGTGACATTGGTATGCATTTTCATGTGCACTATATGTATATGACGTTTTGCTGAAGAGTTTCTAAATTGCAATAATGTTTTTTTTTCTCTAAAAGGCAGAAAAAACATTGCTACAGGATATTTGCACATTTACAAGTCTTAAAAGACAGACAGACACAGACAGAGGCATAATTCTACCAATCTCATGACTAAGAACCATCAAAAGGATTTTGAGAATATTTATTTTTGGGCAAAAAGTTGAACATGGCCCCTTATCACCTTCTCCTTAGCTCCCAGGTAATATTATGCATGTCCTGGAGCAGTACCAGCACCATCAGCTGATTATTCTATCCTGACTCTACACTGTACACTTAATTTTATTATTAGAAATGCTGCAATTAACAATGCCCCAATAGAAGATTGTTCTAAGTCTCCAGAATCTTAAAGGGCATCCAAAAAAGCTGTTGTAAAGGCTGCCACACAACAGGCAACTGCACCAATAAACAGGTGTAGACAAGGGCAGAAGACTGAACCAGTGGACTTACCAGGCCAGCTATGGGAGTTGGAAGTCTGTTGATTTTCTTCACCAGGCCAGGTTTAATGGAGCTCAGCAACCTACCAAGAATCACAGCAAAAACAATCACAGCATTAGACATGAATTCATTACAATACATTCCAACCTTTCAATCTTAGTTGTGTCTCAGAGGTGACTAAATGTATGCAATAATATTTAAGTTACAATAAATATTAGCTGTCAAACATTGTTTGTGACAGAAATCTAAGGCAAAGCGGAGAAAAAATACCTGGAGGCAAAAGAGTGTGAGAAGAAAGTATTGGCTAAACTCATTGGATGCTTATGTCTGCAAAGTTTAAAATGAAAAGAACATAAATACAATTGTGACTCTATAGCAAACCCCCTCTTTTGACAGACCACTCCATGTCAGATGTGAAGCTGGAATTTGTTAGTGTTTCTCATGGTGCAACGGTGACAAAAAAAATTTAAAAAAAAATGTTTTAGCACATTCTTCAAGCCGGGAATTCCTTGTCAGACATGAAGCAGTCTAAGTTCCCGCCTTTCCTCCTCTTCCTCTCTCTCACCGCGTCTCCAGTTTCATCCTTTGTGTGTGTTTTCATCAGAGGAAATAGTGTAAAAGCTTATCCCTGTAGAGGAAACCTACGCCTGGATACAGTTACGGTGTTAGATATCAGCCCGGCCTGTGATGTGCCGTCGCTCCAGCAGTTATTTTGTGTCAAACTGTGGTAATTAGCCTATTTCATTCTTAACGTAGCCTGCCTCAGATATTTCTGTTGGAAACTTGCTGCTGTAGTGTAACAGCCTTGAGGGAAGGCTGTTTCCAAGGCTTAATAATGTATGCTTCAGTAAAAGTAGGCAAGTGTAGCTGTGCAAAATTAGGAGAACAGGTAAAGGTGTTGCAAAGAAAAGTCATGGTCGTTGGACTATACAGTTGAATTAGTCAGACCACAAAACTTTCTAACGTCTAATGAGTCCCATGATAGTTTATGATAAGTTATACGTTCCAAAAGACAGAAGATAAAGATATTTGACACAGTCTTTGGGAGACACAATGTCACTGAAGCTGCCGGTGTTGATGTTGCTGCTGTTGGGTTTCAAACATATTGTGTGCAGAGCTGGGGTAGTTAATCAAAAAAAGTTATTAGCTACTAGTTTCTTCTGTAAAATGTAATGAGATTACTTTGCTAGTTACTGCATTTGAAATGTTACTTAATTTAGATACATAATAGCCCTGTCTTCACTTGTATCTGTCTGTCCGCATATTATTAATTGTAAAAAATATTTACAAAATCATATGAAAGAACAATATCCTTGTCTGCACTGTAAAATCCACAAACAACAGGATAAAGCAGGATATGGTGAGGTCAATCAGTTTCAATCACAAGTTTCAAAACACAGGCTTTGGGAAACATGTGAACAAAACTGTTTCATGAAAAAAAAAGTTCCTGGCGAACAAAGTGTTCAATAAAAAATATTAAAATAAAGGTCACTTCCAATAAAATGAAAACAGAAATGCACTTAAGCCCATAAAAAGGAAAATGAGAAAATGTAATAATTAAATAATTAGAAAATTCATCCTGGAGATCTGGCAACCTGAGGCGGTAAAGCACCATTTTTTAATCTATTTTTTGAGTTAGACTTTTTTTTTTTGTAGCATTTAGCGGCTTCGTTTGTAGCGTCGCTGCTGCTTCCATGCAAAACCGCTAATGATTTAAGATTGGTTACCCCCGTCTGTATTTTAAACAAAGCTTCTATTTATTTAATGTTTATCTTATTTGAGTTTATATTCAAGCCAAATTGTGGATAACCCTTAACCTTTTATGGTAAGTTCTAAAGCAGCACTGAGCTTCCTTTTTCTTTTAACCTTTCCGAATGAATTACGGATATTTTTGATTGTTGTGCAACATAAATAATGTAGTAGATAATCTGCTTTGAATTTACTGTTGAGTCAAACTGTGATGAAAAGAAAAGGATAACACATTCTGCAAGCACTGTTTTCCACACAATATATTAATTGAGGATTTGCTTTTGGTGGTTTGAAATGTGCGTGCCTGGATTGTCAGATAATGTTTAACTGGACTAAGCTATGTTAACTCATGAAAGAAGTAGGGCAGATTACGAGATAAAGCTTTAGATAAGCCAACAAAAATGGATTATAATATATGATGTTTTATAAGCTATTATAGACAATTAGATGTTGAGATGTCATAATCATGGCTCTAAAACACAGAAATATAAAATGTGACACATCAGTTTACCTTAATTGTAAGAATGCCATCATATTCAGTGTTCTGTCTCAGCAGAAGCATTCAATATTCAAGAGGAAGTTGTATAACCTCTTTCAATATGCAGTGATATCCTAGAATTCCAAAAGCAGCAGGGATTCTGCTAAATGAGTTTTGATGTATCCATTCACAAAGAGCCACGGCCTAAACACTGGCTCTGTGTAACTGCACTTGGCACAAGGGAATGTGAACCAAGATGAGTGTGTCCACTCATAATAAGCAGACAGACAAGAGTCTGTGTGTCACATCAGACAAACAGGCCACCACAAATCACTGCACATGCCCAAACGAAACATGGTGGACTGCTAATTTACTCATTAAATCTATAGCATATGAGAATGGATGTCCAGTGTGAGCAGTACAATTGATAAGAGGTGGCCTTTGATGTTCTGCATTTTTATATAATTTCCATAAAGGGAACAATTATTACACATGCTAAGACAGACGCAAACACTAAACAGAGAAGATAAATCTGGTCAGTCTATGCTGCTTGTTTTATATATGAAAACAAAGTTGAATGAGCAGCAATATTTAAATACCCTCACTGACAGTAAATATTAAGCAGTAATATATTTATGTCCCTGCATGGAGGGCTACCATAGATGAGATGTGGAACTGAAATCTAGTCACATCAGAGCCCTCAACTAACTGGCCATTGTCCAGGGCTGCCTCAGGCCCAAAGCTGCTGGGATAGGCTCCAGTCACCCATGACCCCTTACTGGACTAAGCGGTAAAAAAATGAATGAATGAATAGTTACATCAGATATTGTTATAGTTAATTTATGATACATTTTTTATTGTTTTTTTTCTGCAATCATAGAGATCTCAAGTTAGCCAAGACCATATCTGATTCCACTATCAATCTACAGTATTTCTACTGCTAGCATCATTTGTAGTTTACTTTTTTTAATACTTTTTTTTATTACTTTTTTTTTTTTACCAAATACAGCCATAATTTAAAATTTTATGGCACTCAGAGGTTTTTTGTTGATAGCAATGATTGATTCCACATTCCAAGCCAGACACATAATTACTAACACAATAAAAGAAATGTACTTACTCGCATAACCGTATCCCGTTTTCCAAACCTCCTCTGAAATCCTTCTCACCAAAGCATCTTCCTGTCACAGCCTACAGAAGAGAAAAAGCAGGATACATGTCCGTGAAACATGTTTAAAAAGCTAAATCCAATGGACCTGAATGTAAAGTCCAGGCACACTGTGGTCACTAAAAAACCAACCATGACCTTTATCCACACTCTCTCCATGTCTGTAGTGTAAATCTTAAACGATGGTATGGAGTTGCGTACAGAGAGCTGCCGGCTGTATATCAAGTCCCCCTTGGCTCACGGCGCTAAACACTAACAGGCTTGACATAAGCTGCCATCATCCCGACCAAATGGCTTTGGCGGCCTAATGTGTTGTGACAGGGGATTTATAGGGTAATAGTCACACAGACTCTTTGAGGAGGAGAAGCTGCTGGTTGCAATGACTAAAATGACCAGCCTTGTGGGACTTATTCTGTAAACTAACCACATGCTATGAGGGTTTTCCTTGGCTTTGGATTTACACTCTTTTCTGAAGTTAATTATAATAAAGGATATTTGCAGGAAATGATCAGTGCCATTATAACTTTAAAAGGACTCAATACTAAAAATGTAACAAAAATTTGGGATCAAAAGCAAAGTAAAATGTGACTGCACTAAACATATATTCAACTTAGAACTTTCAAATTGTGTTGCAGTTTGTGCAATGTGAAAAAAGACCCAAATAAAACACATTGCCCAAGTGGTAGTATACACTGTGTGCACAATTATTAGGCAAGTATTTTTGAGGATTAATTTTGTTATTGTACAACTTGTACAACAATTTTGGTCAATCCAAAATGTTAACAAACCCTCAAACCTGAACATTTAAGTAGTAAAAGTGAGGTTTTGGCTTTCTTAAGAGAATATCTACATGCACACCATTATTAGGCAACTATTAGTGTGCAGAATTATTATGCAACTAAATTAAAAACAAAGATTTTCCCATCTCACTTGTTTATTTTCACCCGTTGAAGTGAGAATAATAAACAAACTCTGAAATAAATTTCTGAAATAAAAAAAACAAACAAAAAAAAAAACTCAGTGACCAATATAGCCACCCTTCTTTTTGATAACAGTTACAAGCCTTCCATTCACAGAGTCAGTCAGTTTCTTGATCTGGTCAGAATAGCCTCCCAGACACTGTTCAGAGAGGTGTACTGTTTACCTTCACTGTAAATGTCCTGCTTAAGAAGGGCCCAACAGTTCTCAATAGGGTTTAAGTCAGGTGAAGAAGGGGGCCATGTCATTAGTTTTTCATCTTTGAGGCCATTACTGGCCAGCCACGCAGTGGAGAACTTTGATAATTTGATGTGATGGAGCGTTGTCGTGCTTAAAAATCTTCTTGTCTTCGAAGTCTTCTTAAAAGATGCAGACTTTTTTCTGTACCACTGCTTCAAGAAAGAGTCTTCTAAAAATTGGCAGTAGGTCTGAGAGATGATTTTGAGTCCATATTCAACCCAAAAAGGTCCAACTAGCTCATCTTTAATAAAACCTGCCCAAACCAGTACCCCACCTCCACCTTGCTGGCGTCTGAGTCAAAGTGGAGCTCTGTGTCTGTTACTGATCCAACCATGGGCCCATCCATCTGGTCCATCAATGGTCACTCTCATCTCATCAGTCACAAAACCTTTGAAAAATCTGTCTTCAGATATTTCTTGGCCCATTCTTGACATTTCAACTTATGTGTCTTGTTCAGAGGTGGTCGGGTTTCATCCTTTCTTACCTTGGCCATGTCTCTGAGAACTGAACACCTCGACCTTCTTGACACTCCAGGTACAATGCCTTGCGAACGTATTCGGCCCCCTTGAACTTTGCGACCTTTTGCCATATTTCAGGCTTCAAACATAAAGATATGAAACTGTAATTTTTTGTGAATAATCAACAACAAGTGGGACACAATCATAAAGTGGAACAGAATTTATTGGATATTTCAAACTTTTTTAACAAATAAAAAAATGAAAAATTGGGCGTGCAAAATTATTCAGCCCCTTTAACTTAATACTTTGTAGCGCCACCTTTTGCTGCGATTACAGCTGTAAGTCGCTTGGGGTATCAGATTTGCACATCGAGAGACTGACATTTTTGCCCATTCCTCCTTGCACAACAGCTCGAGCTCAGTGAGGTTGGATGGAGAGCATTTGTAAACAGCAGTTTTCAGTTCTTTCCACAGATTCTCGATTGGATTCAGGTCTGGACTTTGACTTGGCTTTTGTTATGCAAACATTGTTTGCATTGTTGCCAAAACGTTTGATTTTGGTTTCATCTGACCAGAGCACCTTCTTCCACATGTTTGGTGTGTCTCCCAGGTGGCTTGTGGCAAACTTTAAACAACACTTTTTATGGATATCTTTAAGAAATGTCTTTCTTCCATAAAGGCCAGATTTGTGCAGTATACGACTGATTGTTGTCCTATGGACAGAGTCTCCCACCTCAGCTGTAGATCTCTGCAGTTCATCCAGAGTGATCATGGGCCTCTTGGCTGCATCTCTGATCAGTCTTCTCCTTGTATGAGCTGAAAGTTTAGAGGGACGGCCAGGTCTTGGTAGATTTGCAGTGGTCTGATACTCCTTCCATTTCAATATTATCGCTTGCACAGTGCTCCTTGGGATGTTTAAAGCTTGGGAAATCTTTTTGTATCTAAATCCGGCTTTAAACTTCTCCACAACAGTATCTCGGACCTGCCTGGTGTGTTCCTTGTTCTTCATGATGCTCTCTGCGCTTTAAACGGACATCTGAGACTATCACAGTGCAGGTACATTTATACGGAGACTTGATTACACACAGGTGGATTCCATTTATCATCATTAGTCATTTAGCTCAACATTGGATCATTCACTGAACTTCTGGAGAGAGTTTGCTGCACTGAAAGCAAAGGGGCTGAATAATTTTGCACGCCCAATTTTTCAGTTTTTTATTTGTTAAAAAAGTTTAAAATATCCAATAAATTTCGTTCCACTTCATGATTGTGTCCTACTTGTTGTTGATTCTTCACAAAATTTACATTTTTATATCTTTATGTTTGAAGCCTGAAATGTGGCTAAAGGTCGCAAAGTTCAAGGGGGCCGAATACTTTCGCAAGGCACTGTAGGTTGCACTTGTGGAATATGGCAGCACTGGAGGATAATGGAAACCTGGTAGCTTCACGTTTGATTCTTCGCAAATCTTTGGCGGTTAATTTGCGTCTTTTCTTCTCGACACATTTCTTTGCGACCCTGTTGAGTATTTGCTACAAAATGTTTGATGGTTCTGTGATCACGCCCCAGTATCTTAGATATTTTAAGAGTGCTGCATCCCTGTGAAAGAGTCAGCTAAATCTCTTTTTTGGCCCATTGTTCCTGAGGAGAAGAATCTGCCTAATAATTCTGCACATCTTGATATAGGGTCTTGATCTCCTTAGGCCACACCCTCCCTCGTTACACAAATACACATCACCTGATATGCATTAAATCCAATAAGGATTCAGGTGTATACAGCTTGGAGTTGGAAATTATGGATAAAATGATATGGTCAAAATAAAAAAAAATCACCTGCCTAATAATTGTGCACACAGTGTAGTAGTATGTATTAGGTCTGCAAGATATGATATAATTGAACATTGCAATATACTGAATACTGCGATATTTAAATTGACTTTGCTATAGTAAAAGATAAATAGGCTTTACACTAGCTTCCACCTTCAGTGATAATAACTGCTTTTATTAACCGCTTGTACAAAGTAGCAAATATCTATCACAAGCAATGCCATTATGGTATTGAGATACAAGCAGTAATTTGTGATATGGATATAGCAGTTGTTGATAACAATACATTTGTGATATACTGTGCACCCCTTTTTTTTTTACCAACAAACAAAATCATAATGCTCAATTAATCACCGCAGTACCTGTCTGCAACGCACTATTTTAATGTTTATGCAGTAAGGGCTATTTGCTCAAATTTGTTCAAAGGCCACATTTTAAGGTCATATTCCTACACTGAACAAATATTTAAACACAACACTTTTGTTTTTGCCCAATTTTTCATGAGCTGAACTTAAAGATCTAAGACTTTTTCTATGCACACAAAAGGCCATTTTTTCTCAAATATTGTTTACAAATCTGTCCAAATCAGTGTTAGTGAGCACTTCTTTGCCGAGATAATCTATTCACCTCACAAGTGTGGCATATTAAGATTCTGATTAGAGAGCATGATTATTGCAAAGGTGTGCCTTAGGCTGTGGTGTGCCTTAGGCACTCTAAAATGTGCAGTTTCACTGTATTGGGGGGGTCTGAGAACTAGTCAGTATCCCAAACATGCTTAATGGGTGACATGTTTGGTTGATATGCTGGCTTTGCAAGAACTAGGATGTTTTCAGCTTCCAGGAATTGTGTACAAATCCTTGCAACAGGGGGCCGTGCATTCTTATGCAGCAACATGAGGTGATAGGCCTCAGGATCTCGTCACAGTATTTCTGTGCGTTCTATTTATTCTCATAGATATTTGGGGAATCCCTTTTGCCGGCAGCTATAGAAGCCACAACAATTACCAGATTAAATTTCCTTTGCGCTTCTTTTACATTTTTTTTGCACAGCTGTGTTAGAGAGGTGTTGGGATGTATAGGCTGACAGAAGTCCTCAGTTTGCCAAACTGAGGACTTCTGTCAGCTTCTTGGCCCATTGGGGAGTCTGGAGCTGTTACAAAAGACTATTGACTAGACCCATAGGTTGTCCCGGCTGGAGTAGTCAGTGACACTTCAGGCTAAAAAAATAAATAAACCAAGACAGATGAGAGGCTGCAGAATGTGGCACTGTATGTCCACATTTATCCATTCACTCGCTGTTTTCCCCACTGCCCTAGTGTGATTGAGGTCAGAGAGTGAGGCCTGTCTCAGAGTCCAAACACATGCAACACAAAACCCACAGTGCACCAGTACAGTGTTTCCCTACTTTAAAGAAAGACATTAACATTGATGTTTGATTATAGACACAAAGAAACCCAGTCATCAAAGGGATCTACTTCAAATAGAAATTGTTGTTGTTCACTAGCAGCTTAACCTTTTGGAGAGTTAACAATGCGTGTTTAATACCATCATCTTTGTTTGACAGCTAAGACATTGGTTGGTCAAGGTGGCCCTGATGTGAAAGTGGGGTTGGCACTCTACTGCCTAACTGCCTTGTCAACAGCTCCTTTGCAGTATGAGTGACAAAGACCTAACCAGTATAATGAGTCAGAAAGTTTGTTAAATTTGTTTGTTAAACCAGTGGAGTCTTGTCTTTAGGGATGTGTATTGGCAAGCATTTTTTACTCATAAGAGCAAGAATGTATCAATTAAATTTTATTAATCAAAATATTGAGAATTGAAACTGTATCTCACATTTTTTTAAACTAAACAAGCAACAAACTTATTGCTTGCAGATTTTTGGTCAGAAATTCATTTCATGTTTTCAAAAATAAATATTTAGCTGTAATTTGAATACATACAAGAATTTTACAATAATAAATTGCAATATTTAAAAGAATCAATTTTTTTCTTACACCCTCTTTCCTCTTTCTCTTTTCTTTTTTTGCAGCACTATGGGTAATGGATATAAGCAGATGCTCTGTTAAGGGATTAGCAAAACAATAGCTTGGTTTTCTTTCTTTGCAACTATTAGAAAAAAAATGTCCACAGCTCCTCAGCCTCAGTCTCTGACTTAGCTATAAACAAACCTTTTCCCAGCTGCTCGGTTGAGCTTCAACAGTGTGATTATTTATTTCTCCAAATTAGCCAGTGAGGGATGTAAGCAAAACAAAGACACATTTACTTTGCAGCATCTGTGAAGCAGCATTTCCTGAAAGTTACATTAGCTGCCTCTTTTAGACCCAGTGGCCTAGATACAATCTGCAGCTCTAAATGCAGAATAAATTACCTTGATTTAGCTATTCCTCAATAAATGTGTCAGATGAACAGCTGCCACTGGTCACTGAAAATGAGCGGTTGAAGTGGTAAAATATTATAACGTCGGGGTTGTGATGGGTTTGAGGTGTATGTAGATGAACATTAGGACTATTTCTCCTCATGAAACTGCAAGGATTGCTTTTCCTGTTCACTTTGTTGGCTGTGCTTGTAAATCTGCTGTGAATCTTAAATCATTGATCTTGGTTGATTCCCTAAGTGTTGTCTTGAGAAGAGAGTCTCACCACAAGAAAACACAATGGTTGGAGTCAAAGAGCAGGATGAGATAAAAGTGCCTTGGCTATGTTGTTAATTCTTAGAAGGACCACTTATGGGACTGAAACAAAATATTCCAATTTAAAAAATGAAATGTTGCTGTTGGTGAATTTTTTTATCATTAATTATTAATTCTCTGTTTTTACCAAAACAGATTTAGTAGGCACTTTGACATATCACATTAGAAACTTTTTGAAAGTTGTATTAAAAATGTAAATTCTCTCAGAAATATGAGAGATTTGTAAAATAGCAAGTTTTGATGCAATTAAATGTGTAATTTAAACAAAGATATTCCACGGTGGCCGTGAAGTGCAAAGAAATGAACAAATAAGAAAACAAATTAACAAACCATAATATAAAAGATAAAAACCAAAAACACAACAACAATTCAGACAAACCGGAGTACAGCATGCAGGCGGTAGATTTGTGTGTGTGTATAAATGTGCAAACATGTACTGTCCTTTTTGTGGATTAAAGTTAGATACCTAATTCCTGTATATCTTGAGTGGCTGATGTCTCATCCAATCAGCGGTAAGAATTCTGTCCACAAACAATACATACCTTTTCCGGTTTGTCGTTGTGTTTACAGTTTTGTTAATTTGTTTTCTGGTTTGTTATTTTTGTTTTTATACTGTCTTGTTCATTTGTTTTTGTTATTTTGGTTTTGTTGATTTGTTTTCTGTTTTTTTATTTTGTTTTCAGATTTGTTCATTTGTTTTTGTGATTTTGGTTTTGTTCATTTGTTTTTGGTTTTCTTCTTTTGTTTGCACGTCATGGCCACCATAATACTCACATATTTTCTACTTTTTAAAAAGGTTAAAAACCAATTTCTTGTTCTCCACACAAAACTTTTCTTTCTATTTCTTTTTCTCAGGCTTTACCAAATCCATTTAAACTTGAGTCTTTACGCAAACCGCTAAAGTAGGGCTGGGCGATATGACCTAAAAATAAAATCTCCGATTTTATATTTTTTAATTCGATTTACGATTTTTTTTCCGATTTCCCCTCCTACTTATTAAGAAAAGCAATAAGTACAAACGGCAGACAACTTAAAGCAAATTTTGCTTTTATTTAAAAGCAAGACAAATGTAACCCCCATTTCTGGGATGAATAATAAATAAATGAACACCCTCTTGGTACTTGCGGCTAGGTTGCTCATATCTGGGGTCTAAGGTTTTAATCAAATTAATAAACCCAGTCTTCTCCACTGTATATATGGGTACCATATCTTTGGCTATGTGCAAAGTGACCGCTTTAGTGATTGTTCTCCACCGTGCCCCTTTCCTGTCATATGCGGTGCCGTGTGAAAAGGATTCGGCTACAGTTAGCTGTTTTTTAGCTAAGGCTTGTTGGTCACTGCGTGTTTGTTCGTCTCGGAGAGACTGGCATTTTTCATATTCGGCTAGGTGTCTCTGTTTCATGTGTTGGAATAGGTTTGTGGTGCTGCTGCCTTTGACTGCAATGGGCTTTAGGCAAATGTTGCAGCGTGAGGTCTCTTGATCCACGTCTGTCGCAGTAAACCCATACCAGTTCCAAACAACAGATGATTTTATTCCTTATTTGGGAACAAACTTCCCACTTTCACCGTTAGCCATGTTGTCGCTTTCTGTTGCTGTTTTGTGTGTGCTATGATGTTGTTGTTGTCGCGTGCCGTACTGCTCTGCTATGTGAAACTACTGCTACGGAAGCTCCGGGGAGCCAAAAATGTGCCGTTACACAAAAACTCGATTTACTTATTTTTAAATCGCCCGCCACAAAAAAATCGAATTAATTCATTCAATCGATTTTTCGCCCAGGCCTACGCTAAAGGAAATGATTCTAAAAAAATTTGCAAGATAACGCAATAGTTTTGCTAGAGAATGCAATACGTTTTGCAAAGATAACGAAAACATAATTGCAAGATCTTGCCAAAAAATAGGTGTAGTGCGTTTGTTACCACCATATAGTGCCATGCGAAAGTATTCGTCCCCTTTGAACTTTGCGACCTTTTGCCGCATTTCAGACTTCAAACATAAAGATATGAAACTGTAATTTTTTGTGAAGAATCAACATCAAGTGGGACACAATCATGAAGTGGAATGAAATTTATTGGATATTTCAAACTTTTTTAACAAATAAAAAAACTGAAAAATTGGGCGTGCAAAATTATTCAGCCCCTTTACTTTCAGTGCAGCAAACTCTCTCCAGAAGTTCAGTGAAGATCTCTGAATGATCCAATGTTGAGCTAAATGACTAATGATGATAAATGGAATCCACCTGTGTGTAATCAAGTCTCTGTATAAATGCACCTGCACTGTGATAGTCTCAGAGGTCCGTTTAAAGCGCAGACAGCATCATGAAGAAGAAGGAACACACCAGGCATTTCCGAGATACTGTTGTGGAGAAGTTTAAAGCCGGATTTGGATACAAAAAGATTTCCCAAGCTTTAAACATCCCAAAGAGCACTGTGCAAGCGATAATATTGAAATGGAAGGAGTATCAGACCACTGCAAATCTACCAAGACCTGGCCGTTCCTCTAAACTTCCAGCTCATACAAGGAGAAGACTGATCAGAGATGCAGCCAAGAGGCCCATGATCACTCTGGATGAACTGCAGAGATCTACAGCTGAGGTGGGAGACACAATCAGTCGTATACTGCACAAATCTGGCCTTTATGGAAGAGCCATTTCTTAAAGATATCCATAAAAAAGTGTTGTTTAAAGTTTGCCACAAGCCACCTGGGAGACACACCAAACATGTGGAAGAAGGTGCTCTAGTCAGATGAAACCAAAATCGAACTTTTTGGCAACAATGCAAAACGTTATGTTTGGCATAAAAGCAACACAGCTCATCACCCTGAACACACCATCCCCACTGTCAAACATGGTGGTGGCAGCATCATAGTTTGGGCCTGCTTTTCTTCAGCAGGGACAGGGAAGATGGTTAAAATTGATGGGAAGATGGATGGAGCCAAATACAGGACCATTCTGGAAGAAAACCTGCTGGATTCTGCAAGAGACAATAAATGCTATGAGAAGCCGAATCAGACGACGCCCGGCCAAACAAGGTCTGCGTCAGGTGTTGGGGAACCAGAGCAACTTGATGACAAATGGGCTACTGGAACAAGACGGAGATGGGCGAGAAGCGATAACAAGGCTCTGTTGGAATGCTACTACTCCAGTAACCCTAGTCAGAGGGGTGGCAGTAGCTCAGGGGTAGAGTGCTCGCCCTTCAACCGGAAGGTAGGGGGTTCGATTCCCTCTCTCCCCACAGTTCATTCTGTCGTTGTGTCCTTGGGCAAGACACTTAACCCACCTTTCCTCCAGTGACTGTAACACTGGTAATTAGAAGCTCAATGTAAGTCGCTTTGGATAAAAGCGCCAGCTAAATGAATAAATGTAAATGTAAATGGTTACATGAATAGGATGTGGGATGAATGGTTACTTCGAAACCCACAATCCAGGCTTACATCGAAGCAACTAGTAGCTCAGTGTTCCAACATCCACAAGCGGCAGCTGCTATCACAACTTGAGATTGATGAGATATAACACAAAAAATGCTACGGCAAGGGGGAGCCAGGACGAGAGGTCAGAGGGGAGCCAACGGGGGCTCCCCAACCGAAGATTGGGTACAAAGCCCCAACAAGTGAAATAACGCTGAACGAGGCAGCGACTGACCTGAAAGACAAGATCATGGCGAGAATGAATGCAAGGCAACCCCGACGCCAATTACAACGGCTAAGTGAAGTACCATCAGAAAGTCTCCTAGAAGATGTGAATACAGCATTGAGTGCAATCCCTACCACAACCATCACTGAAACTAATGAGCTGCTATACAACTCAGCAGCAGTGATCCTCGAGATGCTTGGCTATAAGAGCAACCATGGGAGCCATGAGAAACAGTACCCACCATGGAAACGAAGGCTGGAGGCTAAGATCAAGCAGACACGTAAGCCAACTGACAGAGGCCAAGAAAGGTGCAATGAGAAAACATGTACCCAAGAGGTACAACCAGATGCCCATACCTGAAGCACTTGAAACTGCCAAACAAAGGCTCCAAGCCTTGGCCAGCCGCCTAACGAGGTACACGAAAGAGAATGAAGCCAGAAGAATAAACCGGCTGTTCGCAACTCAACCTGCAAAAGTGTACGCTCAATGGCAGGGTAATAACAGCAGAGCAGACCCTCCAAGGCTGGAAACTGAACAATACGGGAAAAGTATATGGGAGAGGGAGGCATCACACAACACAGCGATGCACAGTGGCTGGTGGCTCTGAGAGAGGACCACAGCAACCTCCCTGAACAGAATCCAGTTACCATCACAGCGGCAGACATCCCAGAAAGAGTCTCAGGTATGAAAAACTGTACAGCACCGGGCCCTGACAGGATCCACACCTACTGGCTAAAGAAGCTCACTGCACTCCACGAGCGCCTTGCAGCACAAATAAACCAGCTGCTAAGGGATGGGACGCACCCTGAATGGCTTACCGAAGGGCGTACAATCCTGATTCTGAATGATCCCACAAAGGGTACAGTCCCATCCAACTATCGGCCAATAACCTGTCTCTCCACAACATGGAAGCTCATGTCAGGCATCATTGTGGCTAAGATAAGTGGGCACATGGATCAATACATGAGCAAAGCACAGAAGGCCATCGGCAAAGAAACCAGAGGAGCTAAACACCAACTCCTGGTTGACAGAACAGTCACCCAAGACTGCAGAACCCGACACACCAACCTGTGCACTGCCTGGATTGATTACAAGAAAGCATATGACTCAATGCCACACACATGGATCACTGAATGCTTGGAGATGTACAACATCAACAGGACTCTAAGAGACTTTATTGCAAACTCAATGAGGCTGTGGAAAACCACCCTTGAAGCCAATGGCAAGCCACTTGCACAAGTATCCATCAAATGTGGCATATACCAAGGAGATGCTCTATCCCCACTGCTGTTCTCCATAGGCCTGAACCCCCTCAGCCAAATAATCCACAAGACTGGCTATGGATACCGACTCAGGAATGGGGCCACCATCAGTCACCTCCTCTACATGGATGACATCAAGCTATACGCTAAGAGCGAGCGGGACATCGACTCACTGATCCACACCACCAGGATCTACAGCTCTGACATTGGGATGTCATTCGGGCTTAAGAAATGTAGTCGAATGGTGACAAAGAGAGGGAAGGTAGTCCACACAGAAGGGGTCTCACTCCCAGAAGGAACAATAGCAGACATTGAGGATGGTTACAAGTACCTTGGAATACCACAGGCAAATGGCAACCTCGAAGAGGTAACAAGGAAAACAGCAACTGCCAAATACCTCCAACGAGTAAGGCAAGTCCTAAGAAGATAGCTCAATGGCAAGAACAAGGCACGGGCAATAAACAGCTACGCCCTGCCAGTGATCAGATACCCTGCGGGAATAATAAGGTGGCCAAAGGAAGAGATACAGACCACAGACGTTAAGACACGAAAGCTCCTTATCATGCATGGAGGGTTCCATCCCAAATCCAGCACCCTGAGACTGTACGCTAGCCGTAAAGAAGGCGGCCGTGGACTAGTGAGTGTGAGAGCCACTATCCAGGATGAAACATCCAAGATCCACAAGTACATCAAAGATAAGGCCCCAACAGATGACATGCTCAGTGAATGTCTCAGGCAATGGGGAACAGAGGAAGAGGAGCTGGAGGAGGGACCATCATGGGAGGACAAACCCCTACATGGGATGTACCACCGGAACATAACTGAAGTGGCTGATATCAAGAAATCCTACCAATGGCTAGAACGGGCCGGACTGAAGGACAGCACAGAGGCACTCATCATGGCTGCACAGGAGCAGGCCCTGACCACCAGAGCAATAGAGGCCCAAATCTACCACACCAGACAAGACCCAAGGTGTAGGCTGTGCAAACAGGCCCCTGAGACAATCCAACACTTAACTGCAGGGTGTAAGATGCTGGCAGGGAAAGCTTACATGGAGCGCCATAACCAAGTGGCTGGCATAGTGTACAGGAACATCTGTACGGAGTATGGACTGGAAACCCCGAGGTCAAAGTGGGAAACACCTCCAAAGGTGGTAGAGAATGAACGATCCAAGATCCTGTGGAACTTCCAGATTCAGACTGCCAGAATGGTAATGGCGAACCAACCAGACATTGTGGTGGTGGACAAACAGCAGAGGAAGGCCGTTGTGGTTGACGTGGCAATACCAAGTGATTGCAACATCAGGAAAAATGAACATGAGAAACTAGAGAAATACCAAGGGCTCAGAGAAGAGCTGGAAAAGGCTTGGAAGGTGAAGGCGACAGTGGTGCCTGTGGTCATCGGAGCACTCGGGGCAGTAACCCCCAAACTGGAAGAGTGGCTACAGCAGATCCCTGGAAGAACACCGGAGCCCACTAAGAGACATAATAAAAAAAAAAAAATATATGTATATACACACATATATATATATATATATATATATATATATATATATATATATATATATATATATATATATATATACATATTTTTTTTTTATTATGTCTCTTAGTGGGCTCCGTAAGTGTAACTGATGTAACTGGCAGTTAATGAAAATGTACTTTTTTCTCTTGGGACTTTCAAAATGTTGGCTATTTCTTGATATTTATTGAAAACCCCACTATTGTCAGTATTAGGAGATATTGCAAAGTGTTAATCTAAATCTATTGTTATAACATAAACAAAATGTGTATCACAATAATTGTCTCAAGTATCATTTGGGTGAGGCATTATGGTCTTGCCTGTCAAAATAATAGTCCTGCCTGATGCAGCCTTACATCTAATACTTTACAATGCCAAAGGCCAAACATTACAAGTCAAATGATATTTAGCAGTAATCCCCTGTTTTTCCTAATATTGGGCAGCTCTTGTTTTAATACATGTCAAAAAAAGGTTGGCCAAAATGTGTACTGCCTGAAAACTGACTAATGTAGCCTGTATGGAGACAGCAAAGAACAGAAGATGCTCTACGAACTGTAGAAAACAAAAACTGTATCAACATTGAAGTCAGAATTTTTTTTAGAAAATGTGTCCATTGAAGTAATCTTCCATTGAAAATAAACTGTTTTTGAAGTGATTTGGTGCATTTACTGTTGATATGTACAACCAATAGACAGAGAAATGCCTTTTGGAGGAGCAAGTTTGAATTTTGCAAAGCTAAGCCATTACATTACCCAGCACAACATGCTTTACATTCAGTCTCAAAAATGTGTCAAAAGAATGTGCAAACTAAAGACACTGGAAACTTCTGAATCTGAACAGTTTTAACACCACAGCAGGTTCATATGAGGGGACTCTATTAGAAAGAGGAATGCAACCCTTTGTTGTTTGCAGCGGAATGCCATTTGTATTGTCTCAACAAATAATGCCAGCTGGATATGTTTCGTCCATTTGACTTCCTTCCCCTAAAAAGCTTTTATGTCCAAACTAAAATCACTGTGATATCCCCAAACATTAGAACTCTCTCCAAGTGTAAAGATAAATGGATGACTGTTGCTGAAGCAAACATACTTTCTGGCAAAGCTGACCTCCCTGAGGGAGTAGTGTGTGAGAATCTTTCTGTTTACATACTAGATGAATAAAAAGAAGAAAATCCAATATAGAACAGTCAAAGGATTTTGCTTTTATATTGTAAGAGATTTAAACAATGTGATGAGAAAAGTCTGGTGCACAAAAGTAGTTGACCAAAATGTAGTCACTAAGTTATAGAAAAATTCACACAGTGCTGCTGGTGCGACATATAGGAGCAGTGGGTATAGCTACTGAGCAGAGCCCCATGACTATCTCCAGATCTTCAGTATCATTAGCATTTGCAGTGTGCTGTGGACAAGTACCATTATCTTCTTTGAGATGTTTTTTCAAGGATAGTGAGTAAAACTGGAGTGTTGTGAAATATCAGTGTTACCTACTCTGCAAATGGGCTGTTTTATGAGACAAGAGTGTATCAAGACAAGTCCAGAGCATTATATACGGAAAGCAATTATAGTATATATATAAATATATATATATATATATATATATATATATATATATATATGTTCCTGACTTAAAATCTCATGTCTTCTTCTATGTTTAACACAAGACTGTGTAAAAATGTGTTAAATTCTGCAACATGACTTAAACTCTTTGTAAGGCCCAGGCGTAAATGTGTGTGAATGGGATTGAATGGAAGCATAATGTAAAGAACTATGGGTGCCTGACAAGGGTACAGAAAAGCTCTATATAAATGCACACCATTTACCATTAAAGGTGGGATGTGTAGTTTTGGCATCTAGTGGCTCAGTGGTAGAGTGGTTGTCACTCAACTGGAAGGTTGGTGGTTTGATAAAAGCGTCTGCTAAATTAATAAATGTAAATGTACTACTCTGTTTGGTGGGAAAAAAATGTAGAACAAAGAAACCTTGCAGCTAAGATGTCGGCCAGTTCAATCAAGAAGATGACATACAGCAGTATAAACTGCCGACTGTCTGTCCTACATTAACAAGCAGTAATTCTCAGTTTGGATTCTGTGACTTTTGGGGAAGTAATATACTACTCATGCCAAGGCCCCGAGGCAAAATCCGATCAGCCCGTTAAAGAGCGGACAAGGCCTGTTGAACATAAACAGAGACATGTGCTTCCACCCCTCACGCCCACTTTACAGCACCCACGCTTCCTCCGCTGCTGTAATCAAAAGAACTCTACTTCACAGTACGTTGTAAGCCTGTTGCATAATCCTGACAGAATCTGAGACCGAGCTTCCAAGTTCAAGAACGCATTTAAACACATCTTCTGGACTTCAGCCAATTATCTTGTTAATTCGACTTGGCAAGAGTGGCTAAACTGTTAACACTCCTCGTTCTGATTAGTGGTACAAAAACAACGCAACGTGACATGGCCAGGAACCAAGACACTTTAATGAACAAAGCATTGGAAAACAAATATTACTGATTTGTCTAGACTTGTGTTTGCAATGTAGGGCGTATAAATCAGCCGCTGTATGTTCATTATTACAAAGGCTAAATTAAAACACTGAATGGTAAATTTATAAACCTAACTAGTTTGTGAACACATAAAACTGTGAGAAGAACAAGCTGTAAAAAAGAAGAGAAACACTAACTTGAAAATTGGTACGAAGTGAATGTTCATCCAAAGGGGCCTCTGGTTAAGGATCCACCCCTAAACTCACGGAGCTTCAACAAGTTCAGCTAAAGGTTAGGAATCAATCATCTGGATTCTTTCAAGAGCTGCCACCATCACAAAATTCCTCCTTTGTGACGGTGCACTGTTTGTTCTGAGCACAGTGGGTTGTTCTGTGATTAGTGGATGGACTGGTTAAGGCAAAGTAAGTATTTACTCATTACAATGTGTGTTTTGCTGATTACAAAATGCAAGAGCGTCAAGTTACATATACCAGCAGTTGTCCTATAACCTAAAGGTTGGCAGTTCAATTCCCGCTCTCCCCACAGTTCATACTGTCGGTGTCCTTGTCAAGACACAAACCTCCTTGCCTCCATTGTGTGTGGATGGTTGGAGAGTCCATGGCTGCCACATCTCTGTCAGTCTACCCCAGGGCAGCTTTGGCTACAGATGTACACAAGTGGACAAAATTGTTGGTACCCTTTGGTCAATGAAAGAAAAACTCACAATGGTCACAGAAAAAACGTTATTCTGACAAAAGTAATAATAAATAAAAATTCTATGAATGATGCTGGACAGGACAAGAGGGGGGAAAAACAAAGGGAAAAAAATGTCCGCGAGTTTCCAGGATATAGTAATTTTCTACATCGCACGGACTACAAGCCGCGATATATCGAGTATATTCAATATATCGCCCAGCCCTATGTGCAACTGTAGTCACAGGAACATCTAGCTGCCTTATAGCCTTTACCTTTATCATGCTTGTCTATAATTTTCTTTCTATTCTCCTGCGACAACTCTTTCCTTCGCTTCCTCTGGTCCATGTTGAGTGTGGTACACACCATGTCACCAGACAACACAGTGACTACCTGAAGCCCTATAAATAGGCTCACTGACTGATTACAAGATTGTACACACCTGTGATGCTAATTAGTGCACACACCTTGAATGTCCATTTGGTCACATTATTTACAGTCTTTTCTAAGGGTACCATCAATTTTGTTTAGGCCTGTTCCATGAGTTTATTTTTTAAAACAATTCCGTTGAAGCATGGTTGAAAAGAAATGTCTGACTTTCATTGGTTAACATTCATAGAATTTTTATTTATTATTACTTTTGTCAGAATAAAGTTTTTTCTGTGACCATTGTGAGTTTTTCTTTCATTGACCGAAGGGTACCAACAATTTTGTCCACGTGTGTAGCTTACCACCAGTGTGTGACTGTGGAGTTATGTAAAGCGTCTTTGGGTACCGTATTTTTCGGACTATAAGTCGCACCTGAGTATAAGTCGCATCAGTCCAAAAATACATCATGACGAGGAAAAAAACATATATAAGTCGCACCGGACTATAAGTCGCATTCATTTAGAACCAAGAGAAAACATTACCGTCTACAGCTGCTCAGTGCTCCTGTAGTCTACCACTGAAAACAACTGAAAACTGTTAACTGAAATATTAACTTCATTTATTTAAAATCCAAGACCAAGAACAGATATTGGTAATCTGGCAAGTCTGGCAAGGCAAGTTATTCAGCTAATGGTACACAATAGTACACAGAACAACAGGCTGAATATGTATGTTAACGTAACACATTAACAGTTAGCTACATATTAGCATAGCACTCACTCCAAACTTTCTTTCTGCTGCTCGATTACCGTTTTGGCTGCATATTTTACTATCTGCAGTTTGTAATCTGCAGAATAGGATTTTCTTTTTGGTGGCATTTTGTTTGCATTCAGTCTTTCTCAGTTGTCTTTAAGTTAATATTTCAGTTAACAGTTTTCAGTGGTAGGCTACAGGAGCACTGAGCAGCATAGAGCGCCCTCTCGTGGCTGTAGACGGTAATGTTTTCTATTGGTTCATTTCTCTTGGTTCATTTCTCTCGGTTCATTTTTATCGGTTCATGTCAAATAAATTGATAAATAAGTCGCACCTGACTATAAGTCGCAGGACCAGCCAAACTATGAAAAAAAGTGCGACTTATAGTCCGGAAAATACGGTATCTTAAAAAACGCTATATAACTATTAATATTTGAAGTAATGTAGCTAAATTTATTTTAATCATCATCACTCACTAATATCAAAACAGACAAGGGTCATATTTATACAACTGGTCTGTCATCCAGGTTATCATTAACTAAATGTCTGTGAAAGTTCTCAGTCTTCCAAGTCATCTTGAAAACTCTTTTTTCAATTAACTAAATGATTAAAAAGAAGGCTACTGCCTCGGGCTGTCTAAAAAGCATCAAACTGTAGCACATTTTAAGCTCCTTTGCCATCAGCTTTGCGCCCCATTTCAATTCCATGAGTGACACAACTAAAGCCAATGTCCAATGTGCTGTATCATATTACCTACAATGAGCACATACACTGTGTGCACAATTATTAGGCAAGTGATTATTTTGACCAATTCTTCATTTTATCCATAATATCCAATTCCAAGCTGTATAAACTTGAATCCTTATTGAATTTAATGAATATCAGGTGATGTGTATTTGTGTAATGAGGGAGGGTGTGGCCTAAGGAGATCAATACCCTTTAACAAGGTGTGCATAATTATTAGGCAGATTCTTCTCCTCAGGAAAAATAGGCCAAAAAAGAGATTTAGTTGACTCTTTCACAGGGATGCAGCACTCTTGGAATATCCAATATTATTTTGGGATATTTGGGCGTGATCACTGAACCATCAAACGTTTTGTAGCAAATAGTCAACAGGGTCGCAAGAAACGTGTCGAGAAGAAAAGACGCAAATTAACCGCCAAAGATTTGCGAACATGAAGCTACCAGGAACCCATTATCTTCCAGTGCTGCCATATTCCACAACTGCAACCTACCCGGAGTGTCAAGAAGTACGAGGCGTTCAGTTCTAAGAGACATGGCCAAGGTATGAGTCTTGTTGACTCAGTGTTGTCAGAGACAGGGTCTGAACTGTAACAATAACATACTACCACAGCACAAAGGCCTGGGATGGTAGCTCTGGAGAGGAATGAGGTAAGTGTTAATCCTCTTTAATTACATTCAACAGCTTTTAAAGAAGTTGATGCTTAGGTTTACGAGAATACCCACTAAGGGTTGAATAAGGGTTGTTGTTGGTTGAAGGTGAGTAACACAAAACTAGTATGAATGTTGTATACCAAAGTTAACCCTTTAGGCGCCAAGGTTTTCTGCTGGTCTCTGCAGTTGAGGTGGCAAGCTGATTGGTCAGCTGAAGGGGGAGCATGTGGGAAAAAGACTGGAAAGAGTAGCAGAGGCGAGTGGGTGGGGAAGCCTCACCTAGAGAAGGTGGCCCAGGACCCGGGCCTGATTGAGTGAGTGTTGGTGGTGGTGAAGATTGCCCAGTGACAGGCCCCCTCTCCAGGAAGTGAACCAGATAGATAAAAAGCCAAACAAATAGAAAAATGGCCATGTGTAGACCACTCTATTGTAGCCCATCTGCCCCCGGCTCCATCTACATTCAACAGTCAGCCTCTAACAGCTTCAGCCTGGCCCAGCTTCTTCATCAAAGCCTACAGGTGGAGGGTGTGGCTTGCCTAAGGCTATGTCCACACGAAGCCAGTGCATCCCCTATCCGATCTTGGGACGGCGTCGTCTCAAGAAAATATCTGCATACACGGCCGGCTGAAAACGACATGTAGTATATATGCCCGACCAGTATGGGGCGCTGTAATTCTGCCACAGATATACACTATACACGAAGAAGAAGACTTTGAGCATGCGCATAACCTTGCGCGCTGCAGAAGAAGACGAAGACCTAAATATTTATTTTCTAATAAAAACAAGTTCTCAAATTGTTGCAGTCATATATTTAGAGTGTAGTAATTGGTGCCCTCATGTTTGTTGTTTGCTCTTCAATATACGGACAGAGTTCTGAGTGCT
Organism: Perccottus glenii; assembly: GCA_024416835.2. Lineage (NCBI taxonomy): Eukaryota > Metazoa > Chordata > Actinopteri > Gobiiformes > Odontobutidae > Perccottus > Perccottus glenii. The sequence goes on from CM044554.2 coordinate 11,740,002, forward strand.
TTGGACATGCGGAAATTCTCTCTCCATTCATTTTCTCCAGGTTGCTCTCCTGGTTCTCTTTCATGTGGATCTAAGAGCATGTGGCGATGGTGTTGTCCATTATCGCTTGTTGCTCACCACAACTGCATAGAAGCAATAGATTTTGCTGTAATAAAGCTAGTAGGCTTAGTAGCTTCTGCAGCACGAACTCAATTATGTAGTCCGCCATTATTGTTGTTGCTGTTACGTGTGAGGCCGACGTGATGCGATGACATCATCGTTTTTACAAAATATACGGATTGGCTGTACACACGACACCGCAAGGGTGTCGCAAAGGTGTTGTCGAAAGATTTATCCACTTTAGAACCCTGTTTCAAAAAATAGCGGATTCAGTCTCCCAAAACACCGGATCCGTGTGGACGAAAGGCCAATACGATACAAAATGTATATGGATACAGTGATTTTTGTCTCCGTGTGGACAGCCCCTAAGTGTGTTGTTTTCTGGCTAAAATCTGAACCAGGTCCCGGACATCCCGTGCTGAAAGTGTAACAACAGTGTACCAACGATGTGGAGGACAAAAACGTATAAGTGTTTTGACAGCACAGCGTTATAAAAAGGCAACTTCAGACCGGGAAGTGAACCAGAGCTGCGGGGAAAAGAATACTTACTTACTTACTTACTATCTATTGTTTAGTTACTATACCTTTAATATGAATAAAAACAGTTCTGCTCGTACATCTTTATTTTAAACATGACAGTAAAAACAATTCATATACATACAGTATATACATGAAGATATGCTGTAGCTTTAAAGGCGTACTTGTGTTCTATTGGGGACTCCATGGCATAGATTAACCCAAAAGTAGGCAAAAGCAGTGGGGAGGTTCAGAAGATTTGACAATGGCCTCTTCCAACACAATGGCAATGACTGTAGGCAGCGAGGAAGTGAGGAACGGCCACCTTAACACCCTTTGGTCAGCCTGTCCCCTGGATCTATGACCTGTTGAAACAAGAATAGTGTACCAAATTAACCCTGGCATGTATGTTTTTTTAACCCTAAGACATACAAAGAGTAAAGAGAAATTTTTAAGTCACATCAGTTGCTAGATAAATCTTATTTTTGTTTCTTATAATTTGCAGGTCTGACTTGTTAAAATGTTAAACCAAATATCTAACTGAAGAACTTAGGTATAAAGAATATGTTTAGATGATCCTAATTGAGGGATAAGCTCACATTGTACTCACCAGGCATGTCAAGAACAGAGTGGTTTCATTCTTACAGACAAAGGTGGGTAACACTTCAACAATTTACGTCAATACATAGACAATTAAAATTGGCTAAAATACTTTACTGTCTATAATTTCACCAAAATACCCACCTTTTGGAGGTCAAGTTTCAGCTGAGCACACTTGAAGTCTTGCAATGTGAGATAAAATGGTGGACAAAGCTCCTTGCCAAATCCCTTGGTAAACCCCGTACAACCAAAGGATCAAAATGAGCATGCTCAGTGTAGTGGACCTCAACTAGGGTTCAACTACAGTTTGTCAGTTTTGACAACATATTGAATGAATTTCGGCCAACTTTTAATCAAAAACTAAATAAAGTGAGTTGAGCCAATTAATGTGGTGTAGTTTACAGAGCATTTAAATATTTTTTGTTCACTGAAAAAATGTATTACAGTAAAGTGAACAATTTGAAATGTTCTTTTTTAGAGCGTGTGTGAAGTGACAACACTGATGCTTAGAATAGCATTTAAAATGCGGTTTTACCCTTTTCACTGCTATTCTAAGCACGTACGTTACGTTTTCATCCTTTGATCAGATCTGTCTACTCACCCCATAAACATAAACAAAGTCGTACTTGTCGACACACTCTGGTCTAGTTATTGTACGAGAGCCAGTCTGGTTTCTTTTTGTCCTGATTCTCTTACGAACACAGTCATTCTAATTAAGAGTTGATACCATTGTAATGCATTTAGTGTCAAGCTACGAACAAGCAAAAAGAAACAACTTTCTCATAAACACTGGCCCATCACTTTGTTTCAACTATAAAGCATCTGTTCTCAAGCTTTTTGGCATTCCTTTCCTTGTTTCTTTACTGTTCCACATAAAAAAACAGTGTCACTATCTATCACCTAATTCACTGGCGATGACTGTTGAAATATTATAATTATCCATGAATAAATGAATACCTTTATTGTTGTATATAGACTTCAATGGATTACAGACTACTGAGTGGGTGGCACTTACGTTACCGTCTGCATCAGTATGCTGTCCAGTGTTTAATAATCACTGCAAAACATACCCTGACCTGCTTTCATTCATTACATATGCTCTGTAGCCATTTTTATCCGGTTTTCCGGGATTATATTGTTTACCTTCCTGTGTAGACTGTCAGAAACTGGAACCATAGGGTCAGCAGCATAGCTGGAAAACCCTTCATCGCATGTTCTTGTCTCACTTATTTTTACTGTCACCAACGTAGAGCTCTAACCAACAACATTCTCCCCACCTGCCACGTTGTGACGCTATTCAGCAACTTAGCCGCTTAAAGGCAAGTACTGCATATTCATTTACATTTCTGTATCTATTTAAACATGTCTTTAAGGACTTTAACACTATAGTATATAACATAAATCATTATGTAAACTTGCCTACATGGAATAAAAGCCTCTTTGACATGTTATCATTGTTACTTAACATGTCTGGGTTAATCATCACCAAAAATAAATAGATTATTCTCTATTGAATAGTGAATAAACAAAGTGTCAGAATTCAGATCTTACATCTTAGTAAAATCAACAACAAAGATAGAAGTTGAGAAGTAGAGTTGACAGTTACTTCGTGATCAACCGAGAACTCAGAGGTGCTCAAAGAAGGTCCCAGTGTGTGTTGAAAACAGAGCATACATTTTATTCCCAAGCTTAATTTTAGCAACATGCATTATGAGGTTTTTCCTTACTTCTGTGACAGAGATTTTATAAGATTTGGCCAAATTTGGATCAAAGTCCACATAACCAGACAGTCCCAGATCCAACCAATTATGGAATCAAACTCATCTATAGATGTACACAGATGGAGATGAAACTAAAATTAAGACTGTAATTCTAAAGTCTAAAGACTTGCACCTCTATTCATTAAAACAAAATTTCACTTTGCCAAAAGAAACAGGCCATGTCATTATCGCAATATTCAACATCATCATAACACATTGCATAATATTGACAGTGTGAACCCCATATTCATTTTGTAATGTTTAAGAAATCGTATATCCATTTGTCAAATTTTTTTGGTTTATAAAGCCAGAGAACAAGTTTAACCACATGCTTAAAAATCCATCAGAGCAGACGTCTGAGGTCGCCATGTTTAGAGAAAACTGATTGCAAATGACAGAAATAACAAAAATATGCAGCAGAAAAGGTTCCAGTTTGAGCTGCACTGGCAGCGGAGTCACGGCCCAGAGCAGAGACAATCAACAATCAACTGTTATGAGACGTGGATTATCACATAATGACAGTTAATAGAGAATAATTGGAATGGTATTGCAGTGGAGTCAGCGGTGGACTGTGACCAATCCCAGCGCTGAACCTCAGCTTCTGACCAGAATGTTTCAGACTCATTTACAGCAAGTTATTTATTTTCTGCATTTGATTTTTCATAACGGCGACTTTCTCAAAGACCACCCAGGAATGATGATCTCTGCCAGAAAAAATGGATGGGACTCCAAAACACATAATTTTGAGGCTGGAACGATGAATCATGTGTGGACATAATGTTACGCAAGACCTTTGTACAGAATCATCAACTAACACTGTGGGCAGCAGCAATAAATTATGAACATTTGAAGTCATGGACAAACTGGATAATAAAGTGAAAAGAGACCTAGCGAGGCCAAGGACTCTCTGCTACCTCACAAAACTAGACTATGAGTCTTGACGTTTGCTGAAACATTGTTGTCTCATGATTAGTAGCATTTTCCAAGTAAACACCAGTCTTTTTTCTATATCTAAATCCTCTTTTCTTCTGGTTGCTTCTCATATGATCGAAACATAACGTAATCTGCTGCAATCTGTTTTCTGTTGTGAGTCAGTCACACAGTGAATCCTGAGAATGAGAGTGGCGTGGGAAACCTTACACAACTCTGCTTAGTTATCTCTAGCTCCTACTCACATGCACCGTTGTTATCTTACACTGAATTTACATGCTATGAAAAAAATACTAGTGTAAAATATCTACACTCCCAGACCATTTAAATACAACTTAAAGCTGTCAAAACACAACATAAAATGACCATAAAGTAATAAATCATTTGAATCATGCTCAAGCTAAATGGGCTAAGGTCCTAAAATCACACAGAGGTCTACAGCGGCAGGTGCATAACTATGATGAACATGTTTCTAATGTCACACCCCCAGACTGGCCGGTCATCTAGAAGCTGTTATAATATTGTAAGGCCACCCTGGAGCCATGTGGCTGTCAAAACACAGATCTAAGTAAAATATGCTCTAATTTAAAATGTATAAGCAAAAGTCTATCTTTATTCATCTACTGTCTGATTTTATGCAGCCAAAAACTATGCTTGTGCGTAAATAATCTAAGCTCTGCAAGCTGTTGAATCACTTTAGTATTCTTACGCCATAAATGTAAAGCATTCATTTTGTTTTGTCTCTGGGCCTTGTCCTATTTTAACACAAAAACATTACATTCCAACATAGACAGATGACAAATTAAAAAAAGCACAACACAGTATGACACACTAAGAAAAAAGAAATTGCATGTCACTGTAAAACAGCCATTCCTTTGGGAAAATATTTCTGCTGCTGAACCAGAAGCTTGTGTAACTGAACACTGTTATAAATATAGTTCCCAATAATATAGTTCCCCATAAAAATTTAAATGACAACTTTTTCATAACTCTTCAACCATTTGTGCCATCAACGTCTAATGGTGTGGTAATAATTTACAGTGAATAAGGAGACCAATGTCAGCCAATTGTAGCAGCTGTTGGGAAAAAAACACAAAAAAGGCAAACTGCAACTGAAGAAGCCTGGCTTTGAGAACTTCAATATAAACGTGTTGGAAAGACTTTGGGTGACGTTTGGGAGGAGAGGGAATCTGACTCTTCTTTAGATCAAAGATGGTCAAGCGCTGCTGTAGTAGTGTGGATTTGAGTTTATTAATTCAAATAGCTTGCTGATGTGGCCAAATTAATAGACCGGTAACATAAATGAGAGATGAGGAAAAGGTCAAAAAAGTAAATTTGTATTTTACTTTAAGAAAAACATTTGGTTATCTATTATAAGGAAGACACAAATGTACCAAGTTTTATTCAGTCTCAGCTCTTAGTCCCTATTCATTAGACACAGATATCTAACACTACACAAGAGACACAATACAATGTACTTTAATTAGACAAGTTCCTGAGGTCTTTGCTTTCATAGAGCTTGTTCCGTGTGTCACTTTGAGATTAGGGAGCATAAAAAAACAAATGACTGCCTAATTGACAGTGACACGTCAGAAAAGTATGCTGTCAGTCATCATAAAAAGTATCCTCGCATAGCAGCAACTCTTTGTTGTTCCTTCTATGAGAAGATGCGACGCTTAAAGATTTAGTTTTGTGGTTACAGATATGATGTGCCAAGCATGGAAGTAGAACATTTAAAATATCAGTGGCATAAAAATTCACAAAAATAATGCTCGATTCAACTTTCACCACACTATCCCTTTTACATTTAAGCTAAACACTGGGTATTTAGACAGAGTAGACTGCTTGTTTTCTTAGGAGCCCCTAAACTGTCTGAATGCTGACGCCTAGTCCATTTATGTCCGTACATCTCCTTGACTCATGATAAGCTCCTCTGATTACACCAGCCAAATTTCCTGGAAGTAAAATGGCCAAGCCTTCAGCTGAATGTTAGTATTCTGATGGGTCGCTCCCATTTCCAGCCTGATTAGACAACGAGACAATGTTTGGGTTGTGGATTAGCCCTACCCCAGGCCCCCATCGCTCAGACTCCCATTGAGCTCAATTTCTTTCTACACTTTCTCCTCAAATTCTCACTAAGGAGGAGTGTTAGAATTGTGATTGGCTTTGCATTTGTCCGATAAATGGAAGATGTTGTACCAGGAACTTTATCACTATCACTATCACTTGGAACGCACTGAAATCTATCGTCACATTATCTAATATAGGTTCAAAATATAATATCACATGACATTTTGCCATTTTTTTGTGACATTCCCAAATCTTCAATAAATTTTTTCCCATGCGCCCATGCGGCTTATTTGTAACCAATATGGTAGACAAAAGCAGACAAAGCCGCCATTGTTGTGTGTGACTAAACAACCTCTTAGAACAGACTTTAAAAGAAGGCTGGGAATAAACATATTGAAAAAAAAAAAAATATATATATATATACAAGTTACAAATATCTGTGCGTTACCGTCAATTTAAAGTATAAACATTAAAACATCCCCTCTGGGCATGTCTCTATATGTCTCTTTAGGAGCACACATCCTCTCCTTCCAGGATTTTAGTGACCCCCCACTGGTCTGCTCAGTCCCCGAACAAAGAGAGTCCGCGTCGACCCCGGGCCATGTAAGCTAAGCTTCCTAAGCAGTGGGGCTTTCACAGGGGCCTCCGTCAGGCTCCAATATCCTGCTCGCTACAGTTTCTAGGTGCCTCGAGCCACACCGGGAGCCTAAGAGGGTTAGACGCACATCGAAACGAAGAAATGCCCCAGCCCTGACCTATAGAATGGACACAGAGACGCCAGTGTTGCAACAACCAGGTCTTAAAAGTCTGTTTACATAGGCTTCAAGAGTTCTCATTCAAGTCCCCAGTACCCCCAGTGTGGGTAAACTTAACAATCACCCTGTCTTTGGGTTAGGACTATTTGTGTGTAACTCCAGATAAGTCAGGTGTAAAAACTGGAATCATATTCATCTTAACAATCACTTTTTTTTGTTTCATACTGTATTTTTCTTCTTTTCTGCATCAAATAACGTGTGTAATATTTGATAACCACCAACTTTTACTAATTAAGAAGATTTGGGCAGGTCACAGTGGGTAGAGCGGTTGTCTTTCAACCAGAAGGTAGGCGGTTCGATTCCCGCTCTCCCCACAGTTCATACTGTCGTTGTGTCCTTGGGCAAGACACTTAACCCACCTTGCCTGCAGTGACTGTAACACTGGTAATGTAATGTAAGTCGCTTTGGATAAAAGCGTCTGCTAAATGAATAAATGTAAATGTAAATATATTGATGTAGGATGATATCTATTTGAAACAATTGTTTTAAAGATTTTCCAGCTTTACATTTTAAGATAAAAGCTTACATAGTGTTGCTTTATGAACTCCAGACAAACAGGCTTTTTACAACAAAAAATGACTGATGACATTGTACAGTCAAAAATAGAATTTCCCTTTCACTTCCTTCCCTCTTCCTACTTGGTGTAAAAAAGAAGAGTGACCATTTAGAGCCAAACAACATAACCTTGTGTCTCGCTGTATTTGATTCACAATGACTTATATTTATCCACAGCCTTTTGTTTATTAGAGATGGGATTATAATGAGAAACACCTCACATCTCAGTCAGTAAATGGCACTAACTCCACTAAAAGTAACATCGCCTGAGACCTCAGATGACTAATCGAACAGAGGCTGTCAACCCTAATAGGTTTGACTTATTTGATTTTTAATTTTCTGTTTGCGAGAAAGTGAGAAAGTTTCTTCAGTGCACTCTGCAGCAGTTTCCAGGCAACAGGCTGAATCTTAAATATCAAAGATAGATGTGGTATATGATAGATACTATATTCTTGCTGTGAGGGATTTGAGACGGCAGCCTACAAAACAAAACACAGCCTTGCTCAAAGTAATCAAGACACATGACATGACACATTCCATTTTCCAACACATAGTATACAATTGAAACTAGAACAGCTCTAGAACATGGGGATCTGCCAGTTTTAATTAAATGAAAAGCTAAAGAAATGCGTTCTGCTTTCCTCACCCAAATGCACAGAAATCCTGCCATTGTGCCTCTCCTCGGGGGCGCTGGGATTTTAAGAAAGGCCACTAAGAATAACTTGTCAATGACTTGTCAATGTCATTTTCACCACACATTCCATTGTTTGTTTGACAAAGGGCTGATTAGGCAGAAAATTACAAAAAAAATTCAAATCCTGTAACAAATGACACGTGAAGAGTTTATTTGCCAAATTTTTGGGTTAGCTACTCAACTTTGGTTTGACTAATATCACCAAATTTTTTTTTTCTTTTTTATTATTTATGTATAAAACATTATAAAAATCAGTTATCTGCTTTTGCAAATTAACTCCAAGTGTTTCTGACAAATCTGAGCAATATGAACAAGGACCAGTAGTCTGCTGTTTGTGACCTATGTCTGACTAAGACGCAAGATATTTTAGTAGGAATTTTATCATGAAACCTCCCAGTCTCCCAGCACAAAAACAAAATCTCCACTTTGTAACATTCTCTTTCATACACTGTCTGCCTACACACATGCCTGCACACTTGCAAAGATTTCAGGGGGTCTTCTTGGATTTAAGCTTTAAAAAAAATGTTTCAGTTGCTTTGCTTTCACAAGAATTATCCGAACTGAAGTCTGGAACGTTTTGAACGTATTGTTCTTGTTCCATAAGTGACTTAGAAGAAGAAGTAAATAAGTCAGTAAGAACATTGGAGAAGTGTAGTGCAGAGTCCAGTATAAAAGTTAAAACAGTAAAAGATTGAAATAAAGAAAGGGAGGAATGAGGAATGAGGAAAATATCTGTCTGAATTTCTGATGTGGGGGTTATTTTCAGTTTTTTTGTTTTTTTTTGGCAATATGTGCCAGATTGTAGTTCCAAACAACACATCTCTTTTTGGAGCATGTCAACATCTATGACATCCCACAGAGTAATGGTGTTGCCTTGGAATACACCAAAAGAAAATAGATATGTTTAAAAAAGACTAAAAAAAAAAAAAAAAAAAAACGTCTTAAACCTTCATGATTTAAAATAAATATACATGTGCTTCTCTTGCAGGAGTGCTCAGTTTGTCCTCTTTGGGCAGACAGAGGAATGGGAAATGATAAAACTGACCAAAAATAGACCAATCTGGGTCTAATTTTTCCAACATTGACTAATGCAAAGCTTCATTTACATTTAGTCATTTAGCAGACGCTTTTATCCAAAGCGACTTCCATTCACCTGTGTTATACTTACATTTTCAGTTGACGCTTTCATTTAAAGCGACTTACATTAAGGTTTCATTCACCAGTGTTACAGCTGGAACACCACTGGAGGCAAGGGGGGTTAAGTGTCTTGCCCAAGGACACAACGACAGTATGAACTGTGGGGAGAGCGGGAATCGAACCACCTACCTTCCAATTGAAGGCCGACCACTCTACCACTAAGCCACTGCACCCCAGAGTCTTATTTTGTTATTTGTCCAACTGAACAGTATAGTATTTAACACAATGCACCGATTAGCATGTCTGTCTCACAGAAAGGATGTCGCAGGATTGACCCCTGGGTTGGCCAGCCTTTCTGTGTGGTGTCTGGATGACCTCTTGTGTTACCCGCCTCACACCTAAAGCAATGTTAATAAACTCCAACCATCCGTAACCTCCCAAAAATATAAGCAGTAGAATATGAATATGTTTGAATATTATTTATACGCTCTATTGAAGCTGGGATTTTGAACATAGGGATAGAAATGTACCAGTTTAACACAGTATATCAGAACAATTCTGCCCACTGGAAAAGATTTGCCTGGGCTATAGTATGTTAAAAGCTAAGCTAGGTTAAGCAGCAGCTTGTGCATTAAGCAGCTAGAATTGAATTGTAAGGCTCAAGAGTCGGGTGAGAGAACAATGAGTGAAGAAATGTTGTAAGAGCTTTTACTGTACATAACATGAACTTTGATTTCTTTTATTTGTGCAATAAAACGGCAACCACAAGCCTCTACTCAACTGAATTTCTTATTTTACAAGTCAGTCCAAAGAGAGCTCCCATTGGCATACAATCACATCCTGATAGGGATAACCACACTTAAAGACAAGTACAGTAAGATAAGCAATTCTACAGTGGGTATTTAATTGACAGTCTTAACCGGAATGATTGTAAGTGAATTTCTAGAACGGAAAAAGAACCTGTACCTACATGTTGAAATCCACACACAAATGTTGAGCAATTTGCGCACTTGTAAATGTTTTCTTTACACTGCAAATTGTACCAATGTTCAGATTTTGCTCTAAAAATGCTCATAAAATGCTTGTGTGCGAGACATTACTGTTAAGAAATGTATATTCAATCAGGAGATTATCAAATGTCTGCTGAAAACCCAGATGTTGCATGTTTCCACTGGTTTTAAAGTGGCACTGCGTAACTTTTAGCTAGTAGAATTATGTAACTTTAAAGTAAAAAAAAAATACATTTTTATATTATTTTAATGGTTCATAGTCTGACAGTACCCTCAGCTGGACAGAGGACTCTAATATTAATGATATATGATTAATGATAATTCCATGCAATCGGGACGAGCAGACCTCTCCTGAGTGACATGCTCAGCAGCTCAAACAGGAGCAGAAATTGGACAATACACTAGATCCTTACAGAGTTGTATTAGCACAAAATGCACTCAAATGAAGGTACCGTTTCAAAAGACATGTTTATTTTTTCTATCTTGGGATAGTTTCCTCTTGAAAATAAACAACACAGACTGTCTGTTCGAGGGATCTCTTCTATCTAGTGGCTAAAGGTTACGCAGTGCTGCTTTAATAGCACCCTTCACACAAATCTGAATTCTCATGACAGATCTGTAGGTATAGGCAATCTATGAGCACATTTAACAAATTGTGTGTGTGGAAACTGTACACTTTGCTCAACAGTTGTATGTGGACTTAAACATTTGTGAATGGTGAATAACTTTTTTACAGATTTGTGATAATGTTTTGAGACAATTCTGTCTTAAAGGAGGTTAATGTTTCCATTAAAAAAAAGATTGCCTAAAACGAGAGAGAGAGTGCTGCTAAGTGAAAAGTGTTTTTCAAGTCTAAGGGTTATATTCAGTTTGGCCACCAGCTGCAACTGTGAAATGCCATGTCACAATTAGGTTGTTGGCTTCTTTTATCCAATAAGGCTGGTAAATTGCAGAGCTGGAGTTGGTCCAGGCCTGAGCAACCTGAGGAGACCTCTGCCTGCTGTCGTCTTGACACAGAGGCTGACCTGCCGCAGCGCCAGAGAACAGGATTCCTACTGTACAAGTCAAATATCGGCCATTAGTGCTTGCTTTAATCCTCTACACTACAGTGAGGGGCTGTGTTTTCAGACTGGTTGAGCCCAGTGGAAGTCACATCTCAGTAAGGCAATGCTAGTGCTATTTAGCTTAAGCCATTGAGTAAAACAAAAGCCTAATTGTCACCAGCTTTAAACTTGTGGATATACGGCATTTATGTTTTGCCTGTCAAAATCCTAGTCCAGACAAACAAAAAAGACCTGGTTTAGACTGGTTTATTCCTAAATTTAGTCCTAGTTTAGACCTCTTTAGTCCTTCCTGGTTCAGTTTTAATTTTGATTTAGATTCTGCTTTGATGAGTGGAATTTAATCCAGTGCCTTGTATCTTTTAATACTGAAAATCAGTCAAACCCTACCACATCAAACCCATTGTTATTGCAATTTTCAAAATAGTTATCTCAAGTTACTTTTAATCAATGATTTTGTGCAAAATTGGGGGCTTCCCATATACGTTATATAGCTGCGTATATATAACCCATACTCATTCATCTTCTTCATCTTGCAGTAACAGCAATGGGAACATTAAAGCTCCACTACCTGATATTCTGTTACATTTTCACCCAAAAGCAACCTAAGGACCTCTCCTGCTTCTCTTTAATAAAAAAAAAAATTAAACTGGAACAAATTTTCACCCACAAAATACTAATATACCACAAAAATAAAAAAATCTTCCGGTCCCAAGTAACTTATAAAATCCCCTATAATAAACAGTACATGGAATAATAAAGACTGTTTTGTTCACTAATGATTCCTTTTACAATACAGTATTTGGGTGTAGAAAAAAAGAATATGCGTTACAGTTTAAGGTTGGAACATGCAGGATCTTCATTAATATTTCACACTTATGGCTCCCTATAGAAACATGGTGGTGTGTCTATTTGCACACCGCCTGCTTTCTAGCTGTTTTTCACTGTTTAAACACCACTTTGACATGTTCAGGAGAATATCACTAACTTCTACATAGCTTTAGCATGGCTCCAGTGCAAAGAAATCATGTAAATCCAAACAAATGGAAACAAATTGTTCATTAGCCAGAGTAAACATGGCTTTCACCTGCTATAAGAGAGAGGAATTCAAACTTTTGGAAAATGTCCCATCTTACCTGTTAAGACTATATCTACCCAGTCGAGACTATACTCATTTTTCAGAATAGAGGAGGACAAACCAGAGCAATGCTGCATCATACAGTCCAGTCCATACCAATGCCAGTCAGCTGAGGGTGACTGGGTCATTTACCAGAGTGTAATGACAACACACATTGTTGTTCAGAGGCAACCAGCCGGGGAGCCGGGTTTGTGTGCATGTATTTGTCTGAATGGGATGATAATGTAGGGGCTGAGGAATGTTGGGCTGAGAATGGGACAATAAAAACCATCCTACTCAGTTCTATTCATATATGGCCTGAGTCATCTGCTTTCTGTTGGTAACAAAAAAAATATGTTATCCAATTTGAAGAAGGCCACTTTTTATTATGGGAACATGCTCAAATCTGACAAATTTGGATTCTTTGATCAATCTAAAGCTCACCTAAGGAACACTGGTCACCTGTACGCATAAGACTGATATGTTTAATCTTAATAAGGATGCAGCTTTAGCTCTAAACTCTGTCAGTCACTTTTTATTTGAGCAGGTGGCGGTAGCTCCCTTGATAGCCAAAAAGAGTACAGCTCTCTAGAGCCCCAAATGAAATCAGAAAACTGAGAAACCAGTTCAGTGTGCATGACCCAATTAGAAACATACCCTGGGCAGATAAGAACCATCACTCTCCGTCACATCCATCAAAGCACTCATCACTTTGGCCTGAAAGCATAAGCTCCAAAAGGTGCAAAATTCAGGTAAGGATGAGCTAAACAATACCGGACAGAAACCTCTTTATTGTTTGTAATTAAAAAATTAAATTCATGTGCATTTTTACTATAGAACTAAAGTAGACCACAATACAATGGACCAAGGGAAATTAACTACAACACATTTTGGGCAAATTGCAATCATCTGTATGTACAGTCAGTGAGAGTGAAGATGATATTGGCAAAGATTTCAGTTTCTTTGTATGAAACCACCATAAGTTACTGGAAGCTTGTTACTTGACTATGTTATGTTATGTGTCAAAGCCGAATAAGACCACCAGGAAAACTAAAAGAGGAAAGTGCTAATGGTAAACAAGTAGCCAACATTCTTGAAAAGTCCAAAAAAAAAAAAACTTAAAAAAAAAAAGTTTTTACTTTTAGGACAGTGTACAATGTACATTAAGCCGAAGCTGCTTGTATCAGACTATAGCTTAACAGTTCATTTCCATCTGTAGTCTGCCTCTGAAATGTCTAATTTTGTGTTTTTACATTGCACACCTATAAATGGATCCTAAACTATCATAGTCCATGAAATCCATCACTTGTCACTTCTACACAGGACTATAGGTTAGCCAAAGCAAAACATTCACAGCGGTATTCAGAAAAATTATTGACATTTTAAAGGTTAAGATGACTTTAGTAAAGACACACTGTTTGTTTTAAGGACTTGACCCTTGTTGTCTCGGTAACAGCCAACAGGGTGGTCAATACCCCATGGGAGGTATATGAAAACATGGCAAGTGACCCACATTTCTGCAAATAAGGCCAATCAATATTCAGGGCAGTGATATGGCAGAGAAGGTGCAGCCTGTAACTGTGGCCAAAGATTGGAGAACAGGCTGTGAATGAGGATTCTCTGAACGGCGGATCGAGAAATGCATGGCCTAACCAAGTATTAAATTAGTAGGCTGGACTTAAATACTCTGCTCTCCTAGTTTAACAGTAGCCTACATGTGATTTTTATAGTCATAATTAGTTTTTTTGTTTTGTTTGTGGGGCCCGAAATATGGCTTTAGTCCATAGGTTCTCTTTTACCTTAAACCGACCCTGCATGATGCTCATTTCCAATATTGACAGCATCTTTCAGACAGGACTGCTGAGGAAATCAACACAGCCTTGAGGCAAATAAAGTTGTGTTGCTTTCCTTTATCTATCCAACTATTGTTTACACCCCACTGGACATAGCATGGAGTTTATTACTAGTTTTAGTCTGAGTTTAAGGGTGTGGTCACACTTGTAGTCCGCTTCATTAGTTTGCACCAAAACCCAAAACAATCTATTTAGTTCGGTTTGATCCGGCGCGTTCACAGCTGGCATTTTAAACTGCGGCCCAAATAAAAAAACATGCATTTTTTAAGGAAGAGGGTGTTAGCCCAAAATGCTAATTAGGCATGTTATTATAGCATTTTAGCTTCTGAGTGCTTCACATTTAACCTCTTCTCATTTTATTCAGTTGGACAATATTGTTTTGGTCCGTTTGGTTCTTTTTCGACCTCGGAAAACTAAACATTAGGTTAGAGTTCACTTGCGCTCAGAGACCTCTGTTTTGAAGGGGTCTCGAAATGCGTGTTTGGTGCGCACTGAGATGTATTCACAATTATCCAAGTGAACCATGCTAACAGGGCAACTGCACCAGAGTCCATTTAAACCGCACCAAACAAGGCAAGTGTGAACGCACCCTAAGTGTTCACTCAAACTGGGCGCTCTGTGGTGACAGTGGGAGCGGGAACGGAGCTGAACAGCCCAGGGCTGTATCTGAATGTTGGGTTTTTAACACTATGTGGGACAAAGCTTTTTCCCATTTACTATTTACTTGTCATTAACATGCACTACTTAAATTAGCTCCATAGGCTATATTAGCTTTTGTTTCATTGATTTATGTCATTGTAGAGACCAGGCAGACTAATATACATATTTCTAAGTGACAGGCTTCTTAATCTTCCAGTGTCTGCTACAAAAATGTCTGTAAGTCCACAGCTGTCTATTCGCTGATAGATCTAAGGATTTCTTGTATTGTTCTGAGGTTCTGAGACTTTCTTTTGAGTTTTTTGGCATAACTAGACTTTTATCCTACACTTTCTCAAAATCTTTCAAGGTGTGTTTAGTAGTTTTCCCTCTCTGATACAAGTATAAATACTAACATATTAACCTTATATGCTCTACCCACCCCCCACTGCTCAGTAAACCCACCTGGACCTTTGATCTAAGGCATCAGGGTTTTAGTGCATGTATGAACGCACAGGTCTATAGTATATAAACAAATGAATAAACACAACAAAATAAATGGTTTATGTAAGTCCTGACATAGTATTGTATTTTGTTTCTGTTCCAAAAGCTGGACTTTGCCAGGTGCAGGCTTCAGTGCAATGAATGGGATTGAAATGGTGCCAACAATCAACTGCTCATTTAAGAGCTCCTTGAGATGAAGGGCATAGGTGCAGGCAGGACAGTAGAGGTTCTATCCAGTCAGTTTGCATGCTCATGTTTACATGCTCACTGAAAAGAGAGGGGGCTAATCTGCTTTAGTAATCCCTCACATGATCACCTCTCACCCTAAGCGTGCATGCATTCATAACCCCCATCTGGACACTGTGGGCTTGTGCTGACAATACCACATTCCGTGCCATTCTAGTCTACCTCACGCACAAACCTGAATGACACATCGCTCAATCTAAATGTAATACAGAGAAACGTTATTTATATCACATTACATCCGTTTCAAAAGAAAATGTTGTGTGAGTTAACAGCTAATCCTTTGCTTGGTGTTCCACTAATGCAACTCCATCAACACTACACAGTGACACGGGAGAGGACAGAAAGCTTCTGCTGGGATTAAGGAGATCATAACCACAGGATTATCCATTAGCATATTTTCAGGGATTGCTCATTTGTAACATGAGCAGTGCAGTGATTTGTGTAGTGAAAACAGCTAGTGTGATACTATGAACGGTGTAATTACTGTGTCAAGGAAATAGTGTTGACAGAAAATAAGGCATTCTATAGATGCTACAGAGTGGAAGCCGGATTTTAAGTCTATCAGAGCACTAAGGCATGAGTGATGAAGTGGACATCATAAGTCTACTCTAAACGCCTCAATGATAGATACTTCCTTCTAAAATTACCCTCTGCCATGACCTGTCGTGATTAAAAGCCATCAAACATGATGTCATGGAATCAGTCACAACACCTAAGCCATCAACAGAAATGTTTCATTGTGTGTTGTGTCCAAAAAAAGACTTTAATTCAACATGTCAGGAGCAAAGCAGACATAGCAAATGTCTGTTGGTGGATGTGCCTAAGCATCTGCAGGAAAGACTACGTGGACACCTTAATGTCCCAACTTTAAGCCCCAGGTTTGTGTTCTTCCTAAATTGAAAGATTGTTAACATTACTGGACAAACTCAATGTTTGGTTCATTATTAGCTTTTAAAAACCATATCAAACCAGGTTCTGGGTGAATCCTCAATATCCAAATACAGCATTAGTTGAGGTTTCTAGCTGTTGTTGTTTCTAGCTGACTGTTATAGGTCACTCTATGTGGGACAACAACTGATGATACCAGAGCAGCCGGCAGATTTACTGGGGCCAGAGCAACATCTGAGTGTACAGCCAGAAAAATAAAATTAATAAAAACCTGAAACACTGTTAAACACCATCAATATTTTATATAGCTTCAGAGACAGACCACTCTTAGCAGCGCTGTCTGAATGCAACCTCAGACTTAAAAAAATAGAGTGAGGTGTTTATTGGCTAATAAAATTAGTTCCTCTCATACAGCAATCAGGTGAAATTTGTAGAAATGGGAAAATCATCTATGGAAATCTGGGGATTCGGTATTCACACTAAATATTTTATTGGCAGGTTTTTAAGTGTTGGTGCTGTGATAACATGCTAATGCAAGTTATATTGATCTCACAACATCAAGATACTCCAACCCACACAGCAATTTTAAGAATCTGACTACTTGTTTCCATTATTTTCCAACATTAAAATAAAGCCTCAACAGCCATAACCATTCACTTCACAAAAAGAATCCTTGCAACATAAAAAATATTGTTTTGAAAACTTTTCCTTCACAGCTCCAATCAGTAGAAATCCTGTCAGACCAATCATAAACATTTCTCTTTAACAGTATGAGAGGAGTGCATTTTGGATGTCTTCTGTTAATTCTAGTCACTATGTCCATCCAACTGCACCCAAAGGGAGTTTAATCTGTGTCCGTTGGTACTGCCACCTAGAGACTCCACAGCAACCAGACTAATTCTTTGCACAGAATAAAAAATACGATGTTACGGTGCAGCAGAACCTTCTATTTTAAATCTCTCACGCACTTCTCTCTTGGCTTTCCCCTATTGTTTCTTGGCTGCTAGCACAATGTTTCCACAGCAAACAATAAGACCTGTCATCAAGTAATAGCGTCTACCACTTCAACTTGATATACTGACACTCACTGCAGTTTAAGCAATTCATTAAAATTTTAATCAGTCATCTGGCACTGCAGTCTGGATGCCTTTGATTTCAACTAAGATTTGCTTAACATTTATTTCATACAGTATGTTTCTTTGGCTTTCTTTTTCTAACTTAAAGCATCTGATGTTACAGCTGCAGTTTGAAGTTCTGAATGTGCCCTGGAATACTGCCTTCAGGTATAAATATTTGAAAAAGCACAATGGAGGTCAAATCAGCAGTCATGTGTGATAGCTGCACAAAGAGCCAATTACAACATGCTGGTGTTTTTCCCTTCGTGTGAAATGTTATCACTGGATGTTATCAGCCAACGACCGACACGCTGATGATATCACTTTCCCTCACAGGCGGAGCAGCGTTGTGTCAGTCACAGTCGCCTGAACGTGTTAGGACATGTAGAGAAGAAGAAGGGGCCACAAGTCGAAGAGTAAAAGACAGACATATTCAGACAATACACTGAGGGAACAAGATAAAACAAGCTCTGGAAAAATT
Organism: Perccottus glenii; assembly: GCA_024416835.2. NCBI lineage: Eukaryota > Metazoa > Chordata > Actinopteri > Gobiiformes > Odontobutidae > Perccottus > Perccottus glenii. The sequence goes on from CM044554.2 coordinate 11,758,089, forward strand.
GCACAGAGAAATATTTCCAAGATGGATGTGTCCAAGAGGCAAGTGTTGTAAGGTTCTACTGGCAACTTTTGGTGGTTGCCTCGCCAACCACCACCGAACACACTCACATTCATACCTCAGTGCTACAAACACTGTGTCTAGCCCAATGACACAACAGCAAGTTGTAAGTGAGTAAGTGGGCTCTACCACTGAGCTATTTTATACCATTATCCAGAGAAAGACACATCCAAAGAAAACAACTTATGCTACTTCTTATTACTTCTTGAGAACTTTTGAGAGGCAGAATGAAGTCCTCTGAACTGAGGCCAACTTAACACAAAGGCACATTTTCATGTATGTACTTTTGTCACTAAGCCATTCAAGCCTGTGCATACTTTAATATCATCAGTTGGATATTTTCCTCAGGCAAAGTCTTTAATCAATTTAAGTTCAAAATAGTTGATGACGAATAATCCTCCTATGTTTGTTCTTTGCCTGTGGTTAAGAAGTCAGAGAGAAGAAAGACTGTTCATGCACACTGCCTGTGGCTGCTGTGACACAAATCAATCAGGATCACTAACTGAAGGTTCCCAACCTCATCAAAGGGCATATCAAGAGCAAGGAGCTTCAGACAAGCTTAACCACCGTCATAAGCTATAGTGTGAGTGACAACGATATGTCAAGAAACATCACTTGGGGACGCAATAAGGAGTATGAGAATAGATCAAAGTGTTGTTTTTGGCATTAGGCATAGGCATGGGATGTGCTAATTGTCTGTTTTGTTGATTTGGGTGTTTTAGGTTAAACAATACCTATTCAATAAAGTCATCTAGTTCTAGGCTAATCATGAAAAAGATCTTTCAGAACTGACAAGACTCAGCACTAAGATCATGTGACTTGATAGCTTCCCAAGAGCAGAATGAGCAAAGTCTGTTGGAATAATACAAAAAAGGTGAGAAAAAAACATGGGACAATTAAGAGGTAAAATGTCTTTTTAGTGTTAGGTTCAGGCGCAGGTGGAGTTGAAAGAAGAAGCTCATAAAATGAGAGCGCGAAACAGCGCTGCTGCAGCAATATATTGGTTCTGAAACAAAGATTATATTATGTCAGACTGAGCACTTCTCCACACGCCCTGCATTGACAGCGCCATCTAGTGTGTTATTTTTTTTGCCCTTTTCATTGTATGGTTTGTAGTTGGAAATGCTCATGTGAATGCTAAGCAGTCCAGAAATGTATATTTAAAAACCAGCCTAAATGGATAAGTGGTCTTGTTATGAGTCATCTCGGTTTCTCGGTAACTGACTCGATTTATATGCAAACACATGTTTTGAACAAAGAAAATGTTATGTTGCAGATAACAAACTAACACGGATAACGAGTGACCAACACTCTGAACGCAACTGCTTGGTGAGTATAGATTGTATATACAGTATATACTGTTCTCTGCACAGACGCAGCTACTGGCAGTTATTCAAATATGGCTCAAGGTTATTCTAATTATGTTGTAATTTTTCCTTACAAATTCCTGATTTCTCTTGCTGTATGCAGTGTATTTAGAGTCTTTACTTTTTATGAGAGGAATATAGTTCTTTCTCTTAACAGAGTCTTGGTCTTAACTTGGTCTCTTCCTGACATATTCTTGGTCTTGACTGGGTCTCGTACTGAGCTTAGTTATATTTAGTAAGTTCTGACATTAGCTCAATCTTGACTTGGTCTTGTCCTGGCATAATCTTGGTCTTAACTCTACAAGTCTGTACTGTAACTCTAAAAGTTACAGTACAGACTTGTAGAGTTAAGACCAAGTTGTATGTTCTCCAGTTGCAAACCACTTTATAGTCTGCAATAATAGTATAGCAAAATAGGCAAGGCAATTTTATTTATATAGCACAATTCATACACTGGGTAACTCAAAGTGCTTTACAGGAATAAAAGACAATTTACAAGATTTAGATTAAAAGAACATTAGAAAAATTAAAAACATTTTAAAAGAAGAGTGCAGATAAAAAACACTTTAAGTTGTAATGTAGGCGGAGCTAAAGAGGAAGGTTTTTAACCTCCCCTTGAACATTGTTAAAGTTGAGGCTTGTTTTACCTCACCTGGGAGGCTTTTCCAGGTTTTTGCTGCATGAAACTTAAACGCTGCTTCACCCTGTTTAGTTCTAACTCTGGGCACGAGCAGAAGGCCTGTCCCAGATGTTCTCAGAGTCCGAGGAGGTTCATAAGTAACTAGCATGTCAGAAATATATTCTGGTGCTAAACCATTAAGAGACTTGTAAACCAGCAGTGCTGCTTTAAAGTCTATTCTCTGAGCAACAGGAAGCCAGTGCAGAGATTTTAAAACTGGCGTAATGTGGTTGTACTTCCTGGTTTTAGTTAGAACCCGAGCAGCCGCGTTCTGAATAAGCTGCAGCTGTCTTAATCCTCGTTTTTAGAGACCAGTGAGCAGGCCGTTACAGTAATCTAACCTGCTGGAGGTAAAAGCATGGATAAGTTTCTCTAAGTCTGGTTGAGACATCATCCCTTTGACTCTGGAAATGTTTTTAAGGTGATAAAATGCAGATGATGTAATTGACTTAATGTGACTGTGGAAATTCAAGTCTGAGTCCATGATGACCCTTAGATTTCTAACCTGTTTTTTAGATTTTAGAGAAAGTGACTCGAGGTGACTGCTGACACTTTCTCTTTGTTTCTGTGGCCCAAAGATGATTAGTTCAGTCTTGTTTCTGTTCATAGCTTCATGCACCCCATGTGAGTCACTTGTGGAGCACAATCCATGTGTTCTATTAGTCTTGGTGGTCTATAAAGTATAATGAATGTGCTATGTTGAGGTAAATGAAGGTCATATCTGCACATTTTATAGTGTTAAGCTATCAACTAAAACACTGTAAAGCAGACGCATGGTATGAATATAAATCAGCTCCTTCTGCAGAAGAAACAATAGCAGGACCACCAGAACTCTGCACCTTCGGAGAATAAATCTTCAGCAGTTTTAGTGGTTGCGATGAAGTTTTTCCACAAACTGTACTAATTATTTTCATCTTCCCAAACAATCCTAAATGTGAATTAGTTATTTGTTCTTGTTATACCAAGAGTATTTTCATGATGGATTTACAACATTTGGAAGGATAGAGCACTGAAATGTATTATTATGGAAAACCTAAGTGCAAAAATGAATGACACAAAAGCACACAATCCCTCGGGTCATGACAGTAAGACACAGCAGGAAAATGTAGACTTCTGACCATTTTTTGACTAAACCTTTGTATGTTGTCCATTCCTTCATGAGCCAGGAGTGTCTCCTGTTCTCTGAGGTCTGCTGTCGCCAGGTGTGTACAGGTAATGAAATCAGTCCCAATGGATGCCCTGTGATGGAGGAACAACAGCACAGGAAGAGTATCTGTTCGTTCTCGCCGTTTCAGCTCTCAGCCTGGCAGATTCTAGGTCAATAGTGGCTTTTTAAAGATGTGAAACGGGCCCCCGAGGAGTTCAGCTCAAGCCTAAATAGGCCTGAGATGTCGCCTGACACTCTTAAAAAGGATTGGTCTTTTGTATACTCTGGTGATATTACAAATGCAATGGATCTGCAAGATATGACGAGGAATCAATACAACTAAGCTAGGAATCAATTACAGCCCAGGCCCGCTGATAATATTTTTCTTTTCTTTACAAACATATAGTCCTCTGGCAGAGTGGTTAGTGCTCCTGCCTCACAGCAAGTGATTGAGGGGTTAGGGACTAGGGAGTGCATTTGGACACAGCCTCGGACACAAAACAAACAGGCATGCACTGCGCACCAATCGGCCCTACCACCAGAACAGGTACAATAGTCCCCAAACGCATCCTTAGTCTGCTCTCTGTGATTTTATTTTGTTTTTCTAAAAATCTGTACCAACTAGGGCTAAGCAAAAAATGGATTTATTTCTTAAAAAATAAAATTTATCTACCACATATGCTTTCCTTTGGCCCTCCGTAGTTCTGCGTGAGCTCGGTTCTCCCCCCCAATATACGGTATTACGATAATGCCCGCGATGTCACTTTCAGAGGAAAAAAGGACAGAGCGAGAGCGAGAAAGTGATCTGTGTCATCAAACACACAATTTATGGTGTCTGGAAGACCACCAAGGGCATAAAACAGATTATGTCCCAGTTTAGTCCTAGTCTAGTCCTGGTTCATTCCTGGTCTAGTCCTGGTTTAGTCCTGCTTCAGTACTGCTCTAGTCCTGCTTCAGTCCCGCTTCAGTCCCGCTCTAGTCATGCTTCAGTCCTGCTTCAGTCCTGCTTCAGTCCTGCTTCAGTCCCGCTTCAGTCCTGGTCTAGTCCTGCTTCAGTCCTGGTCTAGTCCTGCTTCAGTCCTGCTCTAGTCCTGCTTCTGTCCTGCTTCAGTCCCGCTTCAGTCCTGCTCTAGTCCTGCTTCAGTCCTGCTTCAGTCCCGCTTCAGTCCTGGTCTAGTCCTGCTTCAGTCCTGGTCTAGTCCTGCTTCAGTCCTGCTTCAGTCCCGCTTCAGTCCTGGTCTAGTCCCGCTTCAGTCCTGGTCTAGTCCTGCTTCAGTCCTGCTCTAGTCCTGCTTCAGTCCTGCTTCAATCCCGCTTCAGTCCTGGTCTAGTCCTGCTTCAGTCCTGCTTCAATCCCGCTTCAGTCCTGGTCTAGTCCTGCTTCAGTCCTGCTTCAGTCCCGCTTCAGTCCTGGTCTAGTCCTGCTTCAGTCCTGCTTCAGTCCCGCTTCAGTCCTGGTCTAGTCCCGCTTCAGTCCTGGTCTAGTCCTGCTTCAGTCCTGCTCTAGTCCTGCTTCAGTCCCGCTTCAGTCCTGGTCTAGTCCTGCTTCAGTCCTGCTTCAATCCCGCTTCAGTCCTGGTCTAGTCCTGCTTCAGTCCTGCTTCAGTCCCGCTTCAGTCCTGGTCTAGTCCTGCTTCAGTCCTGGTCTAGTCCTGCTTCAGTCCTGCTTCAGTCCCGCTTCAGTCCTGGTCTAGTCCCGCTTCAGTCCTGGTCTAGTCCTGCTTCAGTCCTGCTCTAGTCCTGCTTCTGTCCTGCTTCAGTCCCGCTTCAGTCCTGCTCTAGTCCTGCTTCAGTTCTGGTTTAGTCCTGCTCTAGTCCTGCTTCAGTCCTGCTTCAGTCCCGCTTCAGTCCTGTTCTAGTCCTGTTCTAGTCCTGCTTCAGTCCAGCTTCAGTCCTGATCTAGTCCTGCTTCAGTCTTGGTTTAGTCCTGATAAGGTGTTAACATGTAGTGAACTGTACATGTTTGACAAGAACAGGCCCCACCTAAGAAAAAAATTACTTTCATCTGCACTATTCAGTCACTTTCATTTGTGATTGAACATAAAGCCTGAGAAAAGTTGTCTACTTGGTTTACAATAACAACTGTCTGTTTTCAGCCACTTTTGCCTTATTTATTTGCACTTTAATGACAAAAAGTACATGTCCTTTTGGACACTTAATCTTGTAGTCTAAAAAAAAACGTTTTATTTTTATTATTTTTAGTTAGTACTAAGTAGCTAGTACCAACAGTCTTGCAGTGGGTCCAAGGCGGGCGTAATAACATAACCAGTGGTAGGTTAGGATTCATGCAAATTAGACACGCTTTTTCAATTAATCTACATGTGCTTTACTGTAGAACAGTCGCTGTCTCCTCTTAAACAAGACTTGTATCATTAAACAACATCATCATCTGGAGCTGTATCAGATAAAAGTTGAGGGCTGCTTCAAAGAAGCGCAGACAAGATTGAAATTTGTGGGAAACACTGACTAATGATTACAATGTGCTATATGATAGTTTTGAAGTGTTTTTGGCCTTGGTTTTGTGTCTTCGTCCATGTTGTTTTAGTGATTTTTCTTGTTTATTGTGGTGCAGAACTAACCTGTCTCCGCCAGATAGAACTGCTCACATGACATAGTCTGTTTCACAGAACCATCTGGGAAGACTCCTGTTGAAAGTCTTTGCAAAAGGGAGGCGCCTTCTGTTGGAAAATTGTTCAGTGATTGGATAAAGCACCAACTAGTATCTGCCTTTATCTGAAGGGTGCACGTGGCAGAGTGGTTAGCACTCCTACCTCATAGCAAGAAGGTCGTGAGTTCAAAACCCGGCCGACTTAAACATTCTCAGCCGACTCCGGTCTTTCTGTGAGGAGTCTGCATGTCCTCCATGTGTTACTGTGGGTACTCCGGCTTCCTCCCACAGTCCAAAGACATGCATGTATAGGTTAGTTGGCAACTCTAAAGTGTCCCTAGTGAATGGTTGTCTGTCACTGTCTATGTCTAAAATGTTAGCCCTGCGACTCACAGTCCACTGTCCAGGGTGTACCCCGCCTCAGGCCCAAAGTTGCTGGGATAGGCTCCAGTCCCCTGCGACCCCTAACGGGACTAAGCGGTAGAAAATGAATGAATGAATGAATAGTATCTGCCTACCACAAGATTTGTTTTAGCCAATAATAGCAACAATTCAACATAATCAGAGTGCGGCTGATGTGAAGAAACAACAAACCTCTGTAACAGTAAAAGTTTTTGCGAATAAAAGGAATGTTAACAAACAATAAATTGGTAAATAAAACAAGGACGTCGGCTGACGAGAAGAGCGTGTAGGATATGCCAAAGCCAGTAGGAATAGAGCACAAACATCTTTTCCTTCCAGTGTTTCAGTGTAGCCATGTTGATGAAGAGGAGAAGAGGACGCTTGTTGCATTTTTTTTAATTAAAAACCCGCCTCTTCCTGTTCTTGGTGCCACATCATTGGTCACAAGAGGCTGGTGAGCCCAGTTGGCTTGGCACGATCAAGCCTCTCCCATGGAACCTTTTAAATGGTCTTTGTGTAAGGGCGCCGCCATACGGCAATTTTACAGCAAAATACAGCTATATACCGCCGTCCACCAGAGGAAATATAAGGAGAAACCCAATAGTGACTTTACAAGTGTAAAACTCATGTTTACAGCCTGGTACAGAAGATGGCTCCAGTCTCTAGAGCTAAGTTTTTACTATGTGACAACTCTTAATTTTAATTAATATGTTTATGCTATCTGAAAACTATTGTTTTACTATGGAGTAAAAGCGGAAAAGCCCGGATGTAACAGCCATTTTATTGCCCTGTCTTAATGACAATATCGGTGAATAGGGGACCAATGGGCGGGTAACATCCACTTTATAAACAATCTATGGGCGCGATACAAGATGGATTTACCCAAGTTTGGAAACTCCCAAATCTCGCGAGAATCCTGCTGCAGCGCAAAGTTAGTGCAGAACAGGAATCTGCTGTAAAGTCAGCCCTTAATTCATTGCGGTTGCATTTGATAATTTCCTGTGGTTGGTCCGACAGGTATTCCCCCAAGGGAAACTGCTGTGAAAGAAATGGATTTCAGTCCCGTTTCACTTTGCAAAATAAAGTGGTATGACTGGGCAGACTAAGAATGCATATAGAATACACATACTTTATCACTAGCAAAAAGGTTAATGTTTTAAAATGGCCAAACAAGTGACCTTTAGGTTTCCGTAGGATAAAGTGACTCGCAGATAAGTAGTCTATTACCTCTATTGATGATGGTCATTATGGCTGCTACACAAAGAGCCACCAGGATGCAAAACCAGTCGTTCAGTTGTTGGATTAGCCTACATGTTAAATTAATGGATGCTGCGGAATATTACAGATGTATTATTCATTTATCATTTTTTCTTATGCCTAAGCATAAAAATATATATAATAGAATGGTCAGAAATGTGTCAAATAATAACATATTCATGTTGTACAGATAGCCAAGCTTTAATCTCATAGAAGCTACTCCACACCTAGGTACTGCCTTGCTAAAACTCAATCTGCTTTTCCAAAAGCTTGCTGGAACAATAGACTTGAGATTATTTTTTATGGACCTAAATAAACTTACAAAGCTGTGACTGCAGTCCTGAGTCCAACAGATAGACCAGTCCATAGACTGTCTAGAGAGCAGCTTAGTGCAGAATGACAAAGCCCAAAAAAAGGGGGCAGACAAGTGTCGTGATTGAAATTCTTCCAGAACAAAACCTTGCTTGTGTGATTATTGTTCACCACACTCACAATGACGGGAAACAAAATCCAGTCCACATGATGCATTCATGGTTTGAGCCAAAGGTGCACAGGGCCTCAACAGCCAGCTCCAGCCTATATTTATGTTGCATTAAAATTGACTACACTAAAGCTTAAGCTCCAGAAAAGATTAAATGATGTATCATATAGGCTAAGACTAAAATTAAAAGCAAGACAAAAATAAAATTTACCCACTGTAAAACCCAATATAAATATAATAGGCTACTCCTGTATCACGTCAAATGAGTCATCTTTCAACAGGTGACGAAGCTGCACCTTAGACGTGCTGGCGTGTACAGACAGTAACTAAGACCACACAGTGTCAACAAACACTGGTGCAACAGGAGGAAGAGTAGGAGAGAAGTTGACGCAGTAAACCAGCTCATTACTGATGGACACTCACCTCTATCCATTTCTGCGCCTCCTGGACAGCACTGTCTGCGGCCGTGTCGGACACAAGGTGATGCTGATGAGACTGTCCGATGTCTGCAACCGGACTTGCCATTGGCGTAAAACCTCTGCTGTCCAAACTAGAGACGCTGTAGTAATAAGACGTGCAACAGCTCTGCGCGGCCGGCTACTCAAGCCAAAAAACTGTGCCTGACAGTCCGGGGTCTTCTTCTTAGTCGGTTGTAGGTGTCGCAGCAGGAGGACCGAACCAGTCTCTCCAGAGTCTCTCCTCGTTGGAGACTTGTCTGCAGACAGTGACAAGCTCCCAAAAGACACATACACAGGTTCCGGCCGTGTGCTCAAAAATAAAAGCTGTAAAAAGTGCTACGTTTGGGGTGGTCTCTTTGATTTAAATTATTTTAACCATAGTTACTGCTTTTTGATCACTGCTTGTCTGCATGTAGCCGTTAACTAATAAGGTTTTGTTTGTGCGTGGTAACACACAGGAAGAAGGCTTTTTTGCATTAACATTACCTGATTGGTAGCACTCATGAGTCATATTAGCACACAGCCAGGTAACTACAGGTTTACCACGATGTAGCTCGCAGGAAACAGGTAAAATGTAATGATAGGGTTATATTTATAAATCTTAATCATTAAACGCTAGCTAAACGTTTAGAGAAAATTCTGACAAGTTGTAAACGCGATGGCACCTTTCACTGATTGAGGTTAAACTGTAAAGTTGGCTTAAAGATTATGCTAAGTGAACTTTAAGCTAGTTGTTTCGTATTTTTTAAAAGGCAATGGGGGCGTAAATGCTGCGTTTTTAGTCATTTAAAGCATGGTTCATGAAAGAAAGTATTTAAAGTCATGAAAAATATATTTTTTGGAATGACTGAAATAACTTGTGTAGCTAGTTGCTACATAAATAAGATTTATTTTAAATGCATTGGCATTGTTTCCGGTGATTGTATTACTGACAAACCTGACAGGACCAGGACTTGCACATCACAGTAGCCCATGTTGATCTCCAGTGGCTTAAAATAGGCTTCACCGCTGGGGAGCTCAGACCCACTTCACTTTACATAAAACTATTAAGAGAAGCTGAGAGTGCTCTCGTTTTCATGCGATCAAATGGAGAGGACATTGCCAATTCGCGACCTCTTCAAAAACCCATTAAATAATAACAGCCCACCTGTCCACATACTGTTAGTTTAGTGGAATTGTTTTAATGAGAAAGCTCATACTATTGCTATATCTATGCCCCCCTCTTGTGGAATAGTTTTGTATTTACCATGATGTGTGGGGAGGAGCTTTTAAGTGTGAGATGATTACATGAGCTTTCTTATTTGCCCCAGTCTTATCTTTACCATCTGTGGCAGATGACTGGTCGACTTCATATAGTTAAACCTGTTTTTTTCCCCCTACAGATCTTTATTTACACTTTTGTGACACTTTAGACCTTTATCTTGTTCAGTTTTGTTCTGTGTTAATCAGAACACTCTTTTCCAACTGTTGCCTAGTCTGTGTTTGACAGGGCACCTGGACCTCAATTACAAAAAGTAAGGTTTTTATTATTATTTTTTTTTTAGATAATTCTCTTTGAAGGAATTGGGTTCCATGTTAAATTGCATCATAGAGTTATTCAAAGACCTACAAATGTCAGCACTTTCAAAGATGTGCATAAATAACTGAAAAGAAATTAAACCATTAAGGAAGTTGTGCATATGTAATTTTATTCTTACACTGTACAAATGGGATTTCTTTAACATCTTATGTTCTTTTCATTTTATCCATAGATTTGGAGGCCTCTCATTGTCTTAAAACCTGCTTTAAAAATGTGGCTGATGGGTGTTTCCATCTCACTGCTTTCCGCTTTCGTCATAATTTCCAGACACTGCCGTCTCAAAGTGCTAACGCTGTGCCATCAGCTCAGGCCTGGGCACTTTGGATCCTAAGGGAGGAAGTCTGTGTAAAGAGGGATCATGCCTTTGTATTCACCAAATGCACACACGGCAAAGTTGACAGCGTCCTGGAGACATATGACCTCTACAATAAAATGTACCCCTCGCTCAGCATCGGCTCAGAGATTGGTCAGTATAACATTTTTTGTTTATTTTTGTTGCGTTATTTTTATAAGTAATTCCGTAAACCAACTTGTAGTCTTGTTAATATATCTGACAGTTGGTAACTGACAAGGTTGATCCATTATTAAGGAAATAATAATTTATTCTTCTGTGCATTATGTCACCTGCTCGCCCATTTTGCACATAATAATTAAGATCTTCAATTTAGACAAGTAAATGTTTCATGGTCTTTTAGCCATATATCATTGTATAATAACAAGTAACAATGTACAATATTTACTGTTTTACTTGCACTTAATATTTTACTAGACAAGCTAACTTTAAAGGTCAGGAGTTTCAGGTGTTTTGTTCCCAAGGTTCAAGGTGTCTTTATTAACCCAGTGGGGCAAATTGTTTTACAGCCAGCAGTGAACACACAATCATGCAATATAGAAATTTATAACACAATACAATATAAAAAAGTGTAACACAATATGAAATCCCAAGGTTTTGCTTTGCTCCAAACTTAAAATGGCTTTTCTCTAGTGGCTATTGTTTAATGATATATTTACTGATTAATTACATGATATGGTAGTTTTAGTATTAATTGTTGTCATGGCTATTGAACCAGACAGTTTTGTTCCTCTTTTTGTAGGAGCAGCGTTAGATGAGGTGGTGAGGCGTGTGCAACCCTCTATGGTGCTATTGTGGCTATAGTTCAGTGCGTATGTTGCATTTGCTGCCTCCTCATGGCAGACTAATCACAGTGGAGATGGACCCTTAAATAGCAGATCTAGGAGAGGAATTCCTCCTTGTAGCAGGCTTCAAACACCACCAGGTAATTCTATCTCCTCTTTTGCTTTTAATTTTCTAACTGAATGCATAATTATCTAACTGAATGCAACAATGAATGACTCTCTTAATTTTTCTACCAGTTTGAAGTGTTGATATCCAGTTCAGCTGAGGCCATCCCATCACTGTATAAATCTTTAGGCTCTCATCAGCAGGGTTTTAGTCTGATGCTGATGGACCATGACCTGCAGCAGTACCTTCAAGAAATGCAGGCCCTGGAAACAGAGGGGTTCCTCTGCCTGAGTGGCTGCTCTATCATTCTGATGTACAAAGACAGAAAAGCTAGTAATAGTGTCAAAGACATCCGGGATTACTTCCAAATAAAAGAACACTGCTACTGCATCAAGACAAACACTCAGTATATGATGGAGGTGTGCTATCAAAATACAAGCATAACAGTACAGGGCAAAAGCTAGGTTTGTTAAGTGTGATTTTGTGCTCTACTTGAACTTTAGGATAGTATTGTTACTTGCTAATCTTGTACATGTTAATCAGGGTAAAGTTTTTATTAAATGTGTTAAATATTGTCTAAATTATTATATTAATTTAAGCAACAATTAAACACTGGGGAAAAAGTGTAAAATTCAGATACAACATTATAGTATGAGGTGTGAAAATGTTGCCAAATTACACAGTTCACATCTAAATATGTATTTAAACACTTTTTCACAAGACAAAATATATCTACATAATGGTCTACGAAATAATCTTAAATATTTGAACTTACTATGAAGCCAGTGGCCACACAAATTTTGAGGAATACTACAATACAACTAAACTTTAAAATATACATAATCTTTTTATAATGCTTCAAACTTCTATGCATATCAAAATTGTATTACAATTTAAGACAATTTGTGCAAAAACACTGTAAACCCCTGATTGTGCCTATTGCTTTTTGTGGCATTAGATTTTTACATCTGAGATCTCCCGGATGACTTGAATCATTGGTAATCATAACTTACCTGCAGAGACTCCTGCATCCCTGAAACTGCTGGATTTAAAAAGGAGAATCCTTGCAGGACTATTGTTTCGTAATTTTTTCACTCCTTTCTTGAGATCCTAATGCTGCCCATCTAATACCTTAGCTCTGCCTCTCACTGAAACTATAAAGCCCATTACATGGTTTAGAGACCATTTACTGCAGGATATAAATAAATAATATCCTAACATTTTTTGATGGAAATTTATTGGAATAATGTATTATTAAGTAGCTTAAAAAACTGCTGTTTGCATTAGCACACGATTGCATCCAAAGGCATTTTCCCTGTCTTTGGTTGGCTTTTAAGTCTGTCAAGCGAGTGAAAATAGGAGCAGCTCCTCAAACACACTAGTCTTTTTAAAAAATGAAAAATTTGATGAAAATATATCACTAATCAAAGTTAATTTACCGCTAGCGCGGCAGATCCTGGACACAGATTCTAACTTTAGTACTGACATATTCTTGTGTTCATGACATTGACGGTAGAAGGCGCTTCCGGGTTGGAAGCCTATTAGGAAGTAGGGAGTAGGGGTAGGCTCCATCAAGCATGACATCCATTGAAAAATCGGCGCCAATTACGAAGTGACTATTTTTGTCGCAGTCCTCATTCTAACTATGCCGTCTTTGTTTGAACACATTCTTATTATTCCCGTAATCGTATTGATATAAGATTAATAACTAACCTATCAGCTGCCTCCATTCTGCTATGCCCAGGTCAAGAGGGGCATGGTTTGGTTGGCATTTGCTCCCGTCTTGTTTAAGCCAAGCGTCTCCCATGGAGCCACCATACGGCGAAATATAGCAAAATACAGCGATATACCGCCATCCACCAGAGGGCAGGCTCCAAAGCGGAAATATAAGGAGAAACCCAGTGGCGACTTTACAAGTGTAAAAATCATGTTTACAGCCTGGTACAAAAGATGGCTCCGGTCTCTAGAGCTAAGTTTTTACTACGGGGGATTTTTTATTATTAGGTTCAGGTATGCTATCTAAAAACTATTGTTTTACTTTGCAGTAAAAGCCGAAAAGCCCGAATGTGACAGTATCCGTGAATAGGTGACCAATGGGAGGATAACATCCATATTTTTACAATCTATGGTTTAAGCCTAAGCTGCTGGATATTTATGGACAGAAGAAAGACTCTCAGAGGGCTAACTATTTTAAATCAGTGAAAATTTAAGCTTTTTGCTACAACCAAAGATTAATTTTGGTTATTCTATGTTTTCCAAAGCTTTTTAGCCAGTATTAGGGGTGGGCTGATCGATCCTTAATATTGATACTTCCGATATAGGTGTTGTGTCGAAAATGATCAAAATATCAAAATCAAAATATCGATATTAAGGGCTTTTTTTAACCAGTGGTTTTATTTATTTTGCATAAAATATAATATTTAAAATAAGCTTGTATATAACGCTTTCTCTTATGCAGCTCCTTTCGCACGTCACGCACATTGCTCACCCCTCTCTGCTCTGCTGTGTTTTGTTGCCCTGCCATCACGTGACTCAGCAGCACCAACAGCAATCAGCTGCACATAGAGTTAGAGCGAGGTAGTGCTGCGTGCCTGCCTTGGTATCATGGAGCTGGCAGATAAAAGAACGAAGCGCTGTTTAAGTATTTTACTGTTGTGAATGAAAACACAACGAATTGCGGCGTCTGTAAAAAGGTCATTCGCTACTTTGGTAAAACCACCAACTTACACAAACACATAAAACAACATGACAAAGAGAGCTCAGAACTACAAAAAGAAAGAGACAGAGCCCCGCTGGGAGCGAGACAGAAGTCACTGTCAGAGTCCTTTCAGCTTCAGAAATATTATCCAGGTAGCTAATATTGGTAAAAATCATAGATTGTTTAATAATTAAAATTATAAATAAATTTTTTTATTAATATGTTTGTTTATGCTATCTAAAAACTATTGTTTTACTATGGAAAAAGCCCGGATGTAACGGCCATTTTATTGCCCATTCGTAATGACAATATTGGTGAATAGGGGACCAATGGGCGGATATCATCCATATTTATACTATCTATGGTCATTACCATAGTTGTTGTAACAAAACGTAACCATGGGTAATATAAACCACAAATTAACAATGCTTACACTAACCATAGTTTAACTGTGGTATTTTCTGTAAAACTGCGGTTTTATAAATCTTTGTTAATGTTATTTATTAAAAACTAAGATTAACAAATAACTGCACTGCGTGTGTTCATGGTGTGTGTGTGTTTAATTTAACCATGAAAACTTAGATAGCTTTAAGTTACAAATGGTAAGGCTATAGATTAAAATTAATATTTTTTATATCCTCTATGCAAGAAAGTAAATGTAATTTATATTGTGTGCTAAAAATAAAAAAATATCGGTATCGGTATTGATATCGGCGATATTGGCCTGTATTTACTTGGAATCGGATCGATACAAAATTTTGCAGTATCGCCCACCTCTAGCCAGTATGTCTTTGTTTGTTGTTAATTAGTTTGTTAGTTGCTGCTGTTCATGAATGGAGATCGCTTGCTGTTAGCTTAAAGCTAACGCTAGCTGTGTTTGGTTTAATTCAGCTGATTTAAATCACTTTTTCATTGTCCAACTGCACTAAATGAACCACACTCAGGTTTCTGGGTGGGTACATTTTTGCATGTGTTAAAATACCTTTCAGAATATATACAGTTGGCTAAACTATTGAGCTTTTGTTAGCTGACCCTAACAAAAGGCCTAACTTACTGCTCCACCGTTTTAATGATAGTTTAATACAAGACACTGGACCAAACTTGGTTAATAATATGAAGATACGATCATATCTAACCTTCAATTTTGGAAGGAATAAGGCATAGTGCTCTTATAGTTTTTTTTTTTTAATAGTAAGATAAGGATAAATGTCTCTGATTAAATAATTACTGTGTAGTTTGCAAACCTAGGCCATAATATAATCATAATAATAAAAGCAAAAATTAGAAGTGGGCTTACTGTACTCTTTTACAAAGATCTGGGTTGTGCCATTTTGGTAAATACATTTGACACATGCCTATTTTATGAAAGATTCCTTAAGGTGATGCTGTCAGGCTGAGGCTGATCAGAAGGAAGGCTCTTGGTTGTGTTGTGAGCACTTTGAGGATATTCAGACAAAGGTGGGTGTTACATTACATTAAACATTACACCTGCAATGCCCACTAACCTCTGAGACTTTTTACTCTAGAAAACACTTTCCTTACTCTGC
This sequence comes from Perccottus glenii, assembly GCA_024416835.2. Taxonomy (NCBI): domain Eukaryota; kingdom Metazoa; phylum Chordata; class Actinopteri; order Gobiiformes; family Odontobutidae; genus Perccottus; species Perccottus glenii. The sequence continues at coordinate 11,773,612 of CM044554.2, forward strand.
AGTCATACATTCCTTAAACATTACTGTAGCTGTCATCTGTAAATCATGACAACAGTACAGTACAGACGGCTAAATGTTTTTGTCAGGTTTTCAACATGACAGACATTACCTCTAACCCAGTAGGTTTCACATTTACTAAAGTATTATATTTAGGCAAATGTAAGTTCAAATCAAAGTCCACTATTTTCTAAAACAGTCCCTTATGAATATTTTAGAAAATGATTTTGACACACGTAGGCTATTACGTATTCTTTTGGATTTTAATTTCATATTTTGAGGCCTAATCAACACAGGTTCGGAAGTTACGTTGTCAACGTCAGGCAGGCAGGTCACCGCCTTGAACTCCAGCTCAAAATGCTTAGGCCAAGCATCGCCAAGCAGCTTGCCGATGTCACAAAGACAGAGGGTTTAGGCTATGTGTGTCACAGTCAATATGTAGCATCATGTTTGATAAAGCTCCAGCCACAAACAAGAGCCATATTTTCAGAGATAGAAAAACTGATCGAGTTATGTCTGTGACTGACTACCCATCTCCGTTGAAGCACTTTCTCCGCCTTGTGTTTTTTGAAGACATGGGTACGCAGCACCATGACCCAGAAAAGACTCACACACCTTTCGCTGATGCATACCAACACAGACATTCTGAACTCCCTGGACATTCGTCCCCTCATGAGAGACTTTATCTCCACGACCCCAGAGCGCACCTCGACATTTGGACACCTGTAACCAGGGCACCCCGCCTGCATAGCTCCCGCGCTTGTAACATTTATTTTTTTGGCAACAAGTGTGGAATCAGCTTTGACTAGCCAAGCAATTGTAAGTAGTACACTATAGTATTTTTGTAAGGTGGTGGGGATGGAGATGGAGAGTATTATTTCGTTTGTGTGTTCTTTGCGTAATGGATGTGGAGAACTGTTCAATAAACTAATTGCTTAAATAGTCAGAGATTATTTCCTTGTGGTGTGCGTAAAAAGATTCTGGAGTTAATAGAGTTGCGTGTGACATAAACGTGCAGTGACTCAAGCCAGCTGACCAAATCGATTGCATTGTTTTAGCGTTATTGTGAAGTTTGATTAATATTATATTTTGTGGTAATATTATTTGTTGTATCTAAATAAGTTGCATGTATGTATAGGCTATCTGAAATTGTAATGAAAGTAATTATTTTGTTTTCTTTCGATTATTAAACTATTATTTCTGATTCTGCTTCAGATTAATAGCGCATTGCGCATATCGGAGAACTGATGTCTGTGTGTTTCAGACCCTGGCTGGCTGTGCACTGAAGTGTATATGACAATAAAGTAGTAAATCTCAATGTATTTATTTTTAAAATGTATTTTAAATAGGCCTATAGGCTCATAGGTTTTTTGTCAAAAAAAAATAAATTATTCACAGCACCCCCTGTTCAAAATTACTTCCCGCGGCCCTGTTACCTCTAACCCAGTAGGTTTCACATTTACTAAAGTATTATATTTAGGCAAATGTAAGTTCAAATCAAAGTCCACTATTTTCTAAAAACAGTCCTTACACACACAGTAACATACAGTGAGCTGGTAAATAAAAGACCAAGATTAATGTTTGTTCTGTGATTAACAGTAAATCTCATGTACAGAGGTGACCGGTCCCAACAGGAAGACTTGTTTTTAACATAAGTTTTTACTTTTTTCTCTGTCTTTGCAGAGCCCCTCTACAGTTACACTTTGTATTTAAGTGTGAGTTATTAACTTGTAAAAAGTGTTTTTATTCATTTTTGAAGAAACTTTTAAATAACATGAAAGTAGATGAAAGCAAACAGACAAAACTTTAAATCATTTATTTATCACTATAGTGCTATTTTAGCATGCCATAAGTCATAAATCAAAACTGGTTTAACACTTATTTACTCCATCTCAAAAATACGGCACTTGCTTCTTGAATACAATTTCTAAATAACCAGTTTCTTAAAAAAGGTATGTATTGTGTATGTATCTATTAAAATAAGTTGAAAAAACTTATTAACCACAGATGCTAAGACAGATTTCATACAGAAAATATAATTCTAAATAATCCACTTTATATATCTTTACAACATATAGTTTATAATTACGATACAGTATATATACTGTATCGTAATTATACTGCCGCTCTACCCACTGAGCGGCAGTAGCTCAGTGGGTAGAGCGGCAGTATAATTCGTCCTTCAACCGGAAGGTAGGTGGTTCGATTCCCGCTCTCCCCACAGTTCATGCTCGTCGTTGTGTCCTTGGGCAAGACACTTAATAAATAAATAAATATATATATATATATATATTTATATATATATATATAATAAATGTAAATATAGCATTAGCAGTTTAGTACTTTTGCTAGCTGTAGATGTGTTTTTTTTTTTACTATGTGACAACTCTGGGGGGGTGAATTTTTGATTATTACGTGATATAAACGTCCGTTTATGCTATCTGAAAAGTGTAGTTTTGAGAATAACATTGGGTGTGGCTACCTTGGTGTGCATGTGTCAATCACCGAGCCGCCGCACCGCAGGTCGTGTGGCTAGCTGGCTAACAAGTGGCTAGTTAGCTGCTCCGTGATACTTGCTGGAGCAGTGGAGCAGCTAACAAGTGGCTAGTTAGCTGCTCCGTGATACTTGCTGGAGCAGTATCACGGAGCTACACGGAGCTAGGGTGTGTTAGGCTTCTGTACTTGACCGTCGGCTGTTCTCTGAGTATTTGAGAAGAACGTTGTTGAAATGGCTTGCTGTGCTGTTGGCTGTACTAACAGACCCTCCAAGAAGTGTGGTCTTCAGTTTTTTCAGTGAGTAATACAATTTTCTTGGTTTTATGGATGGTTTTAAGAGCTCTTAAGCGGGTAAATATATAGCATTACTCAGCTACTTAGCCTAGCTACCAACTTTTCCCCATCAAAATTACATTGAGTACGGTAATTTAGAAATAGATGTTAATCATAATACTGTTAAGGTATAGTTTCAAATTTATTTTTACTGGCTTTGCTTTAAAAAATAGATCCAGATATACATTATATCATGTCATTTCTTGCTCAAATCCAAACACTATTTGCATTGCGTACATGGCTATTAAACATAGTTTAACATCAAAACAATAGATTTATTCATGATAGCTGTAATATATTTTTAAGTGATAGAATTAAGGATGTTATGGCTTTGACATATAACGTGCAAATCAGCGCAACTTGGTAAACCTGCATTATTCACCGGGTGCACTACGCTAGGCTAGGCTACCGTCAATGCTCTGAAGCCCACCGCTAATGACTTTTGAAAATAATGTGCTATCATTATGTACGAGATAATGTAAGATTATCTAGCAAAAAAATTACGAATGAACTTTTTCAATGAAATTGTAATTGCACAGAAGTTTGTGCTACTGTTATGTGTATTTCTCCGTTAGGACGTGTAGAGGGTGTCTCTGGGAGCTCTGTTGTTCTTATATTAAACTGCCCTCAGAGTGTGTTATAAAGTATGACAATTGTACCTAGTACCTTCAATGTAGTACCTAGTGCTGTTAACACTTTTCAGTTACATTCAATACATCTAAGGTATAAACTACTATTTTAATATTTATAAATTTGGGCTTAAAATTGTCAATGTAAACATATGTACATAGCTTATGTTAAAACATAATTTTTTTAGTCACTTTGTCTAAGAGAAATTATTATAAGCTTATGACCATGATATTTTGTTTATGTGAAGCCCTGTTGTTATCTACCCTAACTTGCAGTTGTTATTGTAACACTATATGTACAGTACAAGTTTGGTAACCTTTTAAGGTCATACTAACACTTAATGTGTTTTTGTATGTTTAAGTTTTCCTCTAGGTGATCCAGACAGACTGGACCAGTGGGTGTTGAAGATGAGGAGACAGAACTGGACTCCTACCTCTTCCAGTCGGTTTTGCAGTCAATACTTTGAGATGAATTGCTTCTGCACTGATTTGAGGGTACCGAAATCTTTGTGTCATCTTTATTACAAGGACAATACATACTGACCAACAGAACAACTGTATAATAACATTAGTCCACATGGGTTATTGTAGAACTTCACAGTGAGTCACAAGCGAGCAGCAGCTTTATCAGAAACGTCATTAATTACATGCAGGCCATTAGGGAGATAAAGGACAAATAGAAAACTTGCTACACTACAGACATCTTATTAAGCAAAGAGAAACAGAAGTTGTTAAAACAGCAGGGCACAGAGGGGTTTAATACTGACAAGTCTGATCTGAAAATCCACATTTTTGAAAGAGAGTGAAATAATCCAGTTAAATAATTTTTTCTGATGGTAGTTAGAATAATATTCCATTATGTGGAAGCTCGAAAAGAAACGGCAGACTGACTGAAAGCTGTTTTTCTAATCTATTTAGTCTATCAATTTGTTAGTATTTTTTTATTGAGATGCACTCTTTTTACACTTATTAGCTCACTTTGCTACATTGCACCTAGATTAGACACCTACTCACTCACCTGTTGAAACAAGTTACAACCAGTGGACACGTAGTGGGAAAGAACTGATACAGACTGCTTCCTGCGAGGGGTGCGGCCATAGATTACTATTACTTTTGTGGTGTCAAGTTGACGATGGACACAACTCGTTGATACAGGAATGCTCTAAATAAAAAATATGTACAATTGTGATTCTACAATAAATAAATTAAATAAAGTAGCTACAATGCCCTATAATGTCTTTTCTTTAAATCTCTTTTAACAGGGAAGGACTTGACTTGCTCGACAAGCACAGCTGTGCACACCAATTTCTTTTTTTCAAAAGACAAACATCCAAAGCCTAGACAGTCACGGCAGGTATGTTGGTTGAGAGGTTGAGAATGTTAATAATGTGTCAAATGACAGTGTTGAGTGTCAAAGTGTAAATATTATGTATGTCATGTACATTTGTGGCCATGCAAACCTTAAATGGGAAATGAATTGAACTTGATTAGACCATTTTCTATATGTCTTAGAGCCTGCATGAACGGGGCCTAAGTACATTTCAGAGAGCCTGTGTGTGCAATAGTTTACATCGTTGGTGGAATATGTCTGATAACAGGATTTGTTTTTAATAGAGTTGGCAGAATAATTTCCTCTGTTATGTTCCTCTGTGGGCATGAAAGTTAGCTTTCATGCCCACCCTAGTTCATTGTATTTTTACATGTTCTGTTTTGTCTTGTGCTATTATTTTTAATCCTTATGTCCTGTTTCTGGATGTGCATTTTATTTAACAGTTGTTGTCCCGTCTTATATGTTCCCACTCAAGGCCTGCACGTTGTTGTGGTGAGTGGGCTTTCAACCAAGACAGGCCAACTAGAATTTGTTTTGTGATTTATTTATTTTTTTGTCTGACTTTCCACAGGGTCCCGTCCTGCAGCAGTCATTTTAAACTCCTCATCACATCCTCGCCACGTCCACCTTCACCTTTACAACCTGATGGGACAAGGCTTCGTTTGTTGCTTCTCAAACCTTTTGGAACTGCATCACAAATATGTGACACCTTTTACACACTTGAGCATTAAAAAAAAAAAAACTGTTTACAATTCATTTGCACTTTTTTTATTTTCAATGAAATGTATAGTATCATATGATTTTACAGTTTTAAACAAACTTTTTTCTGCTTTAAGTATGGGCATGCCTTACTTAATTAAATGGATCTACCATCTAGTGGTATAAAATCAAAAACTACAAAAAACTGCTGCAGATGTTTTAACAGATGTTTCCAGGTGCAGAAGGCAGAAGCAGAGGGCAGGTCCATCGTGAAAACTACAAGAGTTATGTATAACGTGGCTATAACTAAGTATAGTATCCAAAGTAATGTGTAACTGCACTTGTCTGGGCAGTGGGCTCTTGAGAGTGAGCAATTTGAACAGTGACCTTTTCCATATTTTAAACTACAATAGAAAAAGTTAGATTAGCATGCTATATTATAGCTACATACCACAAGCATTATTCGAAAGCCTTGTTAACTATATAACATATTATAGAGAGATGCATAGTAGTGATGAGTCGTTCATGAACGATTCGTTCTTTTTGAACGAGTCTTTAATATGACTCGGGAACGACTAGTCATCTCAGAGAGCGAGTCGTTCATTTTTGTGTAGACCCGCGCATGCGCATTGCACCACATCTCATACAGGAAACAGAAAGGACTCATTCATCTCCCAAGTCGTTCGTTTCGTTCGTTCGTTCGTTCACCAAGTCCCAGTCCCATAGAGAAAGAGTATGCAGTTACCGGAAACAGAAAGGAACTGTTCATCTCCCGAGTCGTTCGTTCGCTCGTTCCTTTCTGTTTCCGTGAGCGAGCGAGCGACTCGAGATGAACAGTTCCTTTCTGTTTCCGTAACTGCATACTCTTTCTCTATGGACTGGGACTTGGTGAACGAACGGGAACGACTCGAGATGAATGAGTCCTTTCTGTTTCGGACGGACGGATGTATTAGCTACAGCTACATAAGGCTGTCACGGCCCAGACCAGACATGTTGACGGAATTAATGCTAAGCTAAATATGAAGTGACAAAGGAAAACAACTATTTGGATTAAGAGGTGAGTTGAACTCTCTGCCTGAAGTAAGCTGCAATTAATTTATAATTTATTTTTCAAAGTTTGGCCATAAATGCATTAGCTTATAGTTATTATAGTTTTTTATTCCAAAAGTACTAAATGTATTAAAAATTGTAATATCCAACATTTTAATTAGATTTTGCTGAAATGAACGAAATGACTTGAAAAAAGATTCGTTCATTTTGCTGAACGAGACTTAAAGAACTGAGTCAGTAAAATGAACTGAACTTCCCATCACTAATACATAGTGTGGTCATAAATCTCGGGCGGGAAGCTCCACTTGCATTAGCCTAGTGTTAGCAACAGGTTAGCAATTGCCTTAGCCTCGGCTACAGCGGAGTGGGCGTAATTACCCATGCACGCGCTCATAATGCCCTCCCACGGGCTCCCTTTGCCCATTTTAGTAACATCCTCTGACTAAGGAGTCTGAAATGTCCGGATGTAATCGCCATTTTTTTGCCCTGACTTTGAGGCTATTTCGGCAAATAGGGGACCAATGGGCGGATAGCATCCATGATTATTATACAATCTATGGTCAATCTTGAGGTTTGTAACGCTATGGGTGACGTCACACTCCTTATGACCAGCCCCTTTACAGTCTTTGGTTGGTTGGTCAGATGGCATGACAACAGTGACGATCTTTAGAGTTCGTCGTCCAAAATTCAGTTGAAGGCAGCAGGCAGAGAGGACAGACACACATTTCAATTGTCTCCAGCTTTTAGACAAATTCACCTTGGCTACAACCAAAGGAAGCTTGTTTTAAAGGTTTGTGTTCAATTTACTTATTCCTTTTCTGTGGATTCTCCGTGTGTAATGTGGATATTGTTACAAGAAGAGGGTGAAAACTAGTGTATTACTGGTAGTAAAATAAAGTATACTTTTTTAACGTTTCTGCCTTAAAACACACTTTTTACTTTTACTGAACAACATTAACATTAATACTTTTATTTTAATTAACATAAATCAAAATAGTGTAAAAGAGTAGGGGTAAGAATTATATTGACAGCTCTCTCACACAGGATGCCATTCACAATAAATGCCTTTTTTATCGCACACGACTTTACACAAGTGTGCGAACACCACCATCTTTTGGTTGGATGTATACACGTACTGAAAATAAATAAAAAGTATTTGTTGAGCACTGAAACTGAAAACATATAACTAAACTATTGTCCCGCTTCTGTCCTGGTTGTGACTGTGACAGTTGACTGTCGTAGTGTTTCTGATAGACACAGACTGGCATCTAGGCTCGGCTCTCCTCTGCCCAGTGTCAGAGCACTTAAGTCCGGTTCATTTCTCAAAACGAGTTCGCTGATCTCCGACAGTTTGTGCGCAGCCAAATGGCCAAATGTAAATGTCTTCTCTTTAGCTTCTTCAGAGTAAAAGTTACATCTCCCTGGGTTCTGGATCATTTGAAACGTTAGTCTTTCAGCTACAACACCGGTGATAACGTGAGCGATTGTGGTGATAGATGCGTAATGTGTTTCTGGCCACAGTCCGTGTCTTTTCCGGGGAGGCAGGGTGTAGATAAATAATTAGAGCTGTTTCTCAGGACCAAACAAACTTTTTAAAACTAATTGTTGCAGCGAGTGTGGTTGACTGTTTACAGCAGCTAACATTCTGATGCATGTATTGATTATATTGATTATAAATCAATAGTAGAAAGCTTTATATGTTTGTATACAGTGCTTTAAGTGGGCCAGTACGCACCGGTAGGTACCCCTCTTGAGCTTCTCCGTGCGCCCAGAACGTGCTTTTAGCGTACGCTCATTTGGACATCTGTTTTAATGGAGGTTTTCAATCCTTTGCCTGTGCTGCCACTTTTCAGAGCGCCCTTCACAATGCATGCTTCCTAATTCGTCTTACCGAGAGCAGAGACTACATTACCCATTTATTTTTGTATAGCCAGTGCTTTAAGTGGGCCGGTACGCACAGGTACTCAGTACCGCCACTTCCAAATATAGCACAATCATATGTGCAGACATGGCTGGCACTAGGGAGGAGAAGTGCAGCATCCACAAACTGTGAAGCCCAAAGTGCAAGGAAAGTGTAGCCCAAAACGTGCTAGAGCGTTTTCTAGGTAAAATTATTTGTACAGTACTTTATTTTCGTTTGATTTCATTTCATTGTGATTGTATTTTGCTGAACCTGCTTTTGTTTATTTTTCAGGGGTAAAGAAATGAACAATCTTCAAGACTTCAAGACAATGTTTATGTTCTACTGTTCGATGGTTATGTTATGTTTTATAATTTATTTTATGTATGTTTTGTTAAAAAAAAAATTCGATACCCTTTTGCACATTTTTTTTTATGTTCAGTAGCTCTTTCTAGCTCAAGCAAATCCACAAACTGATAAAATGATTTATTATTATGTTTAAGATTGTCTGTTGACTGCTGTATATAAAACCCCTTCAATATAGTTGTTGTTACTTCAGGGGATGAGGGGAGTCATCCAAAAAACTCTTTTGGTCCAGTTTAAGCACTGTTTGTATATATATTTTCTCAAAGCCAAAGGAAAGCTTTTAGTTTTTAGTCATGTCTAAAGTTGTATGGTTGTGTGTGAAATGTGATTCTGCTGTTGATGTAGTGTGCGCTACTTATTTAACAATGCATCTTTTAGCTCTTTATGCATCTATTACACCTCTCATCATTTAGTTTTTTTGTTTTTGACTTGAGCCATTTGCGTTCAAAACTCCTGCAGGCCTGTTTCAAAGCCCTGGTTTACTCGTTATACCATGGCGTAGGTCGTCTGGTTGGTCTGGGCTTTGTTCTGTTCTGAGGGGTGCCACTGAGTCGGTGATGGCCAAGAGGGTTGCATGGATCTCCATGAAACTCTCTACTGAGTTTCCAGGTGTATTTCAATTATGAAGGACATTGGTCAAACGTGTCGCAAAATTTTCCATTGCAGCTCATGTGCTAAAGTTTCAGGAAGACACTACACATTTGCCGGAATCTTATCCTGAAATAGCAGACGAAAGTGAGGAGACCCAGAGATGGGAAACATCTATTCCACAAGCCAAAACAAGATCAAGGTATTTTCCACTAATGTGTGTGGGCTCATGAACAAACTGGCTAAAAGACAGTGTTGTACGTAGTGATTGAAATGCTCTGGCCAGAGGATCACACTCCTTATTTAGAATATTAATGTCACCAACTAGAAGGATGTTATCAGAGTGGGTTATTAAGTCAGAGAGGAAAGCTCCAAACTTATCAAAGAAAGAAGAGTAGGGACTGGAGGGCGATAGATTACAGCTAAATAAAATGGCTTACTTCTGTTTATTTGAGAAGAAATATGTTTGATGAGTAACACTTCGACTGAGTTCAATTTTGGCTGTGATGATGTACCTGTAAAGCGAAATGCAGCTTTATGAATGGCTGCAACACCACCACCCTGTTTTGACGTGTGAGCAACCTGTGCATACGCATAATTATATTTTTTTAATTAAGGTTTTTTTTATTGGTTTTCCTTATACATAACATACCAGTAAAAACAATGCAATCATACAATAAAATGATAATAATTTACAAACAAAGAAACAAAAACAATGAATAACCATTTTAATACAAAACAGGGTAAACAAGTCACAGTACCAGTATGGACGCGATGTCAACAATGTCCTGAGGTCACAGTCCGAACAAAACTGTCCCACATGTCAACTTCTGTTTGGTTTCCATTTATTTTAGTTAACATTTTTTCATTTGATACATTTTTAATCATAAATACAATCCACATTTTAAAAGTAGGACATTGTGTCTCTTTCCAAAACCTAAGTATCAGTCTTACTGCTGTAACTATACCTACAGTAACAAGGGAGAACTCATTATTTTTGATATGAGGGATCTCAGATTTGTCTCCCAAAAGACATAACCTTGATGACAATGGTAGGTCAGTTCCCAGACATCTTCCAAGAGATTTCAACACAGTTATCCAAAAGGGTTGTATCCTTGTGCATTGCCATAGCGCATGTACGTATGTGCCCGTTTCTATCTTGCATTTCCAACACTTATTTTCATTCAGACAACCCATTCTGGCAAGTCGGGTAGGTGTATAAAAATACCTGTGTAATACCTTGTATTGAATCAATTTACCTCTCGCTTCTTTAATATATCTTCCATTATTGGACACAATTCTTCTCCATGTGTCTTTATCTATATTGCTATTAATGTCTCTTTGCCAAATCAATCTCAGGTTTTCACAATTCTTATCACCAATTATTAAACTAAGTTGATAAAATTTGGATGCTTTTTGAAGAGGTTTTGGTAGTTCACAAATTTTTTCTAAAATATTCTTGTCTTGTCCCATAGTAAATTTTGTCTCCAAACAATTCCTAATCTGTAAATATTTCCAAAAATGGTCCCGACCAACTAGTTTAAATTTCTCTTTTAATTTATCGTAAGATAATAGCTTATTCTCATTAAATAAATCTTTTAATGTACATATTCCGCTTCTAAACCATTGTCCCCAAAACAAGGGTTTTTTCCCTATCTTAACCTGAGGATTATTCCATATTGACGAGCTGACACAAATGAGAGATCTTGCACTTTTTGTGGGCTGCTTTCCAAACTTCTTTGGAATGCGTCAGTATCGGATTAGTCATGTGATGTTGTAGGTCACCTGTTGGATTTTGTGATAAAGCTTCTATTGGCCGAAAAGGGGAAGTAAGTTGACGTTCTATTAATATCCAATTTGAATCTGAATCATCTTCTCCCCAGTGTCTAGCAAGCTTAGCAATTTCAAATGCTATTTTATAAAGCTCTACATTTGGTAACGATAACCCCCCTCTATCTCTAGGCAAACATAATTTTTCAAAGCCAATCCTAGGTCTTTTACCCTTCCACAAAAATTTCTTAATCATAATATTATATCGTTTATAGATCTGATGCGGCATGGCTATAGGGACTATCCACGATATATAATTAAACTGCGGGGTTACCACCATTTTTATAAGATTAATTTTCCCCCATAGAGTTAACATCAATTTTCCCCAACTATCTATTTTTGCTTGTATTTTCTGCAATAGAGGATCCATATTCAAATTCATCATATTCTCTAATTTAGAGCTCAGGTGAACGCCTTAATATTTAAATCCTTTACGCATCCATTTACACTTAAATGTATTGACTGAGGAAGAAAAACATGTTGCTGATACTGGCATAGCCTCTGACTTATGCCAATTGATTTTATATCCTGAGAATTTAGAATAAGACTCAATCAATTTAAGTAGTGTTGATAAAGAAACTGCAGGGTCTTTAACTATTAGCAATATTTCATCAGCATATAATAGTAATTTATGTTCTCTTTCCCCCGCAAAAACCCCTGTAATTATTGGTTCTTCTCTAATCATTGACGCAAGCGGTTCCAAAACTAATGTAAAAAGTAGTGGACTAAAAGGGCAGCCCTGACGGGTAGATCTAGATATACTAAAAAAAGGAGAAGTTATTCCATTAGTTATAACAGCTGCTTTAGGATTGGAGTAAAGAATTTTAACCCATTTCACAAAACCTGATCCAAAACCATATTTCTCCAAGGCTGCAAAAAGAAACCCCCACTCCACTCTGTCAAAAGCCTTTTCCGCATCCAATGATATTGCGGCAATGGGATCTAGACTTGAATGATTCATCCACATGAGATGTAATAGCCTTCTCATATTATCAGATGAGGACCTGTTTTTAATAAAACCCACCTGGTCTCCATGTATAATTTTAGGTAAAATGTTTTCTAATCATGAGGCTAATAATTTAGTTAACACTTCCTGGTCTACATTTAGTAAGCTTATTGGACGATAGTTCGCAGGATCCATCGCATCTCTTCCGGGTTTTGGTATGAGTGATATTAATGCTTCATTAAAAGTATCGGGTAATATACCCTCCTCAAGTACCTTTGAATAAACCTCAGTTAATACTGGGGTCAACTCCTCGACAAACTTCTTATAATATTCTACAGGGAATCCGTCAGAGCCCGGTGATTTCCCAGATTTTAAAGACATTATAATTTTTCTGACTTCCTCTTGAGTTATTGGTGCATCTATTGAGTCTCGTTCTTCAGGAGTTAGGGAGGGTAATATAATTTTAGCTAGAAAGTCTATTAATTCCTTCTGATTATAATTGGATTCTGATGTATACAGTTTTGAATAAAATTGGTTAAAAACCCTATTAATGTCTTTTGGAGGCTAGTACCTTCTCTTTAATTGCTGGTATGACATGAGATGCATCATGTTGCTTTATCTGCCTAGCCAGAAGTTTCCCCGCTTTTTCCCCACTCTCATAATATTTGCTCTTCAATTTGTATAAAGCATATTCTGCCTTTTTGTTAAAAAATTCATTAAGATCAAATTTTAATTTACAAGGTTGTTTAAATTTCAAATCTGTAAAACATGTCACCAATTCTTTCTCTAGATTCTTAATTTGCTTTTCTAAGAGTTTCACTTTTTCAACACTTTTTTTTTTTTCTCCTACTAGCATAAGCAATACATTTCCCCCTGATAAATGATTTAGACGTATCCCATACTGTTGCTAATCTCGGAGTCGATCCAATATTAATTTCAAAAAACATCTTTATGTCTTTCTGCAATAAATCTACAAAGACCTTATCCTCCAGCATAAATGTATTTAGTCTCCATCTCCCTCTCTTTTCGCAGTCTGCCTACAGTACTAATTTTAACTCCACATGCGCATGATCTGTGAGTCCTATTACTCCAATTTCTATGACCGAGTCAATTAAAGAACTAGAAATCAGGAAATAATCAATTCTTGAGAAGGTCTTATGGCTATTAGAGAAGAATGTGTATTCCTTCTCCCGCGGATTGACCAGTCTCCAAATGTCTGTCAATCCATTGTCGTCCTTCAGAGTATGAATAGCAGTCCTATCTCTAGGGCTTAATCTGTTGTTGCTTGGATTCCTGTCAAGGATGCAATCCATAGTCTGATTAAAGTCACCTCCAAGTGTTACATACCCCTCGAGGCCAGCCAATATCTTATTAACATCATGAAAAGATTTTAAGATAAGCCAGTATTTTTTTCCTTTTAACAGGTGACCCACAGCCATTAATATTCCAAGATACAATGTTTACACATTGTCTATCCATCACTAGTAAAATGTAACTCTCTGCATCTTATGCGCTCTGATAAAGCTTCCCTGTTCCATATTGAAAAAAAAAATAATTAAGAATAGATTGATGAAACTTTGCCATATAAACTGGTATTATACTCGCTGCTCTTATTGATATAAAACCAACGTTAAATTTCCAAAATTTTTTGAACAAAGGAAACCTTGAAAAACTTGCTAAGAACAAAACAAATAAAGGGAAAGAAAAACAAAACAAACTCAAAACACTGCCCATAAGGGGCAGCGATCCCACTTCTGGGTCAAACCTTTGGTCCGTGATACTGCAGTCGCTGCAGACCGCTGACTCTGGAAGACAGACCCCAAAGCTTCCCCCGACCCCACCACTACCTCAAGATTCATAATGCTTCGACTTACATATTACATTGCCAGTAATGCTGGTGATTTACTTGTCGCTTCCTTGTAGTGAGATGTGTTCTTTAATGTACATTTCCGCTGCCAAGTGATCAGTAAAACTCATCCTTTTCCCCTGCCAGGTGAACCTCAATGTTGCGGGGTGAGCCAGAGTTTGTCGAACTTCGCGGTCCCAGAGTAACTTCTTCGCTGCAGATAATTTTTTCCTCATCATTACTCTCTCCCTCGACATATCCTCGAAAATAGAAATCTTACATTCCTCCCATTCAAATCCTCTGCTCTTTTTCGCTGCTGCTAGGACTTTCTCTCTCGCGGTGTAACATAGAAATTTCACCAACACGATCCGGGGGGGTTGATCACCATTAGACCTAGGCCCAAGGCTCCGATGACTGCGTTCAATCTCGAACTCCGGTCCTGTCAGCGCAAGCCCCTCCGATAGGATCTTTTGTACATACTCATTCATTTTATATCCAGCTTCTTTCCCTTCCTTGAGTCCAATTATTTTTATGTTATTCCGTCTGCTGCGATTCTCCAGATCTTCAACTTTATTCCAGATTTCGTCCACACGTGTGTCTTTTTTTTAGCTTGCTTCTGTGGCGGAGTGACCGGATTAAGAGGACAGCCGGGGTCGCAGGGGACAACGCAGTCTGAGGGTTGGATCCTGTCAACCGGAACAGAACAGAGATGAAACGAAGAACAGAGCAGAGACAAAACGGAGAACAGAGACGGAGCGGAAACGGAACAGAGACGAGACGGAGAAAGTTCAGCCTTGCCACTACGAGCGAAGAGCAGACGGTGCCGAGACCCGAGAGGGATACCCTGCCACGTTGTGCCGCTGCAGACCCGAGGTCAGAAGGAGGAAACCGGGTACAACGCGGCAGAACCGATAAGTAAAGGAGTGTGTCCCGCCAATTACCTGCATGTTGTGTATTTTTATATTTATTGTGTGTGGTTAGCTGATCCGGGGTTTTGGTGTGTGTCTTTTTTTTAGCTTGCTTCTGTGGCGGAGTGACCGGATTGAGAGGACAGCCGGGGTCGCAGCGGACAACGCAGGCTGAGGGTTGGATCCTGTCAACGGGAACAGAATAGAGACGAAACGAAGAACAGAGCAGAGATAAAACGGAGAACAGAGACGGAGCGGAAACGGAACAGAGACGAGACGGTGAAAGTTCAGCCTTGCCACTACGAGCGAAGAGCAGACGGTGCCGAGACCCGAAAGGGATACCCTGCCACATTGTGCCGCTGCAGACCCGAGGTCAGAAGGAGGAAACCGTGTACAACGCGGCAGAACCGATAAGTAAAGGAGTGTGTCTCGCCAATTACCTGCATGTTGTGTATTTTTATATTTATTGTGTGTGGTTAGCTGATCCGGGGTTTTGGTGTGTGTCTTTTTTTTAGCTTGCTTCTGTA
The DNA here is from genome assembly GCA_024416835.2 of Perccottus glenii. Classification (NCBI taxonomy): domain Eukaryota; kingdom Metazoa; phylum Chordata; class Actinopteri; order Gobiiformes; family Odontobutidae; genus Perccottus; species Perccottus glenii. The sequence goes on from CM044554.2 coordinate 11,789,057, forward strand.
GCGGAGTGACCGGATTAAGAGGACAGCCGGGGTCGCAGGGGACTACGCAGGCTGAGGGTTGGATCCTGTCAACCGGAACAGAGCAGAGACGAAACGAAGAACAGAGTAGAGACGGAGAAAGTTCAGCCTTGCCACTACGAGCGAAGAGCAGACGGTGCCAAAACCCGAGAGGGATACCCTGCCACGTTGTGCCGCTGCAGACCCGAGGTCAGAAGGAGGAAACCGGGTAGAACGCGGCAGAACCGATAAGTAAAGGAGTGTGTCTCGCCAATTACCTGCATGTTGTGTGATTTTATATTTATTGTGTGTGGTTAGCTGATCCGGGGTTTTGGTGTGTCTTTTTTTTTAGCTTGCTTCTGTGGCGGAGTGACCGGATTAAAAGGACGGTGCCGAGACCAGAGAGGGATACCCTGCCACGTTGTGCCGCTGCAGACCCGAGGTCAGAAGGAGGAAACCGGGTAGAACGCGGCAGAACCGATAAGTAAAGGAGTGTGTCTCGCCAATTACCTGCATGTTGTGTATTTTTATATTTATTGTGTGTGGTTAGCTGATCCGGGGTTTTGGTGTGTGTCTTTTTTTTAGCTTGCTTCTGTGGCGGAGTGACGGATTAAGAGGCGGTGCCAAAACCCGAGAGGGATACCCTGCCACGTTGTGCCGCCGCAGACCCGAGGTCAGAAGGAAGAAACTGTTTACAACGCGGCAGAACCGATAAGTAAAGGAGTGTGCTGCATGTTGTGTGATTTTATATTTATTGTGTGTGGTTAGCTGATCCGGGGTTTTGGTGTGTGTCTTTTTTTTTAGCTTGCTTCTGTGGCGGAGTGACCGGATTAAGAGGACGGTGCCAAAACCCGAGAGGGATACCCTGCCACGTTGTGCCGCTGCAGACCCGAGGTCAGAAGGAGGAAACCGGGTAGAACGCGGCAGAACCGATAAGTAAAGGAGTGTGTCTCGCCAAATACCTGCATGTTGTGTATTTTTATATTTATTGTGTGTGTTTAGCTGATCCGGGGTTTTGGTGTGTGTCTTTTTTTAGCTTGCTTCTGTGGCGGAGTGACCGGATTAAAGGGCGGTGCGAAACCAGAGAGGATACCCTGCCACGTTGTGCCGCCGCAGACCCGAGGTCAGAAGGAAGAAACTGTTTACAACGGCATAACCGATAAGTAAAGGAGTGTGTCCCGCCAATTACCTGCATGTTGTGTGATTTTATATTTATTGTGTGTGGTTAGCTGATCCGGGGTTTTGGTGTGTGTCTTTTTTTGCTTGCTTCTGTGGCGGAGTGACGGATTAAGAGGGCGGTGCCAAAACCCGAGAGGGATACCCTGCCACGTTGTGCCGCTGCAGACCCGAGGTCAGAAGGAGGAAACCGGGTAGAAGCAGCGGCAGAACCGATAAGTAAAGGAGTGTGTCTCGCCAATTACCTGCATGTTGTGTATTTTTATATTTGTTGTGTGTGGTTAGCTGATCCGGGGTTTTGGTGTGTGTCTTGTTTTTTTAGCTTGCTTCTGTGGCGGAGTGACGGATTAAGAGGGCGGTGCCAAAACCCGAGAGGGATACCCTGCCACGTTGTGCGCTGCAGACCCGAGGTCAGAAGGAGGAAACTGGGTAGAACGCGGCAGAACCGATAAATAAAGGAGTGTGTCTCGCCAATTACCTGCATGTTGTGTGATTTTATATTTATTGTGTGTGGTTAGCTGATCCGGGGTTTTGGTGTGTGTCTTTTTTTTTAGCTTGCTTCTGTGGCGGAGTGACCGGATTAAGAGGACGGTGCCAAAACCCGAGAGGGATACCCTGCCACGTTGTGCCGCTGCAGACCCGAGGTCAGAAGGAGGAAACCGGGTACAACGCGGCAGAACCGATAAGTAAAGGAGTGTGTCTCGCCAATTACCTGCATGTTGTGTATTTTTATATTTATTGTGTGTGGTTAGCTGATCCGGTGTTTTGGTGTGTGTCTTTTTTTTTAGCTTGCTTCTGTGGCGGAGTGACTGGATTAAGAGGACGGTGCCAAAACCGAGAGGGATACCCTGCCACGTTGTGCGCTGCAGACCCGAGGTCAGAAGGAGGAAACCGGGTAGAACGCGGCAGAACCGATAAGTAAAGGAGTGTGTCTCGCCAATTACCTGCATGTTGTGTGATTTTATATTTATTGTGTGTGGTTAGCTGATCCGGGGTTTTGGTGTGTGTCTTTTTTTTTAGCTTGCTTCTGTGGCGGAGTGACCGGATTAAAAGGACGGTGCCGAGACCAGAGAGGGATACCCTGCCACGTTGTGCCGCTGCAGACCCGAGGTCAGAAGGAGGAAACCGGGTAGAACGCGGCAGAACCGATAAGTAAAGGAGTGTGTCTCGCCAATTACCTGCATGTTGTGTATTTTTATATTTATTGTGTGTGGTTAGCTGATCCGGGGTTTTGGTGTGTGTCTTTTTTTTTAGCTTGCTTCTGTGGCGGAGTGACCAGATTAAAAGGACGGTGCCGAGACCAGAGAGGGATACCCTGCCACGTTGTGCCGCCGCAGACCCGAGGTCAGAAGGAAGAAACTGTTTACAACGCGGCAGAACCGATAAGTAAAGGAGTGTGTCCGCCAATTACCTGCATGTTGTGTGATTTTATATTTATTGTGTGTGGTTAGCTGATCCGGGGTTTTGGTGTGTGTCTTTTTTTTTAGCTTGCTTCTGTGGCGGAGTGACCGGATTAAGAGGACGGTGCCAAAACCCGAGAGGGATACCCTGCCACGTTGTGCCGCTGCAGACCCGAGGTCAGAAGGAGGAAACCGGGTAGAACGCGGCAGAACCGATAAGTAAAGGAGTGTGTCCCGCCAATTACCTGCATGTTGTGTATTTTTAAATTTATTGTGTGTGGTTAGCTGATCTGGGGTTTTGGTGTGTGTCTTTTTTTTTAGCTTGCTTCTGTGGCGGAGTGACCGGATTAAGAGGACGGTGCCAAAACCCGAGAGGGATACCCTGCCACGTTGTGCCGCTGCAGACCCGAGGTCAGAAGGAGGAAACCGGGTAGAACGCGGCAGAACCGACAAGTAAAGGAGTGTGTCTCGCCAATTACCTGCATGTTGTGTATTTTTATATTTATTGTGTGTGGTTAGCTGATCCGGGGTTTTGGTGTGTGTCTTTTTTTTTAGCTTGCTTCTGTGGCGGAGTGACCGGATTAAAAGGACGGTGCCGAGACCAGAGAGGGATACCCTGCCACGTTGTGCCGCCGCAGACCCGAGGTCAGAAGGAAGAAACTGTTTACAACGTGGCAGAACCGATAAGTAAAGGAGTGTGTCTCGCCAATTACCTGCATGTTGTGTGATTTTATATTTATTGTGTGTGGTTAGCTGATCCGGGGTTTTGGTGTGTGTCTTTTTTTTTAGCTTGCTTCTGTGGCGGAGTGACCGGATTAAGAGGACGGTGCCAAAACCCGAGAGGGATACCCTGCCACGTTGTGCCGCCGCAGACCCGAGGTCAGAAGGAAGAAACTGTTTACAACGCGGCAGAACCGATAAGTAAAGGAGTGTGTCCCGCCAATTACCTGCATGTTGTGTGATTTTATATTTATTGTGTGTGGTTAGCTGATCCGGGGTTTTGGTGTGTGTCTTTTTTTTTAGCTTGCTTCTGTGGCGGAGTGACCGGATCAGGGCCAGATTGGGACTCATTTTCAGCCCTGGAGTTTCATGCCTTAGACCGGCCCACTTTAGTTCCCGACTGACTATATTAAAATAATAAAATGAAAACCTAAGAATATAAGTCTGCAATAGGCACATTGTTTTCTACAGTATTTTTGTCTTGTTTCCAGTCCAATGGGGTAAGAAAAATAATTGTTTTAGTTTTAGCTTTTAAGCAACAACAAAAAAATCACTTAATTTTTAGTTGTTTTTTTTTTTTCTCCAGAAAACAAGACATAATTTCTCATGCCATTTCACTTGTAAATGTATCTTGAATTAAGAAAATTTAGATATTTGAACTGGAAACAAGTAAGAAAATGATTTTCATTGAGCAGGGCTCTTCATTACAATTATTTCTTCTGAATGACAATCCTACCTGCCCATTCTGGTGTGTTGGGCTCATGACTGGAGCTTGGGGACGTTTCTGGGACTCGCTCTTCACTGTTGGCAGCAAATGGTACTAGAGGCGGCTGCTGCTGAAGAGCTACAAGAAAAACTTTGATACATGAACGGTGGTTTACATACGACGTTGTTTTGCACGGTCGCTAGCAGATTGCACTGCTCCTAACTACCTACGTTAGCTTACTTACCCGCCTCGTCGTCTCCGTTTGTTTTGTTGAGAAAATATGTGCTCAGCTTTGAACATTTGGCCGCGTCAGTTTCCAAAGCTTTTTTTATTTATTTATTCTGGCCTTTTCAGCGCCGCCTTTGCGCTTTCTGTTATCCATTTTTATATGTGACTTTTTTTTATTATTTTGAGCAACTTGCAAAGGGGCCGTGTCAGGGGGCGGGGCCAGGGAGTCAAAACGACATCATTGTCTTGCAGGCTGCACTCTGCGAGAAAATATTAAATAAAAGAGTGGAACTGCGGTAAAATAATAAATAAAAAGAGTGCGGCTGCGGTAAAGTAATAATAATAATAATAAATAAAAAAAATATATTTCAACCCAGTCCCATGACAACAAAGGCCCTCGCGGCCAAACAAACGTACTTAAAAGGACGGTGCCGAGACCAGAGAGGGATACCCTGCCACGTTGTGCCGCCGCAGACCCGAGGTCAGAAGGAAGAAACTGTTTACAACGTGGCAGAACCGATAAGTAAAGGAGTGTGTCCCGCCAATTACCTGCATGTTGTGTGATTTTATATTTATTGTGTGTGGTTAGCTGATCCGGGGTTTTGGTGTGTGTCTTTTTTTTTAGCTTGCTTCTGTGGCGGAGTGACCGGATTAAAAGGACGGTGCCAAAACCGAGAGGATACCCTGCCACGTTGTGCCGCTGCAGACCCGAGGTCAGAAGGAGGAAACCGGGTAGAACGCGGCAGAACCGATAAGTAAAGGAGTGTGTCTCGCCAATTACCTGCATGTTGTGTATTTTTATATTTATTGTGTGTGGTTAGCTGATCCGGGGTTTTGGTGTGTGTCTTTTTTTTTAGCTTGCTTCTGTGGCGGAGTGACCGGATTAAGAGGGACGGTGCCGAGAACCGAGAGGATACCCTGCCACGTTGTGCGCTGCAGACCCGAGGTCAGAAGAAGGAAACCGGGTAGAACGCGGCAGAACCGATAAGTAAAGGAGTGTGTCTCGCCAATTACCTGCATGTTGTGTATTTTTATATTAATTGTGTGTGGTTAGCTGATCCGGGGCTTTGGTGTGTGTCTTTTTTTTTAGCTTGCTTCTGTGGCGGAGTGACCGGATTAAAAGGACGGTGCCGAGACCAGAGAGGGATACCCTGCCACGTTGTGCCGCCGCAGACCCGAGGTCAGAAGGAAGAAACTGTTTACAACGTGGCAGAACCGATAAGTAAAGAGTGTGTCCGCCAATTACCTGCATGTTGTGTATTTTTATATTTATTGTGTGTGGTTAGCTGATCCGGGGTTTTGGTGTGTGTCTTTTTTTTTAGCTTGCTTCTGTGGCGGAGTGACCGGATTAAAAGGACGGTGCCGAGACCAGAGAGGGATACCCTGCCACGTTGTGCCGCTGCAGACCCGAGGTCAGAAGGAAGAAACTGTTTACAAGCGGCAGAACCGATAAGTAAAGGAGTGTGTCCGCCAATTACCTGCATGTTGTGTGATTTTATATTTATTGTGTGTGGTTAGCTGATCCGGGGTTTTGGTGTGTGTCTTTTTTTTTAGCTTGCTTCTGTGGCGGAGTGACCGGATTAAGAGGACGGTGCCAAAACCCGAGAGGTACCCTGCCACGTTGTGCCGCTGCAGACCCGAGGTCAGAAGGAGGAAACCGGGTAGAACGCGTCAGAACCGATAAGTAAAGGAGTGTGTCTCGCCAATTACCTGCATGTTGTGTATTTTTATATTTATTGTGTGTGGTTAGCTGATCCGGGGTTTTGGTGTGTGTCTTTTTTTTTAGCTTGCTTCTGTGGCGGAGTGACCGGATTAAAAGGACGGTGCCGAGACCAGAGAGGGATACCCTGCCACGTTGTGCCGCCGCAGACCCGAGGTCAGAAGGAAGAAACTGTTTACAACGTGGCAGAACCGATAAGTAAAGGAGTGTGTCTCGCCAATTACCTGCATGTTGTGTGATTTTATATTTATTGTGTGTGGTTAGCTGATCCGGGGTTTTGGTGTGTGTCTTTTTTTTTAGCTTGCTTCTGTGGCGGAGTGACCGGATTAAGAGGGCGGTGCCAAAACCCGAGAGGGATACCCTGCCACGTTGTGCCGCTGCAGACCCGAGGTCAGAAGGAGGAAACCGGGTAGAACGCGGCAGAACCGATAAGTAAAGGAGTGTGTCGCCAATTACCTGCATGTTGTGTATTTTTATATTTATTGTGTGTGGTTAGCTGATCCGGGGTTTTGGTGTGTGTCTTTTTTTTTAGCTTGCTTCTGTGGCGGAGTGACCGGATTAAAAGGACGGTGCCGAGACCAGAGAGGGATACCCTGCCACGTTGTGCCGCTGCAGACCCGAGGTCAGAAGAAGGAAACCGGGTAGAACGCGGCAGAACCGATAAGTAAAGGAGTGTGTCTCGCCAATTACCTGCATGTTGTGTATTTTTATATTAATTGTGTGTGGTTAGCTGATCCGGGGCTTTGGTGTGTGTCTTTTTTTTTAGCTTGCTTCTGTGGCGGAGTGACCGGATTAAAAGGACGGTGCCGAGACCAGAGAGGGATACCCTGCCACGTTGTGCCGCCGCAGACCCGAGGTCAGAAGGAAGAAACTGTTTACAACGCGGCAGAACCGATAAGTAAAGGAGTGTGTCCCGCCAATTACCTGCATGTTGTGTGATTTTATATTTATTGTGTGTGGTTAGCTGATCCGGGGTTTTGGTGTGTGTCATTTTTTTAGCTTGCTTCTGTGGCGGAGTGACCGGATTAAGAGGACGGTGCCAAAACCCGAGAGGTACCCTGCCACGCGTTGTGCCGCTGCAGACCCGAGGTCAGAAGGAGGAAACCGGGTAGAACGCGGCAGAACCGATAAGTAAAGGAGTGTGTCGCCAATTACCTGCATGTTGTGTATTTTTATATTTATTGTGTGTGGTTAGCTGATCCGGGGTTTTGGTGTGTGTCTTTTTTTTTAGCTTGCTTCTGTGGCGGAGTGACCGGATTAAAAGGACGGTGCCGAGACCAGAGAGGGATACCCTGCCACGTTGTGCCGCCGCAGACCCGAGGTCAGAAGGAAGAAACTGTTTACAACGTGGCAGAACCGATAAGTAAAGGAGTGTGTCCCGCCAATTACCTGCATGTTGTGTGATTTTATATTTATTGTGTGTGGTTAGCTGATCCGGGGTTTTGGTGTGTGTCTTTTTTTAGCTTGCTTCTGTGGCGGAGTGACCGGATTAAGAGGCGGTGCCAAAACCCGAGAGGGATACCCTGCCACGTTGTGCTGCTGCAGACCCGAGGTCAGAAGGAGGAAACCGGGTAGAACGCGGCAGAACCGATAAGTAAAGGAGTAGGTCTCGCCAATTACCTGCATGTTGTGTATTTTTATATTTATTGTGTGTGGTTAGCTGATCCGGGGTTTTGGTGTGTGTCTTTTTTTAGCTTGCTTCTGTGGCGGAGTGACCGGATTAAAGGGCGGTGCCGAGACCAGAGAGGATACCCTGCCACGTTAGCCGCCGCAGACCCGAGGTCAGAAGGAAGAAACTGTTTACAACGCGGCAGAACCGATAAGTAAAGGTGTGTCTCGCCAATTACCTGCATGTTGTGTATTTTTATATTTATTGTGTGTGGTTAGCTGATCCGGGGTTTTGGTGTGTGTCTTTTTTTAGCTTGCTTCTGGTGGCGGAGTGACCGGATTAAGGACGGTGCCGAGACCAGAGAGGATACCCTGCCACGTTGTGCCACGCTGCCGCAGACCCGAGGTCAGAAGGAAGAAACTGTTTACAACGCGGCAGAACCGATAAGTAAAGGAGTGGCCAATTACCTGCATGTTGTGTGATTTTATATTTATTGTGTGTGGTTAGCTGATCCGGGGTTTTGGTGTGTCTTTTTTTAGCTTGCTTCTGTGGCGGAGTGACCGGATTAAGAGGACGGTGCAAAACCCGAGAGGGATACCCTGCCACGCGTTGTGCCGCTGCAGACCCGAGGTCAGAAGGAAGAAACTGTTTACAACGGCAGAACCGATAAGTAAAGGAGTGTCTCGCCAATTACCTGCATGTTGTGTATTTTTATATTTATTGTGTGTGGTTAGCTGATCCGGGGTTTTGGTGTGTGTCTTTTTTAGCTTGCTTCTGTGGCGGAGTGACCGGATTAAAGGGCGGTGCCGAGACCAGAGAGGATACCCTGCCACGTTGTGCCGCTGCAGACCCGAGGTCAGAAGGAAGAAACTGTTTACAACGTGGCAGAACCGATAAGTAAAGGAGTGTGTCGCCAATTACCTGCATGTTGTGTGATTTTATATTTATTGTGTGTGGTTAGCTGATCCGGGGTTTTGGTGTGTGTCTTTTTTTAGCTTGCTTCTGTGGCGGAGTGACCGGATTAAAAGGACGGTGCAAAGACCAGAGAGGATACCCTGCCACGCGCCGCAGACCCGAGGTCAGAAGGAAGAAACTGTTTACAACGCAGAAGAACCGATAAGTAAA